>CP106713.1:61435195-62035195 GCA_025503065.1 Gossypium bickii
TAAACAACCTATGTCGCTAGCAAAAACAATTATATAAAAATATATAAGAGAGAGAGAGAGAAAGAGAGAGAATTCAAACATCTGATTAAACCACCAGCCTACTACCCCACCATAAAAATAAATAACATATACGAATGAGACCCTAATTGTTTTTCTCCCCCAATTTCAATTGTTAGGCAAGAAGCAATTAAACACAGGTTGAGGTCGTTGTTTTTTTGCAGTTCATTTACATGTTTCCCTTCAAATGCTAGCATCCAGTAAGAACACTAATCCGAAACAGAATCTTACTTAAAAAAAATTGTCTCTTCACCGTTGCTAAATTAAAGAATATAATCTCATTTAAAAGTGATACTCTTCACCTTCATTAACAGAACACAATCAAACCATCCCATTCAAAATCGATGATCACATTTAAAATATAAAGAAAATCTATGTTTCTCCAACCAAACATTAACAAAGTGCTATTTCGTTTAATTTATTAGCTTAAATGAAGAGATCATGGAAATCGGAACACACACCTTTGCTCCATAGTTAGCAGAGAATCTGGCAGCGCGAACACCACCGCTTCCAGCACCGATGACAAACAAGTCGAAATCATATTCAGCTCCCTCTTTATTCGTTTGGTTTAATGCTCCATCAACCAACATCTTCCTTGCCATGATTGCTTGCTTCAACAAACTATGTTAAAAGCAGAAACAATAAATCCACGACTGGAACAACAACAACAAAAATCAATAAGCGCCAGCCTCAGTTTGGCTTCCAAGAAAATCACAAGATATAATAAGATTGAAGGGTTGAGTTCCGAAATAAAAAAGGTAATTTACCTGAAGTGAGTTTTCCTCGATAAATGAAAAGCAACGAATTTGGGATTTGATTTGGGCGTTTGCGAGGCTCTATAGTGAAGAATAGCAGCCTTTCTAAAAAAAATAAAATTCTTTTTGATAGTCAAGACAGGCCTTTATTAATACGTAAGCACTAACGTTTGCAATGACATATAGTTGACACGTAGCAGAGTCCGCTACTGCATTTGGCTTACCTCGTATATCATAGTGGGGTTTTTTATCTAAAGAATAAAAAAATAAAAAAAACTTTAAAATGGTATACAAAATTAATTATGTACCAAAATAGTATAAACGGGGTGATGCCGCCTCAGCTACTAGCACCTTTCGTGCTGCTTGTGGTACACCCTCAACTACTAATTTTTTTTTAGCAGTTTTTTTGAAGGATTTATTATACAATTTTTTCAGTTTTGAGAAAAGGAATGAAAAGGGTGCGGCAGTCACACTCAATTTTAAATTTGAATAATTGCCTTCTAAGCTTTCCCTATTTATTATTTCCTTTTTATTCCCCTTGTATTCATTATATTGTGTTTAAACAAATCATTAATCTATTTTTGTAGTTAAATAAGCCCTTTACTTATGGTTTTACTCATAAAATTTAAAAACTTGTTGATTAAAATTTAAAAACACAAAAATGATAATATGTAACGTAAACATGAATAGGGACAAAGTGATATATCGAGTCTTTGCTCCCCCTCTCTGGATAATTAGAAAATTTTCAATTTTATCCCCTCCCAAAAATAATAATTCAATTGAAACCTTTTTAATTTTGTAGTAAAATAATATTTTAATCCTCCTAAAATTTAATAAATAATTTTAAGAAATTTATCATAAAATTTTTAGCTTTGCACCCTCCATATATTTTATAAATTTATCTCAATCTCACGACATAAAGTTTTCGACTTCATCTCTACAAGAAAAAAATATAATAATAGTTGTAGTATAAGATATTCAACGTTAAATCTATGCATATATGAAATTTGAAGAGTCCAAAAATGTATATCATAATGTTTACAATTTCCAAACATGTGCCCTAAGAGTGAAGTATTGTTAATTGTGTAAAGTAAAGGGCAAAAAACCAGAAAATACCAAAAAATAACAAAAATTACCGGAAAGTATAGGGTTGAAAATTAATGACCGGAAAGGGCAATTTCCCCAAAATCGCGCCCGCGGTGGGCGCTTTCTGTTGACGTGGCCTAAAGCGCTCCCCGGGGCGCTTTTTAGCCGCATGACAGTCAAAATTTTTTTGACCGTTGGGGCCAACGGTCAAAAAAACCCTATAAATACCCCCAAACCTTCATTTTTTCACAATTCAATCCTTTCTCATTTTTCTCTCAATTTGCTATCAATTTGCTCTCAAATTTCTCTCAAATTTACGCTTAAATTTCAAAATAGTCCTTTACTATTTATAAAAAGCCCTTTATAATTTTTTTAAACCTATTTTTGGAAAATTTTTAAATTATTTATCGAGTACAATGGTGAGGAATTATGTCGCCTAGGCGAGGACCACATTGCCGTCCCAAAGAAAAGAAAAATGGTAAGTTTGAATGTTAATTTTTCAATATTATTAAATTTTTAATTATGCAATTTTAATTAATTTAGAATTTTATAATTTTATAATTTTTTAAACGATCAGATAGATCGGGTGTTGCAATGTTATATTCGCAACATGCACGGTCCCCATCGCCATTGATCGAGAATTACTGCGGAAGCGGGTTTTTGGCACGTGTGCCACGATAGCCCGGGGTTCAAGTTGGAGCCGCCTTTGATCGGTAGCGTTGATAGAGAGGTGGAGACTAGAGACGCACACTTTCCATTTGCCATGCGGAGAGTGTACCATCACCTTGGAAGATGTGTAGTTCTGATTGGGATTACTGGTGGGCGGGTCAGGTAGTCACCGGTCCGTAACATCTCTCGATTGGATGGCCGTATGCTACGAGCTTCGGGTGCCATTCCGGATAAAATTCAAGGAGCTCGGATCGATTTGGCTTGGTTACGAGATGCAATCCATGACCAATGAAGGTTCGATGAAGAAGAAAGAATACGGTATCTTGCGGGCATACATACTTCAGATAATTGGAGGCTATCTGATGCCGGACCTCTCTAGAAACCTCGTCCACCTGAGATGGCTCCTGAAACTTGTTGATTTCAGCGCAATAGGTGAATTGAGTTGAAGTCCGCTGCTGCTATCGATATTATACCGGGAGATGTGCAGGGCGACGCTGCCGAGTAAACAAAAAATCGGAGGTTGCCTATCACTACTGCAGTCATGGGCATGGTTTCGATTTCCATTTTTACGTCCTCGACTCGACCAGCCATATTCATTCCCACTGATAACGAGGTAAATTTAATATTATATTTTACAATTATGTCGTATATTTATAGTATAATTGCATGCTAAAAGTTTATTTAATTAGGTGGAACCATCCGAGGAGCAGTCATGTTGGAATACCTAACTCGCTTGAGGATATACGGCTCCTGTTGGACCAAAGGTCGGAATCACAAGTAAGTGTCGAATTTCGTTATTATAATTTAGTATTTCGTAGGTAGTGTCTAATATTATGTATATAACTAATAAGTTGGTAATGTTAATATAGTTTCAATGGACACCGTACGAGGATCCCGAAATTCGGGCAGTAATTCCGGATGAGTATCTCCAAAATCCGAACAGTTGGCACGTTAAGGTCCCGCTAATCACCTACTCAACAGTGGAGATGCACCAGTCAGATCGGGTTCTGCGGCAATTTGGATGCCGGCAACCGATTCCAGTGCCTCCTGAGGTGCTCGATGATGAGCACAAAGTGGACTTACGGCGGCGGCTGCGGATTGGCCAAGATTTTGGTCAGAACATATCGAGACGTGGGAGAACCGGTATGACTTTTTACCTAACCGGGAACCGATCATAGTTCCAGAGTTAGCGTGCGTGCCGGAGTACATGCCATGGTTTAGAATCCATGGCATGCCGTATCTGTTGTCGGATGAGGAGAGGCGACGGCTAATTCGCGAGCGAAGGGAACGTCGGGGCCCTTTACATCGAAGGAGAATGGATGATGAACCGGGCCCAAGAGCACGTACACAGTCATCGGGCCCATCAACAGCGCCTACACGATCCACGGGCCCATCAACGGCGCCTACCACGATCCACGGGCCCATCCGTTCAGCTAACAACACCGACATCACAGCATCCACAGTTTATGCCAGGTACGTACCTTGCCCCTTATATGTATCCTCCTAACCCATATATGTTTCCTTTTCCTTGTCCCACCCCAGGTTGGAATGCATGGCGAGAGTTCGAGTCCGTTCGACAACTCCGTTGGCGACCGATCGTGAGACCGACTTCGGTGTGGGATTAGATGAGGTGCCGCGTCGGGGCGATGGTTTCTACCGGGCTCCTTCACACCGTCACGGATGCGATCACCCCGCCGTGGTTTATGCAAACACCTCCGGGGTCATTATTTTATCAAGGTGGGTCATCATCGCAACACCTAGAACCAGACCCACTTCCGGAGGAACCCGAATCCCCGCCTGAGGTTCCACGACCCCCGCCGGAAGCTAGAAGAAGGAGGAATCCAGCGCGTAACCGCCGACCACCCGACTGTGGCACTGGTTCCCACCGGCATCAACATTGATTAGGATAGGCTTTTTTATTTTATAAATTGTAATTTAATTTTTTTATTCTTTGAATAAAAAAAGTTGTTTTTTAATTTGTGTTTGTAATTTAATTTTAATATCAAAAGTTGTGTATTTTTTTTGTATGTAATATAATTTGAATTTTTTAATAAAATAAAAAATTATTTCCTATTTTATATTCTTTTAATTTAGTCCTCTTCACTAAATTAAAATTGAGTTTTTTGCAGAAAATTGAGTTCTTTGATAAAATAAAAAATTATTTCCTATTTTATATTCTTTTAATTTAGTCCTCTTCACTAAAATATAATTGAGTTCTTTGTAGAAAATTGAGTTCTTTGATAAAATAAAAAATTATTTCCTATTTTATATTCTTTTAATTTAGTCCTCTTCACTAAAATATAATTGAGTTCTTTGCAGAAAATTGAGTTCTTTGATAAAATAAAAAATTATTTCCTATTTTATATTCTTTTAATTTAGTCCTCTTCACTAAAATATAATTGAGTTCTTTGCAGAAAAATTGAGTTCTTTGATAAAATAAAAAATTATTTCCTATTTTATATTCTTTTAATTTAGTCCTCTTCACTAAAATATAATTGAGTTCTTTGCGAGAAAATTGAGTTCTTTGATAAAATAAAAAATTATTTCCTATTTTATATTCTTTTAATTTAGTCCTCTTCACTAAAATATAATTGAGTTCTTTGATAAACCGTTGTACTAAAAAAAAAAGAAATTACATAGCCAAACAAGAGACAAACAAGCTAATAACACGGTCAACTATTCCGATTTGGACACGAGCGAGATGTATGGCGGGTTCCTACACCATCCGCACCGCTTTACTTTGGTTGGTCGGTTCTCGGATATCCATATTGTTGCGTATTCTAGTCGAGGAAGGTCGACCTTTTGGTTTGCGCCTCAATTTTCTATCCGCAAACGACTTATACGGTGCACGCGATCACCGATGGCCACTTACGTTCATCCGGGATCGTGGTGGGAATACGTGTCTCCACACGTTGTACATGTTTTCTAATTTGTACACTTCGTCGACATAGCTCATGGGATCAATACGAAGATTCTAACAAGCCGCAAGTACATGAGCACATGGGTAACGAAGTGCATCAAATATCCCACGATCGCATGTCCTATTTGTCAAGTGTACACGATAATGACCGCCAACAATACCTTGGTTGGGTCTCTGTCAAACTCCGTGACACGAAACCATAAATCGTCGCGATCATGACATCTTTGTGTGCATGGTGTTCGCACGTGCCTTCCCACGATTAATTTGTTGCAAAGACCTTACGGCTCCATACATGGCCTCCTTCCATTTGCCCTCTATAACTCATTGCTCTCTTCGGAAATAGTGCCGCTAACCAAAAAATATGTCTCTCGCACAACTAAGATGTCGGCGGATGACGGGTTCCTTTCGAAACGCAATTTATGCATTCGGCAAGGTTTGTGGTCATATGCCCATATCGTAGGCCACCGTCATATGCTTGTGTCCACTTGTTCGAAAGGAATATTGCAAAGGTAGCTTGCGCCTTTCGGCGTTATCTCGAGCGCAAATCGCCAAAGATCTCGTGAAAACGGTCTTTATTGATCTCATACCACCGCTAATATACGTTGATAGCGAATATTACATACCACTCTTCAATTGCGAATAAATTGAATATATCAAAAGAAATTTTATTATTAGATATTTCATACCCATATCGATCACTTGCCGTTTCTCTCTTTTAGATCGATGTTGCCCATAGTAGTTGGATGCGACATGCCTCGAGGCAATATCGATGGTGTGTGCGATGCCACATGCTTCCACTGGCGTTCTATTGCGCAAGTATTCCAGGGCCCCGATCCGATATAACGCATATGTCGGGTTGGGGCAAACATGCCTCCTTAACTGGATAGGAAGAAGTCCCAATCATCACCGATTCCCCGGTGTTATTGCGAACGCAATCGGAAGGATTCTCCCACGTACCGCTTTGTGCCACGACTAGCAATAGCCGTCGCGTATATCTACCATACATGAAGAATACCGTCAATTTGTACCAATGGCTTGCAATATGTAAAAGCATCTCGGCATTGCTTAAATGTCGAGAAACGGGCGCTTGAACACTGCGCATCCACGGAGCGGGCGATCGTTGTAGTCGCCGGTTCCGTTTCAAGGTCTGTTGTCTTTGCTCGGACATACCTCTCGGCACTGACACCACCGCCACGCTTCACTTATTATGAAACGTCCCACCGACCGTGCAATTTTTCCAACGCCTTCAGCTTGGCTATCCAAGCCTTTACGTAAGAGGCGTGTACCCCATTTGGCTACTGAATATTGCCAATTAAGGCGATCTTTGTAGTTACGGGATCGGCCTTCACCGTCGGGATTATTAAATCGACCAACATGTCCGAATCCATCCTTGGATGATCTTACATTACACACACATCAATGAAGTACGTTAAATAATGCAACATTACATAATATTAGTCTTATTCGAAATCATTGAACACATAGTGGTACTGTCTTATCTGGTAAGACATGTATGCGGACCTTTGTACTTTTTCACCTCCCACGTACCACCTTTTTCCTCAACGACGCCATGATTTTCCATGAACATGTGCCGTCTTACACTGCACACTTTGCCTCGCACCTATCGAGCTTTGATTTAACCATAGTGTAGTTAACCACATTCACGATCTTTGTATTGTTTCAATGCAATGCGGCAGAAAAGTATTCTTGTTGGAAAACGGTTACCAACTTCTAATTGATCCGAATCCAACAAAGAATTTGTACTGGTCCACGCGTCCGGTGTGGTAGTTCAGAAACTCCAATGCATCATCTTAGATAGATCGACATTATGCATGTGCGCTGGAGGTGAGTATGCCACGAATAGCGGATCTTCTTCTTCTTCGTCTCAACCGCCCTTAACGTCTTGGTACAATTGGAGCGGGCTCGGTTGGAAAATAATCCAACTTCGCACCATCGGCCCGGCTCGAGGTGGATCCACATCGGATTCATCATCCCATCCTCCATAATCTGCAACAAACGAAGGCCCCTCACTGGTGCATGTCGTCGGTAACAACGAGGGCCCCTCACTGGTGGATGTCGTCGGTAATACATCATCCTCCTTAAACATCTTTCGTAATTGATCCCAATTGTATGTGGATTACCATCCACTAGAAGTTGATGACCTCCCCCAATACGTATTTCTGTCATCCGACGTCGAATGACGAATATGCATGTCCCATCCACCAACCGAGTGTCGTGCAGGGGTTATGTTTTCCATACTACCACCGCACATGGGCACTTCTGTGTTTTGCCTCCCACTGACAGAGTGTCGACTTGGGGTCGTGTATTCCCCTCGAACGATACTAGATGTTGAGGTCGCAGCGAGATCACTTGGAGATGAAAATTCCACATATACCTCGATATAGGGTGAACCACTCGGCAAGATGAGTCTCCACCATTGCCTCAAGGCTCCGAGGACCTTTGATGTCGAATGAGTCATATCTCACCGGATCAACCGAAGCACAAAATCTATACTTAATAGACTGAACTTTCATGGGCGTTGTTCCGAATATTTTACGCCTAATTCTTTTGCGAAGTTCTACCAAATCGACGTTCCGATTAAAACTCAATCGCGCTGTGTTCTCCGATAAGAAAACAACACCATTTTCGGTGTCACGCACTTCACCATCGTAGTAAATAACAAAGATTAATACGTTCACTCATTGCAAGTGGATGGTGTAAAAGAGTAAAATTATTGTACTAAAAATCACACTAAGTTCAATTCCCGGAAAGAGAGGTGGATCACAAGGATCACTTAAGTACCAAGTCTTTCCTAGCCAGAATATCCCTCAATCGTAATTTAATAGCACAATAAATAACTACGATCACACTCACAAGATATGAAAAAATTTTGCCTACGTCTTCGGGCACTAACAAATATATTTCACTCCAAAAATACAAGTGAAAATTTACAAATAGGGAGAGAGAGAACAATGCCTTAAGTAGAGAATGGCAAATTGTGGGATGAAGAAAATGAGAAATGGTTAGGCCTATTTATAGTTGAGGTTTAGGGATCAAACTTACAAAGTACCTATTCAAATAGGGACCAATATTGCAATTACCCCATACCAATTTTCACATCACATCAACTTTCGGTGCCTAATTTTGGAGCCATTTTCTTCCCACTTGCTGCCACCATATTTCCCGGGAAAAAAGCCTAAAGCGCTCCCCCGGGGACGCGCTTTAGGCCGCACTCCCCCAAAAACGCGCTGACGGGGACGCGATTTTGGGGGAAATTGCCCTTTCCGGTCATTAATTTTCAACCCTATACTTTCCGGTAATTTTTGTTATTTTTTGGTATTTTCTGGAGTTTTGCCCTAAAGTAAAGCTATTTTAACATTAAAGTAAAGCTATTTAAAAATTATAAACTAATTCACATATTATGTTGATGTAAATTTGATGAGAATAATTTATTAAATAAAAAAATATATATTTAATTTAATCAACAAGTTTTTAAATTTTATGAGTAAAAACCATAAGTAAATGGCTTATTTAACTACAAAAATAGATTAATGGTTTGTTTAAACACAATATAGTGAGTTGAAGGGGAATAAAAAGAAAATAATAAATAGGGAGGGCTTAGAAGGCAATTATTCAAATTTAAAGTTGGGTGTGACAGCCGCAACCTTTTCCTTCCTTTTCTCAAAACTGGAAAAATTGTATAATAGGTCCCTCAAAAAAACTACTGAAAAAAAATAGAAATTGGTGATTGAGGGTGTGCCACAGGCGGCACCACCCCATTTGTACCATTTTGGTACATAATTGATTTTGTATACCATTTTGGAAATTTTTTTATTTTTTTGTATTCTTTTGGTAAACAACCCATCATAGTGTGGTGCAAAATATTTAGCTCACTAAAGATGGGTTTGGATGGGCAATTGAGTGTTGTATGGTGCTTTTAATTTACCTTTTGTCTCACGCTACAGTATCGTTACAGTATCTAATCTCACCGCCATCGCTGTTTTTACACTAACTGCAAGTAAACGCACCACCCATTCAAACTCACCCTAAGTCTACAAATTTTGATAGCCAGAGTTTTTTTTGGATAAATTACACCAACAGTCACTCAACTTTGGGGTAGCTGACAAAACAGTCACTTAGGTTTCAATTCAATCACTCAACTTTCAAAAAATAACAAAACAATCACCACTAACAGTTTTTCGTTACGTCTGTAACGGAGCTATCTTTTTTCGTTATTCACTTAACAGAAATACCACTTTCCATCCCTCTCCCATCCCCCTCCCTCTTCCCCACCATCCATCCCCTACACAAACACTTTTACTTTTTTGCAGACCTCCCCACCATTGCCCTCTCCCTCTCTTCCCCCTATTCCTTCTTCATCATCATCCCCAAGGAAAATGAACCCCAAGAAGGCAGCAAAAGTGTGGCCACAATGTAACAGCCCGATTTAGGGGCTAGTCGGGTCAGTGGTTTCAGAACTACTAACCCGAGGTTGAAGAAAATTATTTTAATATTATTTTATGAGTTATAGCATGATTATATAGGTGCTTGAAAATTTTGGTGCTTTAATTTTAGCGATTTCATGCTTAATTGCGAAAAAGGACTAAATCGCATAAACTGTGAAAGTTCTATTTTACAAGCTAAAGGTGTCTAAAAGCCATAGAATATTAATTGGAGGCCCTTAATATGCAATTAGACCTTTAGATATAGGGTGGCTGACCAGAGGGGACAAGAAGTTGAAAAATAAGTCAAAGTTAGTAGGAATTTGGTGGACTAAATTGATGTTTTATAATAAAATAAAGAAAAGAAAAATATCATCTTTTCTTCTCTTCTTCTCCACCGAAAATATAAGCAAAATAGGGGTTTGAAAGCTTCAAAATTTCAATAAGCTTTTCTCCTTGCAAGTAAGTGTTTTAATGGCCATTCTTTATTAATTTTTGTACTTTTGGAACCCCTAAAGCTTAAGCTAGCTAAAGAGGGGACTATTTTATAAAGAGGTAGAAAGTTTAGGGTTTTTCCATGTGAGAATTTATGTTGTTTGTTGCATTTTTATGGAAGAAAATGAGTCTTGGTTGTTAGATAAACAACTTTTGTGAAATGTGTTTCTATGAAAACACCTAAGAGGACCTCTTTGCAAAGGTTGTAAATAGGTGTTTAATGTGTGAAATAATGAGTATTTAGAGTTTCTATAAGAGGAATAAATGTTCACCTAGGCTCGTTAAAGGAAGAAATTTGATTAGAATTGATTTACGAGCCTAGGGGTAAAATAGTCATTTTGTGAAAGCTTAAGGGCAAAATGGTAAATTTTCTAAAATATGATTATTGAGATGTATTGATTAATGTGACAATTAAATGAGCTAATTTGTTATTATAGATCAAGAAGAATGAGGAATTAACCTTGATCGAGGAAAAGACAAGGTATCAGACTAGATTAGCAATTTGGCCTATTTTGAAATCGAGGTAAGTTTGTGTGCAATAAATTCAACATCATGTTATTAAGTTTCTAAATGTTTGATATTAGTGATGTTGTATAATATTTCTATGAATTTGAGTAATGATGTTGAATGAGAAAATGATGTGAATTGTGATGTGGAAGTCCTGGTTGGGCTTTAATAAATGAGAGAATAATATCATCGAGACTTGAGATGGGTAAGGTCCCGTATAAGACCATGTCTGGGACATGGCCTCGGCACGAATTAAGATCCCGTATAAGACCATGGATATGGCATCAGCATCGAATATGAGAATCGTATAAGACCATATCTGAGATATGGCATCGACAATTATGAGATCCCGTATAAGACCATATCTGGGATATGGCATCGGCATCTAAAGGTGACCTCATGTAAGACCACATCTGGGATGTGGCATTGGCATCGCATTTATTGTGAATGATGATAATTATGTATTTTCGAGTATCCCCAAGTGATTCAATGGGTAAATAGCTAAGCTTATAATAGAGATGGGATTAGTGCTAAAGCTATGTGATGAAATGACACAGGTACATGTGAGTAATTCATGAAAAATGTTTACATTATGAGACATGATATGAAATTGGTAAGGGTAAGCATGAGTAAGTTATGGCAATGTGTTTAAGACTTTGTGTTTTATTCAATGCAATGGATGGATGACATTATGAGCCTTTATGTTGCTATTTATTTCATGCAAACTTACTAAGCTTTATGCTTACCCCTCTCATTTCCCTTTTCCTTGTAGTATTTCCAAGCTAGATCGGGAATTCGTGGAACGTCGGAGTTCAGAAATCACACCATCAACTTCTCTTTGGTATAGCAAAGTTAGATTTATTTTGAGTATGGCATGTATAGGACTTGGTCATTTTATTATGACATGTTTGTTAGCTAAAGTGTTGGCTATTAATGTTGTTTAATTCATTTTGTAAATGGTCATTTGAAAATTAGCCAATACTTGTCAAGTTCATATATTCAATGATGATGGAATTTATGAAGTGTATGCTAGTGTGGATGCCTTAGTTTTGAGTTCTTAGAAGTGCCTTATGGTTATGATGTATGTTGAATTGAATTGGTATAAGTATGGTTGCTTTGTAGGGTGGCATATGGCTTGGTAGATAGCCATACAGTTGTCCACACAGGTAGACACATGGGCGTGTGTCTAGGCCGTGTGTGACACACGGTCAGCCCCATGGGCGTGTTGATAGGTCATGTGTCCCCATGCATGCTAGGTTGGCAAGTCAGTATGCTCAATAGTAAACACACGGGCTCAGACACGGCCGTGTGTCTCAACCGTGTGGGAGACATGACCTAAGACACGGGCACGTACCCAGGCCGTTTGAAGTCTGCACCTGAAATTAGGAATTTAATTCGACACACAGCCTGAAGACACCGGCGTGTGCCTTGGCCGTGTGACCTTATTGAGGTGATGATGTCATAAACAGAATATCAAGGTTTTCACACACAAGTGAAGACACGGGCTTGTCATGGCCGCGTGAGGGACACGGGTGTGTGTCAGATTGTGTGAAAACCCCTGTAAGTTCAAATTGAAAAACAAATCCACACGGGTGTGGAACACGGGCATGTGGTGTAACACCCCTTGCCCAGAATCTATGCCGGAACTAGGCACGAGGCATTACCGGACTTGATTTGCTTGATCATTCCACTTTAGGCTATAAAAGTTCTCTCCAATTTAAAAATTTTCATTCATCAGCGTAACGTCCCTATCATGGGTCAACGAGACCCATTACACCCACTTTGGATATCGAGGAACCAAATCAGAACTTTTCAAACACTTAGAAAATTTCCACCTAAACAGGGGCCACACACCCGTGTGAAATGGGACACGCCCGTATGGGCAGGCCGTGTGGTCACACATGCCCATGTCCCTACCCCGTGTGAGATTTATTTTCATTTCGAACCTACAGGTGTTTTCACATGGCCGGACACACGCCTGTTTTCTTAGCCCGTGTATTCCATACGGCCTAGACACGCCCGTGTCCTTGCCCGTGTGTAAAAACTTGGGTATTCTGTTTGTGACGTCAGCATCCTCATGAGGCTCACACAGCCTAGGCACACGCCCGTGTGGCTAGCCTGTGGTCGTCACTGACTTACAACACTAACATGCTGGGGACACATGGCCAAGTCACACACACATGGGGCTGACCGTGTGTCACACACGACTTAGACACATGCCCGTGTGTCTACCTGTGTGGACCAATTCAAGGCTATTTTCCAAGCCATTTAGCCACCCTCACTTGCATACATTCATACACCATCACATAAACTTCAGAAACCATCAATTATAACTCTTGAATTCTCACATTTAAAACATAAAAATGAAGTTTTCATCCCATACACGAGGGAGAACTATTTCTGATATAATTACAATCGACTTAAGCCACCGTCTATGGCTATACACAACCGAACCATAAACTCTCTTAGGCCAACATATTTGGCTATATCAATTATGACTTAATCGGCTTTAAAAAGATCCCTATACATGCCATAACTCATAAGGACTTAAAACCTCATACCAAGTGTCTGCTCGATAGTGTGAAAACATCTCCGGCGGTCTCCAACCCGAGCTAGTTGAGCTAACTTATAAGAGATGGGAAAGGGAAAAGGAGTAAGCAATAATGCTTAGTAAGTTCATATACAAATAATAATCAGCTATTAATATTCATATGATTATAATCAATCACAAGGTATTATAATGAGTTTTACTCTTAAACTCATGGTTACCCATTCAATCATTCATAATGCTTACTCATTCCGTCTCTTACCACGTTCTAATCATATCTCGAGCTTAATGCTCGCATTCATTAACTTACACCCCTGCACTTACCATCACATAGTCACATGATACAACACATCGTAACTTCTCGATGTACCATTCATACTACCAGTCACTCGGTGGTTTCGCACTTAGCCCACACCAATCTCTAATAGGGTGGTATTGCACATAGCCCACCATCTGATACTAAACTCGATGGTATCGCACACAACCCATCGGTAACAAATAATATGATGGTAACGCACACAGCCCACCATTAATAATATTGCTGATGGTATAGCACATAGCCCACCATTATTACACATTCACGGATATTTATCCACATGCATCTCCCTATTTCAAATATTCACCCAGTAACATCCTCACACACTATCATTCTTACTTAGATTTCTACAATAATCATTTTCTTTCACGCAATGCATTTATAAATACAACATATGCAATTAGGATGCATCATTTACACTTGACCCATTATGGGTTCATTATATACCAAATTCACCTTAATTTAGTTCTAACACATACGTGTACCCCTCATGGTACAACCACATACTTTCTCGTTTTCAACATACCTGTTGAATCACTCAAATTGTTAAATAACACTTTTGAATCTCATACATATAATTTCACATCAACATCATGCCCCCGATAGGGTCTTACATGAAATATCATATCGATGCCATGTCCCTGACATGGTCTTATTCAATATCTCACACCGAGGCCATTTTCCAATATGGTCTTACACGAGGCCTTAACTATCATCACATCATGCTATTTGCATTCCCACTATTCTTAGATTCAATTCTCTTGACATCTCGTCAAAACATATTTAATACATTCATAGAGTAAATATACATTCTATACAGCATTGGAATATTAAATATCCCGCACGTAATTGCAACATTTGCACACGAACTTACCTCAATATCGAAAGGTAGAAAGGGACCTATTTGTCCATATGTCTCTTTTCTCCCGTTCTAGGTCTGAATGTAACACCCCTTACCCGTGTTCGACGCCAGAACAGAGTATGAGGCATTACCGAAGAGTACGAAACACTTACAGATTATTTAAACCATTTATCGCTTAAATATTAAAATTTATTATAAAAGTTTCATTTATCGGACATTAAAGTTCAAATCATGCATTGGGATTGGGTCAGGACTAAATCAAAATCGTATAAAATTTTTCGCAAAATCCTTAAGTTTATCTCATTTACAAGGTTCCCACGCCCGTGTGGCTCACATGGCCGAGCCTCTAGGGTGTATAACTCTCTTACTTGCATCTGTGGAGAAACTTGGGTCACACGGCCTTAGTACACGCCCGTGTTGCTTGGCCGTGTAGTAAAGTTAATTTTCACAAATTATGCTATTTTTCAAGCCATATTTCTCACTCATTTGATCCTTATTCTTCACCATATTTAATACATATAAAAACTAATTTAAGATATTCAACTGAGCCTTATACTTAATACGATTTGTTAGTCGTACACTTCATATAAATAACAAGAAACGTATATGGGCTCAATTCTCATTAAATTTCTCTTGTACTTGTACTTTTTCATCCTATGTATTCATATAGCTTATAACAATCGCACTCTCTGTTTTTCATATACATTTTTTTATAACAATTTGTCTTGGTTTCAAACTACTTCATATTTGAGTTTTACTTACCCAATCATTTGAAACATCATCTTTATACATATAGTGCACTTGAGATGCAAAAATTCTATAATTATGAATAAACACATTTATCAACACATTCCATGTTTTTATATATTATAGTCTCATATTTCCATGTATCATTTACCATCATTTCCTCGTATTTTTGACAAATACGTGTAACAACTCATAATCATGCAATTCACTAACTCTTCGTGCAATTACAATTTAAATTGGCAACTCACTTATTGAGCCCAATTTCAATGTTCTCTAAAATCCATTAGGATGTATGTATCCATCAATAAATTCCATGTACAGATATCATCACCTCATATTTTCACATACATTTACTTTCCATATTATGAACTCAAATAACATACACAAGACATACCAATACATTCCAAGTACATTTTCATAATATTTCATTTCGAATTTAGATTATGTCATTTTAGAACTCTTCTCATTAACTCATTCGAATACCATTTCATACGGATAATACACTCAAGGGTGTACAAATATATAATCACAAATGAGCTCATTCATCAACCAAGTTCTATATTCATTTATCATCAACTCATATTTCCTTATATCACATAATTCTATATAACACTTACCAACTTCACAATTTAGTGAACGCTCTTACGAAATTGTTCTCGCATCGGTATGCCTTGAATGTCACTGATAATCACTGATGCCATATCCCAGATATGGTCTTACACGGAAATCCCTTGTCACTTGTAGCCGAAGCTACCACTTTTCATCGATCGTGTAGCGAGAGCTACCACTTTTCACTTGATCGGTGTGCCGAGCTACCACTTTTCACTGATCAGGTAGCCGAAACTACCACTTTTCACTGGTCAGGTAGCTGGAGCTACCACTTTTCACTGATCAGGTAGTCGAAACTACCACTTTTCACTTTCACTTGTCTTTGATCAGATAAGTGTAGCCGAAGCTATCACTTATCACTTGTTGCCATGGTTCAACCATTGTATTTTCTGTCAATTCATGTTGTCACTGAAATGAAATGCTCAATTTGATCATCAATACATATGAAATAACACATAATGAAATTCATAAAATTAACAAATGATCACTAAAATTTAGCCATATAAACTCACAACTTCAATTTTTTGTATTATAACGATAATCATAATTTCATAATAAATATTCCAAATAAAACATTATATCAATTATAATTGAGCATGTAATCAATTTATACACAAGTCATTCATATATTATTTTCCCTCCTCCTCCTCTCCATCCACATCCTTAGTATAAACAACACACTTGTAAGTAACATTTTCTATAATTTTCACTATTTACTCATGTGAATATTCAAGCTGTCCATCCGTGTCATAGTCACTAAATTATTTTTATCTTGAGCTACAGAACTCAAAATTAAGATCCGTTAATTTTATTTGAAACTAGACTCACAAATCTTCTTACCATAATTTTTCCAGAATTTTTGGTGTGGCCAATTAGTACAGTTTATTCATCAAAGTCACCCCTGTTCTGCTGTCTGGCAGTTCTGACCCTTCTTCACTAAAAATTAATTATCTCTTTATACAAGATTCAGATGATGTTCACGTTTATTTCTATTAAAAATAGACTCATTCAGGGTTCTAAACATATAAATTATAACTCATAATTCTTTTTTGTACAATTTTTAGTGAATTTTTAAAGTAAGAACAGGGGATCACGAAGTTATTCTAAACCAGTCTTGCAAAACTTTAAATATCTCAAAATGTAGACTTCCTTTGCTTGCTATGTTTCTTTTATATGAAAATAGACTCAACAAGCTTTAATTCCATATCTATCTCAACTTCTAATTCAATTTCTACAATTTTTGGTGATTTTTCAAAGTTAGACAACTGCTGTTGTCCAAAACTGCTTTAGTGTAACATGTTGATTTCTATTTTGTCCCTAATTCCACAATTCATACAATTTAGTCCTTGCTGAATTAACCCCTAAATTGAGTTAATTTTCTCATTTAATACTTTTCTCTATCATTTTAAACTACTTCATAACCTTTGAAATCAGAATTTTAACACTAGGCCATAATTTCAGCTAATTCACAATTAGGTCCTAAAATCAATTTTCATCAATTTCACTTGATAATATCATCATATAACAAAATTAAAAACTCCAAATCAATATTTATTCATCATATTCTTCCAGTAATAATCCATATCAACTTTAAAAATTAGCTATAGAATCAAAAACTAATGACATAGCAAGTTGGATCCAATTGTAAAAGTCCAAAAACATAGAAATTTCAAGGAGAAAGCAAGAATTAAACTTACATGAAGCTTGAGTATGAAAACCAACTTGAAGCTCTCTCCCATGGCTGTTTTTCAGCTGAAGAAAATGAAGAGAAATCAAGAGAAATCTAGATATTCTAATTTGATCCCCTTTTTATTTAGCTAATTTGTAAATTTTCCAATTTTGCTCCTTTTCTTCTTTCTCTTCTCTTCTTCTTTCTTTCCTTCCCCTGCTCTCTGCTTCGTTTTGGGTTTCTGTTTCTATTCTATCTCCTTTTTTTTTTTGTAATAATATAATATAATAATATAATAATATATATTAAACATAAAAAATCTCAGATTTTCTTCACAATAAACCGCCTCAACTAAACAAAATGGCTTAATTGCCATTTTGGTCCTTTATACTTTCTTTAATCTATAATGAAACTTTTACACCTTTTTCAATTTAGTCTTTTTCATTTAATTGCATATCCAAACGTTAAAATTTTCTAACGGAATTTTAATACTACCTTATTGACATTCCGTAAACATTCATAAAAATATTTATGACTCGGTTTATAACACCGAGATCTCGATACCTCTTTTTCTCGATTTCCTGACCAAATAAATCTTTATAAAACATAATTTACTATTTTAAAAATATTTTAAAAGCTACATTTGGCTCGTAAATATTAAATAATATAGCCTACAAGTTCATTTGTCAGATTTGGTGATCTCGAACCATTAATTTTGACATCACTGAAATTTGAGCTATTACACTGAATCTCGTTTTCTTTGATCTAGAACAATAAAATTTACTCATTTAATCACTTATAAATCATAATACATCTTAATCTACACTCAGGCAAAAATGACTATTTTGCCCTTATACTTTGGCAAAAATTATGATTTTGCCCCTCGGCTCGTTAATCATTTTTCATCATATTTTCTTATTAAACAAGCCTAGCTGAAAATTTAATCCTTTTACAACTATTCACAATTCCCACTATTTCATGCATTTATTACCAATTTGTAACATTCACAACTTAGTCCTAATTAGGTGTTTTCATGACAACACCTTTCACAAAAGTTGTTTCTCATCTCCCTAACATTCATTTTCTTCCATAAAAACTTAGAAAACAACATAAACTCTCTCATGGAAAGTCCCTATACTTTCAACCATATTGCAAATTAGTCCCTTCATTAGCTAGCTTAAGCTTCGGGGACTCCAAAAGTGCAAAAATCATCAACTAAAATCATCAAAATCACTTACTTGCAAGAGAATTGTTTGGCTGAAAGTTTGATCTTCAAGAACCCCTATTCTCACTTGTATTTTCAGTGGGAGAAGAAAAATAAAATGAAAAGATGAAAGCCTTTGCTTACTCATCTTATTTTATTCATTTTATCAACTAATATCACCAACTATTGACCAAAATAAATGCTCTTGTCCCCTATGCATACTATGGTCGGCCAACTCACTTAAAACAAGGCCAAATTGCACATTTGGGGCCTCCAAGTAATATTCTATAGCTATTTGGAACCTCTAATAGACTATAGAAATGAGCTCGATATCAAGACTCAACATCCAAGCGTTTGGGTCTCTTTCAAAATCAAAATAACCAATGCAGATTGAATGGACCCAAAGAAGTAATAGAAGGAAACCAACATTATCTCTAATGGATACCTTTTCAGAACTACAGCCTTCAAATTTAGTAGGGAAAGTATCAATTTGAAGTAGCCAAGCATCGTGGATTATGAAATAGCATATTAAATTACCTGACCAACAATTTTTGCTGAAAGTGACAAAGAGGTAGTAACGATGAAGAGGCCACCTATGAGGCAATTGTTAGATGTTGTTAACATGGTAGAAGGAGATGGGTGTAAATGCAGTTGAATTCATGGAGAAAGTATTGGCATAGCAGAAAAGATCAAAGACAGCTAATTATGCCTTATACTATAAAAACAAATGGCATAGCAGCAGAGACGAACCTAAAGATAACAGCAGGCAAGAAAGTGAAAGCTGGAATTAAGTTTGCAAGAGCAGAAGCAAGGGTTGGAGAGCTGTATCTTACACCAATGATTACACAGTTTTGCATCAAAGTGATCTTGCAAAAAACCCAGTTTTTTAACCCAATTTTTTCACCAATAAAGGAATTATTGAACTCTGTTTAGATTTAATTACATACCCAGCAATGCTTAAGTAGAAAATTTTGCACAAAAAAGATAAAGTAATTGGTGGCTGCTTTTTCTTGCATATAAAGAAGTCCTAAAACAGAAATAAATACCATTAATTGCTCATCCATGGATTTAATTGATAGATAGATGAGAACCTTGTGAAGAAAAAAACTGTTAGAAGAAGAATGAGAGAAGCCAGAGCATTTGAGTAGACGACAAGGACAAAGTGGCTCATTCCTTTGGACATGGAAACTTTGCTGAGGGTTAGAAAAATGATGGTGAAGAAGGAATAGAGAGAAGAGGGGGAGAGGACAATGGTGGGGAAGTCTGCAAAAAAGTAAAGGTGCTTGTGATAGGGGGAGGGATAGTGGGGAAGAGGGAGGGGGATGGGAGAGGGATGGAAAATGGCATTTCTGTTAAGTGAATAAAGGAAAAATATAGCTCCATTATGTCTGTAACGGAAAACGGTTAGTGGTGACTGTTTTGTTATTTTTTAAAAGTTGAGTAACTGAATTGAAACTCGAATGACTGTTTTATCAACTACTCTAAAATTGGGTGACTGTTGGTGTAATTTACCATTTTTTTATCAAAAGACCTAACCATGTCGAAATCTCAATTAACCGCTTCAGAAATTTCGTACTTCTGAATTTCTTTAGGATAATTCTCATCAATATCAAAATCCCAATAACATTTGTTATCGAGAACAAAATTACAAATAAAATAAACTGTTTTAACTTCCCAACATCAACCGAAGTAAAGCTTCCCAACATCGTTCTAACTTTGTCCGCGCACTGCCCAAAGATGGTGATGTCCCGTCCATTTCTATTCATCCTGTTTACCATGCTTGCGCAATCTGACTCAAAGACAATCTTTAATATTTTTTTTGAGGGACGACAATCTTTAATATTTGCTGATCAGGAGTAGGTATGTTTTTATAAAATATATATGTTTTAAAGTAGGTTTAGCTTTTGGTAATGTATTTCTAAATTCGAGATAATTTTAATTATTAAAATAAAAAAAATAAAAAATAGTTAAATACTTAATTTGCATTAGATGATACAATTATTTAAGCTATTTTACTTAATTAAAATTTATTTTTTATATTTAGATAATGTAATTATTAAATTTTATATTTTTCGAATTAATATTTAGATATTAATTTATTTTCATTTATTAAACTAAAAATGTTACTAAATTTTATTATAAAGATTTATAAAAGGAATCAAATTTTAAAAAAAAAACTTTAGGGGCTAAATACAAATTTATCCTTTTTCTTAAATACTAATTATAATATCAAAATAAAAAAAAAACTTAAATCTAAAGAGACTTAAAAGAAATTTTCCAATTAAATTTGCATTTGATTGGTATAGAGTTAAAAATTATTTTGGTAGTATTTATAAAATCATCTAATAATTAGATTTGAATGTAATTGCTTGTAATTACACAAAAGTGACATGTTTGGGTTACCATTATAATTGGTAGGTTCACTAAATTTGGTGTAATTAAAGCATTCAATTACACTTTCCAATTCTTAGGGAAGAGGGTGAGAATTAGAGTAATTTTGTGAGTAATTACACCTAAATTCAATTACCCATAATTTTTTAAACATTCATACATGATTTTAGCTCTAAAAAATTATTTTTTATATAAGTTTAAGTGATAAAAATTATATTATAAGTATTACCTTGTATGAGTGTTTTGGGATGGTTATGACAAAAAAATAAAATTATACTAAAATAAAATTATACTATAAATCATAAAAGATCATATTATAAAAAATAGTTTATGTGTATTTTGTAACGTTATAACAAATACTTATATTATTTAAGTCTTAGAAAATTTCTAAATTTATGATAAAAAATATTATAATAAATAATTTATGTATTATAAAAATATTATAAAATATTTATTTACAAAAAAATTATGGTAAAAAAGTATAACTTATTTACGTGTTCTACTTATTTATAAAAAAAAAATTGTGTTATTATTTTTGCTATAACTTATTTATAAAAAATAAGTTTGTAAAGTGATGACTAAAAATTTATAAGAAATGTTGTAAATATCATTGGACACTTTATAAAACAATTTTTTATAAAGTTTATATATTATTTTTAAGTTAACTTACGTACTATAATGAAAGTTATAACTTAGCATAAATATTTTTTTAAATTAAGTTTAAATAAGTTTTTACAATTAAAGCTACATATTTTGGTTTGATATAAGTTATACATTTCTTATAAATTTTTAATCAAACCAAAGTTATAACTTAGCATAAGTATTTTTCTAAATTAAGCTTATCTAAGTTTTTATAATCAAAGCTTATATAAGTTCTTTATATGCACATATAAAGAAAGTATTTCTCATAGCAACATCATTTGAGTATAGCATAAAAAAACAAAGTTAGATTGTACTAGTAGGTTGCATATTTCATAACTTCATTCCTAGTTGGAATTAGAATGATCTATACTTTGAAAAACACATGGAATGAGATCTTGATAATCTTAATGATACATATTTAGATTCAGATGATGAACTTAGCAAAGGACCATCAAATGATGATAATGAATATATATAAAAAGTTATAGAGAGAATAACTCAACAAATATGGAACGTTAGAACAAATAGATAAAATTGTGTAGGATGTTTATTTTTCTTATTATTTTTATCAGTATTATAGTATCGACTACATTCTTAGACTAACATATTACATGTGATGATTTATTTGAATTTTTGTTACTCATTTAAAAAAAAATTTATCAATATGATAATTTTTTATAGTAATCAATATTTTTTTAAATATAAAATATGTCAGTGTATAATTACAATTTATACCGCCAAACATGATATAGTAAATTGTAATATAATTACACTTTATCAACAAAACACGTTTAAGAAATTATAATTCTTCGAAATTACAAGATAGTTTATTTATTACCCTAATAATTACACTTTCATCTAGTTACTTTGTGTTGTCCAAACAAACTCTTAAGTATAATTTAGAAATTTTGGTATGCCTTTTTTTTTTCCGAGTGCACAACATAATTTCCACATATGTGATGACATTTGATTTTCCATTCTTTAAACTAATATCATATATATATTATAGGGACAAATATTAAAATTATACATGAATTTTGATCTAATGTGTAATATTATATATGAACTTTGATTTGTGTGATTTTATACATGAAATTTTGGTTTGATTTAATTTTTACAAATCACTAACAACACTATCGAATCAACATCATTTTATGTTAATATATTGCATACACCAACAATTATATTAATCAAATATAAAAATAAATGCATTTATTTATTAAAATATGTACAATTGAATTAAAACAAAATTTTATATATACATATAAACTACAATTCAAATTATATATAATTACAGTAGATTAAATTTTATATATCAAATTATACATTAAATTAAAATTTATGTATATAATTAAAATTTTTCTTTATATTATATTACAAACTACCTAAACAATTAAGGAAACTTTTATAGTTGGACAATCTAAAAGTTAACTCTTGGTTTACCAATTAATTTACATGTGTTATATTTGTTTCCTAAATAAAGTTTAAGCAAGTTATTCTGAATCCCAAGTTTTGGGAAAGAAGTAAAGGCTTCCTGTATCTTATATACATACACTATAACCAAGGTTTAAGAGCAAAATTGGTAAGTAATTTATGTGGCATGGTTTAGAAGTTACCATTTGATTCTATGAAATTACCATTCATATTGGTTGAAATTTCGCAAAAAATTAGATGCATTAATTGATTAAATATAAGTCAAAATTAGTCAAATTCATATTAATATTAGGCTTAATGGTATTATAAATTTTTTTCAAAAAAATCAATTAAGGCGTCAATTGAGTATTAACTCGACTGGCATATGCATTGTTATCAATATAGGAAGACATGCGTTCAAGTGTACTAAAGTGTCATGGGTTGTGCATGGGAGCCTGTAACCATGACACACTTGAGTGATTCATCATGTTGGTCATTTGGCCCAACCGGACTGACCAATTTCTTGGAGAGATTGAAGGCCCATTTACAAAGCATGAAAAATATGGAACGTAATCTTCGAAGATATGTAATCTTGGATGATATGTAATCTTAGAAGATCTGATTCTATAAATATTAGAGATTTGATTTTGTAGATTGTTTTTAACTTAGTCGTTGATGTACTTTAATCTTAGCCGTTGATGTACTTTAACATGTACCGTTGAATTTTGCTGTTTCGGACAATTTTAAGAATCAAGAAAATCAAGATTTCAAATCTTGGAAATCTTGGTCCAAGAAACCGAATCTTGCAGCCAAGGCGCATTGTATTTAATGTATGAGCTTGAACGAGCCAATTTCGAGAGCAAATGGATCACAAGACCAAGTTCTTGAAAAAATAGCCCATTAAGATGTCTAGAAGCCTATCCTAAAGTTTGAAAAGTAATTTAACTGAATATCAGGCCAAATTATCAAAGTGGCCTAAATTGTAAAATATTTAAACTATAGGTCCAATTTTATTTTAATAGGTGGATTATCATGTAAGAATTCAACCCAATGAACCCATTTAAGTCATTCGGTTGAATTCTCATTAAAAGTCCACACTTAGAATTATTTTGTCTTTTTTTATTTGATGAGTTGTCATGTTAATTATTCCATTACGATTAGGAAAACTAATTTTAGGGGCCTATAAGTAGCATGGACATTCACCCTTATAGATATATAATTGATTTATGTTTTTTTGAGTTAATAATAATTCTTTTTGAGTTTTTCTTCAAGAATTGGTCTTGAGTTCCTTTTAGAAGTTGTTTTAACAATCTTTCAGGTTGTGGGAATCATCTTCAAGCTTTTTCTTTGCCAAGATCTCTTTTTTGAAGGGGGAATTAGATCCATTGAAAGGAGTTGTGGATTCTTAATATTTCCAAGGTTTCTTAGGATGTGATCTTCTCTTTTCTATTCTTAATTTATCGTTTCTTGCTTATTTAAGTTAGTTCTTGTTGTTTTGGCTTGCTGATTTTATTGATTTTCATTCTAGGTTAAAGTTGCTTCAAGAAAGACGTTCTATCTTGTTCCATTAAGAAACACATAAAAAATTAGGAGTTTTAATCTTTTCTTGTTGTTTCTTGCATAAAACAATTTGCTTTTGTCTTTAAAATCACTTCAAACAAATCTATTTGTGTTTTGTTTTTCCAGATTTGGTTGGGGCTATAACACCCCTAACCTGTATCCATCGCCAAAATAGGGTTACGGAGCATTATCAAAAATTTACTTCAAACGAATACAATTTATAAACATTTCAAATAATATTGATAATCATATTAAAACCAATCCAAATCATACATGTTGTCCCTTATACGAACCCTTGAGGCCAAAAAAACATATTAGAAACAAATCGAGACTAAATTAGAAACTCATAGAATTTTTCAGAAATAGTGAAAATTTTCAAAACTGCAGGGGTCACACGGCCAAGAGACATGCCTGTGTCTTAACCCTTGTGGGCATTTGAAATAGAGACACACGGCCTTCTTCAAACCTGTAATACCCTAACCCGTATTCGTCTCCGAAATAAGGTTACGGAGCATTACCGGAGTTTTCAAAACAAACAGACATAAATTTCAAACTTTCCATGTCATATCAATAAACACATTAATCCAATTCAAATCATATATATTGTCCCTTAAATGAGCCCTCGGGGCCTTAATAACACGTTAGAAACAAATCGGGACTAAATTGGAAACTCAGAGAATTTTTCAGAAAAAGATGCAAATTTTCAAACTGCAAGGGTTACATGGCCATGAGGTCAGGCCGTGTGACTCACACGACCAAGGGATACGCCCGTGTCTCAGGCCGTGTGGGCATTCGAAGTAGGGACACACGGCCGTGTCCTAGCTTGTGTTCGTGCCCGTGTAACTCACTGACTTAGGTCACATGGCCAAGCCACACGCCTGTGTACCCTTCGAAATAACCCCACATGCCCGTGTGCCAAGCCGTGTGGTAGGCCGTGTAGCAACCTGATTTGCAACCCTTCAAAAGCTACAGGGGACACACGGCCGTGTCAACTGGCCATGTGTCACACACGGCTGAGATACACGACCATGTCTGCTCGTGTGGACTAAAATAGGCCATTTTACAAGCCATTTTCTCACCCAAACTAGCATGTACCTATAACCAAAATGCACTTATGCACATGCCTTATTAATACACCAAAATCAAGCATAAACAAGTCATATACATATGGTATAACATCATACAACCAATATGCCCTAAGACACTTCAAATGTCAGTATATAGACATGATTAACCATGTATTCAAATTGGCCAAAATGACTAACTAACTTTCAATTAAACTTGCATAAATTCAAACCATTAAATTAACTTACCATAGCCCATCAAATGGTACAAAATATGCCATTTCTTCACTATCATTATTAGACATTTATATACCTTTCATAACAAGATACCCAACCACAACAAGTTATAAGGCTTATACAATTTGCATATTTATCTATCACAATTCAAACATATTAAGCCAAACATCCACTAACATATGTTTAATATTTACATGTTATAAACTAAGCTTATATCAACATCAAAATGCTAAGTCACAAGCCAAACCAAATGGCTATTTCAACAACCAACATATTAAGCCAAACATATTAAGCCAAACATCCACTAACATATGTTTAATATTTAATGCCATAAACTAAGCTCATATCAACATCAAAATGCTAAGTCACATGCCAAACCAAATGGCTATTCCAACAACCAACACACATGGCCACATTAGCCAAAATACCTATACATGCCATTATAACCAAAATTAAACATCCGAAAGTACAGAAAGAGCCGATAGATAGTGTGATAGATCTCCGACGACTTTCCAACCCGAACGAGCTTTCGACAACTACAAAACATAGAAAAATAACACAAAGTAAGCATGTCATGCTTAGTAAGTTCGTAAAACATACAGTCTAACTTTGCTAATACAATATACAACCACAAAGCATGAAACCTATTCCAACTTAAGAATAACTAATTCAAAAACTTATATATGTACATTCATACTTTTAATTTTCACAAGGCACACATTACTTACCTTTCATCAAACTAATGTAATTTTTACATTGAAAGCTCTTACTGAAGTTCACACAAGGTTTTAATACAATTGTTGACCTATCCCTTTTCATAATTTGATAACTGAAGTTATCCCTTATTATAGTTCGACAGCCAAAGCTATCCCTTTTCATAATTTGATGGTCGTCACCATCCCTTTTCATTGCTCAATGGTTGTCACCATCCCTTTTCATAATTTGATAGCCGAAATTATCCCTTTTCATAAGTCGACAATCAAAGCCATCCCTTTTCATAGTTCGATGGTCGTCACCATCCTTTTTCATTGTTGATGGTCGTCACTATCCCTTTTCATAATCGATAGTTAAAGTTATCCCTTTTCATTCATCGATGATTGATGTCACGTCGTTGGATTTTTACGTCAACACACAATTTAATATTATACAATAATGCATTCAATTCATAAAATAAAAACGAAACTTAAATGTACAAACTTACCTCGACGATAATCGTAGAAAAATGAAGTCGACTAATTCGAAGCTTTTTCTTTGCCTCGATCTAAAGCCATACGTGATTTATCTTGATCTATATGAATAAATTTAGCTCAATTTAGTAATCATTCTATTCAATTTAACTCAAATTCACATTTTAGCAAAATTACTATTTTTCCCCTATACTTTTGGTGTATTTACAAATTAATCCTTAGGCTCATAAAATGAAATTCATGCAATTTCATCCCTACCCAAGCCTAGCCGAATACCAAACAAGCTTATAGCAGCCCACACGTTTCATTAATTTACAAATTACACCATGAATATTTCACATATGTAACACCCCAAACCCGGCCTAGAACTTAGGCTCGAATCTGGCGTGTCACATTGAAGTGTTTTTGCGAAAACCTTGTTTTCATTGAAAACCCTTCTAGAGAAAACTTAAGTAAAATCCAGTTTGCTTTCAAAATGAGGTGTATCCAGAAAACCATTTCCTTGTTACTATGTAAAAAAGTTTCCTTTGACAGCGGAAGCTCGTTCTTTAAAACACAATTATTTTCAAAAACTTGAAATATGCTTAAAAGAAATAAATCCAGGTTCTGTTTCAAAATTTCAATGCATAGTGGAAGTAATGGAATAATAACTAGAGGGAAAACCTTATTACAATCCAAAATAAAATAACTTAAAATAAATAACTTAAAATCTAGAATTTAGATATTAAGAAAAACAGGCCTAATCGTCTCGCTAGTTGGCCACCTCTAAGTCCCTCCATTCGTCGAACCGCCTACTGAGGATCACCTGAGAAAAATAAAAAAGGGAGTGAGTTTTCGAAAACTCAGTTTGTACGACCTTCGTGAAAACAAATAGCATATATATCATATTATTAACATAACAATATCATACATGCAATGCAGTGCAAACCCTCCCCAAATAATCCATCTGATACACATCGTCTCCATGCAACCGAAACACATCTCTGGGGATTTCTAAATTGACCCACCCATCTGATACACATCAAGGGTAGCCCGGTTGCAGTACTACCTAACGTTGCAGCAAAGCTGCTAACCAAATATTGGGCTTAAAAAGCCATCGGTGGATCCACGGTCGTCAAGCAACCATGCGATCCTCATATACGTCCTCCGTTCCATAATTCCCAATCAATATATAACCTAAACAACATATCATATGAATGCAGCAAACGTACGTGTAACATCCATAAATCTTACATTCAACACATAAGGGCATTTTAGTCATTTTTGCCCTTAGGGGCATTTCGGTCATTTCTCATTGTTATGGGTTTATTACTTACCTTGGCCCGTTATCAAGTCCTCGTTGGCTAAAGTGAACAGATACTATGCACCAGGTAGGATTCCAGAGAAGAGAAGGTGAGTCATTAAGACCGTTTAAGTACCAAGCTCTCCCTAGATCCAATCCTAGACATGCATATACCCATTGCCACATCTTAACCATATGACTTGTCCACGGTCACAATTAGTTAATTATTTAAGTTTTATGCCCGCTTAAGGAATTATTAGAAACTAGGCCTAAAAGTTCATTATAAAACCCTAGCAAGTCCACATGCTTTCATACATTCATATGGCCCATCAGACCCAATCACATTTATACAGCGCATTAGGCCTTAATCACATTTAAGCGGCCCTTTAGGCCCAAAACTAACCCAAGCCTTACAACCGACTTAATCAGCTCGTCGTTTATTACCAAACTACCAATCTTTACTATTTGGGTCCACGAGCCCGTCGGGCCCATTTGTCCCATTCTGGCCCAGTTGGCCATAACACGACCCAAGTCCATGAGATCGCTCATGGAGTCTCTGTTATCGATTCCATTTCCCTCATACGAGTGTTCGCACACTCGCAAGACTACCGAAGCCAAACTTTCGGGATTTCTGGATTTCCCAATCCATTGTGTGTGTATAGTGTATGTACACATCTGATAACAAAACGAGCTGCGATCTCCTTAGCCACGACCCTACAATTGATGTCACTCAATGATTAATCACATATACTTATCGAATACTTTACCAAAAGCCGAAGTCTCACCTTAACCTTACTTGAAACACCAAGCCTTAATAGCTTTCCCTCGATCACTAATCACGAGTACTTCTTAAATCTGCATCAATCTTAATTATTAAAAACTGAACCACAAGTGACTTATATCCATCTTAAGTCACCCTTACATTACTTACGACCATTCAGCCAACCTTCAAAACCAAAAGTGAAGAATACTTACCCAAATCTCGAAATGCATAAAGAGTAATTCGGCAGAGATCTGAAGAACAGAGATTAGATATCAATCCCCTACCAAAATCTATTTAGAAAGAGTGAGGGAGAGGAGAAGTCGGTTCTAGCAAGATCAATTGAAAGAGTAAAGTACTTACACAAGAATCGGCTAGGTTGAAGAAATAGTGACAGCACAAAAAGAATTTCAGCAAAGGGAGGGTGGAGTTATTTGTCTTTAAAGGGTTTGGAAAAGGTAACAAGAAGAAAAGAAAAAGATCAAATGTGCTTGTGTGAGGGTAACTACAGGATATTCAGTAAAGAAAAGAAAGACTGACCTATTTGCAAAACTCTCCAAATGCTGAAAGCCACAATGAAAATTCGTAATACCTCCTAAAAGACCCAAAAATGGCACTCATCTACCCTCTTAAGCTGAATTTATACACTTCCCACTTCCCACACTTCTCAGCTCCTAACTTTTCTCCCTGATAACTCCTCAATCTCATCCTAAATTTTCTCCAAGATAAACTCCTACAATCTCTCAACAACCATTTCAATCCTTTCGTCCATCAGACTTTCACTGTAACACAAACTCTAGCCGTCTTGATAGCAAAATAAATACCCCAGTAAAATACCATGCCAATACTCGAACCTTGGACTTCCTTGCCTGCTAATGACGACACCTCCCTACTCCCTAAGTGGCACCACTTTGCCACTATACCACAAGCTCTTTTGTGTCATTTTTCTCTTCATTTATTTAAAAGGTGTACTAACTGAAGTCACAGTTCCCTTGGGGCTAAAACCAAAATTTTTCCTATACCCTTACTTGATCCCAAGACATCTCCAACACCCCTAAACACTCCAAATTCATTAACCCTCAAAGCCCACATGCCAATTGTCATTTTCTCGCTCACTTAAAAATTTTCTGAGACCCAAAAGCCTAAAGCCCAATAGGCCCAATCTTACTAGGCCCAAATTCAGGGTGTTACAACATATTTCAATTTAACCCCTAATTGACAAATTTATCAAAATTCACTTAACAAAAGTTATTTATCTAACAATAAGGATTCATTTTCTTCCATTAAACATCACAAACAGCTAAAATGCATTCTTGGTAAAACCTTAGACATTAAAAAATTTTGCAAATTAGTCTCTGGCCTAGCTAGATTAAGCTACAACGATCCCGAAAACATAGAAATCATTAAAAATGAGACAAAACATCACTTACATGCAAGGATACTATGGCCGAACCTTCAACAGCACAACAAGAGTAACGCCTCGAATTTGGGCTTAGTAGAATTGGGCCCATTGGGCCTTAGGCGTAGGAGCGTTTAAATTTTTAGGAATGTGAGAATGACATTATTTCAAGTTAGACCTGTTAAGAAGATGATTTTGGAAGGTTACGGGGTTCCTATTAAGTCCCGGGTTCAAGTTAGGCCATAGGAAAAATTTTCATTTTTGGCCTTAGTGGAACTACTGATCTCAAAAAGTATTGACTCATAAGTATATTGGGGTAAAATAAGACACAAGTTAGCCATGAGATAGGATGGTTGTGGCATCACTAAGAAACAAGGGGGAGAGGAGTTCGAATCCCTTGGCAAGCATTTTAAAGGTAATTATTTTGTGCTTTTGAAGAGGAGGAAACAGAGTTGGGATCAAACTCTACCATAGAAGGTGGGGACTTGGTCAAACTATTTGAATGGAAGGTGGAAAGGAAATTGAGGAGGGATTTGTGGAGGAAATCATTGGGATGGATGAGTGAGGGGAGTTGGCCGAATATTGGGTTCTTTGTGGGGTGGATTCGGCACTTGGGGATTTTCTTGTGGGTGTGCCGAAATTGTATAGGAGCTTTAGGGGTTATTTTTCTCTCATTTTTGGGTTTCGAAAGTTTTCTTTTGTAGCTTTTATTTCTCATTCTTTTGGTGCATTTTTTGACCTTTCGGGACCTTTTCCTTTCAACTTTATTTCTAAGTGTTTACTTTCTTTAGTCGAAATCCCAGTTTCTCCTATTCTCTTTTTCTCATTTGTTGGCCGAATCTTTTTCTTTCTTCTTCTCTCATCTCCTTTCATTGGCTTTTCTTCATAGCCGAATGCACACATTCTTTTCTACATTCTTTTGTTGTGGGAATTTACTAAATCGTTAAGCCTCTTCCTTCCATCTTCTTCTCTTGTTTTCCACCAGTATTTGCTACCCTTTGCTGCCGAATCTTCTCTTCCTATTCGGTTCTTCTCTAGTTGCAAGGTATCGCTTCCTTTTCTCGTTATTCTCTCTGCTTTTCTCTCTTTTCTATACTTAAGCCGAAACACACTGTCATTAACTCTCTATTTTCCAGGCCAAATCTAGTTACTTTTACCCACCTCAAATCACGTTTGTTCTCGTTTGTGAAAGTCGAAACCCCTTGTTAGACAACTGCCATTTCCTGTGGTACTTTATTAATAGAGAATTCTTCATGGAGGCAAGTAATAGCCAGTCTGAGAGGGGATCAAGAAGTGTGCCTAATGGAAGTGGAATCGTAGCCTCTGCTCCCACGTTTAAGCAGCATAGGGTGTCAGCGGTTCAGGACTTTCCGTCGGGTTGTAGAAGGGCGTCGACATCTGGTTTAGATAAGCAAATCGTAGTTGATCGCGCTAGTGAGGGTGACGACGATCGTGAGTGTATAGTACTCTATATGATTAGATGATCCCCAGCGTTAGTGGATTTCAAGTTGTGGAGGACTCCGTGGTGACCATACATCAGGGTTTATTATCGCGAACTAGTAAATTTTCGTTTTGCTTTACTTTAGTCTACTTTTATTTTGGGGTTAATATTTTTGAAATAAGGCCATTGGTATAATTTCTTTAAGTTTTCCTTAATAACTGCTAGATTTATAAAGGCGTAGTTTCTTAACACGACAATAATCGTTTTAAAAAATATCTCATTTTCGTAATCTACTAAAATTGATTTTTGTTATAAACAAGTTTTGGGCATATTAACAATAATAGCAACAATAATGATTTTACAAGGAAACCACCAAAAACAAATATGATTTTCCACAAACAACAAAGCTCAATGTTTTAAAAAGAATACGAACGACTTTTCAATGAACGCGTAAGTTTTAAACAACCCTTCTATGTGACATGTCAGATTCGGTCATAACGTCTAGGCCGGGTTTGGGGTGGTACAACAGTGGAGTTTTTCCTTCTTTATTTTTGGTAGAAGATGAGTTACAAAGATGATACATTGTCTTTCATTTTAGTTTAATTTCATTTATTTACTAATTTACATATTTAACCTTAAGTAATAACTTTTAAAACCATGATATAAGTGTCCATATTTGTCCACTAATAATGTTAAGGGTATAATTACCATTTAAAGCCACCCACATTCAAAATTCATAGCAATTTGACACATTTTACTTATAGAACTCAAATTTTACACCTTATGCAGTTTAGTCCTTTTTATCAAATTAAGCATGCAAACGATAAAATTTCTTAACGGAATTTTTATATGACACGACTAACATGCTGTAGACCTTAAAATATTAACAAAATAATTATTTATACGTCAGATTTGTGGTCTCGAAACCACTATTCTGATTTCACTAAAAACGAGTTGTTACAAAGCCTGTGTCCGTGCCTGTGTAACTCACTGACTTGGGTTACATGGCCAAGCCACATACCTGTGCGCTAGGTCGTGTACCCTTCGAAGTAACCTCACATACCAGTGTGCCAGGTCATGTGCTAGGCCATGTAACAACCTGACTTGTAACCCTTTGAAAGTACAGGGTACACACGGCCATGTCGCCTGGCCGTGTGTCACACACGACTGAGACACACGCCCTTGTCTCTGCCCGTGTGGATGAAAATAGGCCATTTTACAAGCCATTTTTCTCACCCATCTTGGATTGTTTCTAGACCCAAAATTTCACATATATACAAGCGATAACAAGGCACCAAAATCATGTGTAATCTAGCTATAAACATATGATATATTAACATACAACCTATGTAACACCTCTAACCCATATACGTCGCCGGATTAGGGTTACAAGGTATTACTGGACATAACACAGATCAGGACATACATTTACTACCTTTCTTGTTTCGTAATTCAATCACATCAATACACATACATTTTATATTTAATAACAATAGTACACAACTTATAAATCAAAACACATTCAAATAATTATTATACAAATAGTTCACTTGACCAACTAAAACCCGATCATGCTTCACTACTTAAAATTCACCAGCAAATCATGCTTTAAAACTTTTAAGCATGTCAATATCAATTATTTATCCACATATTCGAAATAACTAATATGCAACAAAGCCATGTTACATGTACTTAATACATATAAGGTTCGAACTATATGACGTCAACAGTATTGGCATTTGCTTCCTGAATACATGTTCAAACATATATCCTTACATTTCATGCATCGAACAATTGTCAGTACAATTATCTCATAGACTAACTATTAATCATATTATTATTTTTATTTAATTTTACAGACATGCACATATTAAAACATAACAACCATATTACATGGCCTAGTTTTTATTTTGTTCTTATTCATGCATGCGGCATTAATTAATATAATACCATGACCAGAACATATTATATATAATTTTTAAGTCACGAATAATGCACCATGTTTGACCACAAATAATAGATTAATGATATACATAATCTATTAGCATATTATATGCACATGCACTGTACGAAATATATAGTCATTATTACAATGATATTCGAATAATAATAATTACTAAAAATCCTTTTTGCTTAATAGTATACCTACTTTTAGTAGGTTTAACAAATCATTAAAGCTTAATGACCAAGATCATAAGTAACATACACAATTATTTAACCTTTCAAAGAACCAAAAACATGCATACTTCCTATTTACAAGCTTGCGTAAATGTGTACACAATAGAGCCATTTTCGAGTGTCCATATTTCATTATCACTACCAAGCTAGTCATTACATATTCGGTATTGTATATCATCCAATCCATAGTATCTTTATATAATGCTATAAGCCAAATATCATGCTATCATTTTAAGCCATCTCCTTAGCCTAATATACATATACAATTAAATTATCATTTCTAAACCAATTTACCCATTTATGACATGTCATTTCAACTCAATAATAAAACCACAAATTTTAATTCAATACACACTCGAATATGTAGTCATTCTTTTACCCCATTAATAAGTCGAAATATAGATAGTCTCCAACCTTCATATGCATATTTGCATTCATATGTCATAACCCAAACTCACTTAAATACCAAATCCAAACGTACCACACATATTATAAATATATATATAACACATAACCACAATTATTTAAACTTAACATTATTTATCTTACTATAATACACCAAACATACCTCATTTACCTCATTGCCGAAACACATGAATAAAACACCACCATATATATTTGAGGATCTTAGATCGGTTCGTTGGGTTTAAAAGCTTGCGTTTTAACAGGTGTGTAAACTGACACACTCTTGCTTAGTAATATGTTTAATAACCTGTTTGCTTAATAAAGCCAAACCAGTATGGTTGATTGATACGATACCTTATGGGGTATGAGCACGGATTCGGGTAAGTTCGTTTCGTTACGAGTTCTATTATTGATTTATGATGTATGTGCTATGTGATGCAATAATGGGCATGTTAGCATGTTTTGCATGATTTGCATACTTTCCATGAGTTGGTATGATATTGGGTGATATGAGAGGAGGGGGAATATGATATCCGTGTCTTTGGGACACCAGAGGTTTGGCACCTCCAGTGGTTTGGTACCACAGATTGATTATTGTGACTTTGGGTCACCAGAGGTTTGGCACCTCAGCGTCTCGTCCCAGTGGCTTAGCACCACAGTGGGTTGACCCCATGGTTGATATTACGGGATTGACGCCAGTGATTTGGTATCACACGATGGGTTGGCCCCATCACTCGATTAATCATGACTTCGGTCACCAGTGATTTGGTATCACACTTGTGTCTTTGGGACACCAGAGGTTTGGCACCTCATAGCGACCTGTCCCTCGTGGTCTCAACACCACCGTGGGGCTGGCCCCACTTTGAGATACGGGATCGTCGCCGGTGATTTGGTATCACACGATGGGTTGGCCCCATCATTTGGATTATTCGTGACTTTGGGTCACCAGTGGTTTGGCACCACACTTATGGAAATCGTGACTTTGGGTCACCAGTGGTTTGGCACCACCAGTGGTTTGGTACCACACGGGGTAGAAAAGGAGTATGGATGGCTAGGATTGGGTGCATTACTTGCATTGCTATGTACGGTGTGTGTTAGTATGTTGCATTAATCGGGAGAGGGATTTATGCACTGAGTCTTGCGACTCACCTTCTCCCTTATCATTTCAGGTGACACTTAGATCGCGGACATGGAGTCGGGTGGACTCGAGGTGACCATGCTATGAATAAATTGGACTTGCACTAATTTAAAACTTGGTACTTTATTTCGTTTACTTTCATTTGGTTTTGTTGGGATTGTAAAAGGCATTTTAAGATTATGCTTTGATTATTTATATGCCTAGTTTTGATTTCAAATATGTCTTAGTAAAGTATTGAGTTAACAATGGATAAAACTTAAAAAGAAAAGGTTTTCAAAACTACAAAGCGATACGTTTTAAACTCTACCATCGGGTAGAACACGGTAATTTAAAATGAATGAAACTCAAATGTTTTCCAAACTCAGGATTTTCCACACTAAGTTCATAATGTTTTAAGCAATTAAAAGAAATTACTTAGATTTTTAATTGATATGAATTGGTTTTACTTATGGATTCAACTAAGTTTTCAAAAGTTCCGGGTTTTAAAATGCACCATCGGTTTTGGAACAATCATACCCAAGATTTTAACTATAGCAAGGAGTTTTCTCAATCGAACTTTAACCGGTAACCTGTTTTCTTCAAAACAATTTTCCTCTGTGACATACCAGATCCGGTCGTGGTGTGTTGACCGGGTTTGGGGTGTTATAATTGTGGTATCAGAGCTAAGTTCAAAAGCTCGGCTGTGGGCCTGAGGCCCAAAATGTTTCAAATATGGGTTTTAAGTGTTTTGGTTTAAAATATATGGTTTGAAAGGCATGGCACCGAGTCTCCGGCACCAGTCCGCCCAGGTAAGTACCCCTTACTATTGCTTGTGATTTTTGGATGAGATGTGATTGGATGACTAGCAATAGTAGATTACCCTAGAAACTGAAACCGCTAGGACTCTGTGGACTTGCGAAAACAACACTTCCTTGATAAGCAATATTCATAAGACTTTGCTTTTAAAAATAGTGGAATAATTACATAAAACTTCTAAATCAGATAAGTCGAGACTTTAGTCATGAGCACTCGAGGTGGACGTGGTCGTAATACACGTGGATGTGGTCATGGTAGGAACCCGTAGGATCTGGTCAGGGTTAGAAAATGAGATACCGGTACCACCACCAACTGGAGGTGGTGAGTTTCAGGATCAAAGTGGGGATGACGCGGTGTCGCAAGCGATGCTGCGAGTTTTGGAAAGGGTAGCTAGAGTAGGTGGAGGCGCAGGAGCTAGGAAATCTGTGCCTGAGCGGCTTCGAGCAAACGGGGCTGAGGTATTCCGGGGTGTTTCTGGTGTTGCTCCCAGCACGGCTGAGTATTGGCTGGAGGCGACGGAGCGGGTTATGGATGATTTAGACCTGACCGCTGAGGAGAAGCTGAAAGGGATAATGTCGCTTCTTCGGGATGAGTCATACCAGTGGTGGCTCACGGTTCGGGACAGTGCGGCAGCTGAGGATCTCACTTGAGATTATTTTAGGGCTGCTTATCAGAAAAAGTACATTGGAGCTAGTTACGTCGACGCGCAGCGAAAAGCATTTCTGAGGCTGGTTCAGGGGAGTAAGTCTGTGTCGGAGTACGAGGCAGAGTTCTTGAGACTGAGTCAGTATGCTAGGGGCATTGTGGCTACTGAACACGAGAGGTGTGTTTGATTCGAGGATGGTCTGAGAGATGAATTAAGGTTGCTGATTGCTCCACAGCAGGAGCGTGAGGTTGCCGTCCTGGTTGAGAAGGCTAAGGTAGCCGAGGGTGTTAAAGAGTCTGTGAGGCAAAACGTGGATAGGAACAGACATAAGAGGAGTTTTGGATCTTCCGGGTGCGTCAGTAATCCTCGAGAAAAGGGCTAGACAGTGGGCCGAATCAGTTTGGTAGGTCTGTTGCTGCTAATCAGGGACCCGCTCGGTGTAACCGTTGTGGGAAATCTCATTGGGGAGGTTGCTGAACCGGTGGAAAAGGATGTTTCGAGTGTGGCTCCTTGGAACACCGTGTGAGGGACTGTCTGCGTAAGTTGGCTAGGATTCAATCCGAGGGTTATGGCCGTACTCAGTTTAGGAATAATGGACCGCCACCGCAGAGGGGTCGTGGTAATGGCAGAGGAGATAATGGTTCTGGTCGAGGCCGCGGAGCACCGGGTAGAGGTGCGGGTGGTTCTGAGGCACGACAGCTTGGTTTGGTGTATGCAGTGAGGCGCCGAGAGGAGGGCGACGCATCGGACGTCATAACCGGTACGTTTTTGATCTTTGGTTCTCTATATACTGCCTTGATTGATTTGGGTTCAACGCATTCATACATTGCTAGTAGCATAGTAGAGACCTTGGACTTAGACTCTGAAACTACTTCTAGACAGATGACAGTAATTAGTCCTCTAGGTCACTCTGTAGTTGTAGATAAGCTATATAGAGACGTACCCCTAGAACTCCAAGGGGTAGTGTTCGTGGCTGATCTGATGGAACTGCCGTTTGGGGAGTTCGATCTGATTCTTGGAATGGATTGGTTGGTTAAGTACCAGGTGAGGTTGGGTTGCGCGGCTAAACGTATGGTTCTTAAGACGGCTGAGGGTGATGAGGTGGTCATGATAGGTAATAGAAGAGATTACTTATCCAACGTGGTGTCTGCTCTGAAAGCTGAGAAGATAGTCAGGAAGGGCTGTGAAGCATATGTAGCTCATGTGTATGCCTTGGAGGCTAAGGAGTCTGCTGTAGAGAAGGTCCGCACAGTTAAGGAATTTGTTGATGTGTTTCCAGAGGAGCTTCCGGGTTTGCCACCAGATCGTGAGGTGGAGTTCGGGATAGATCTGTTACCGGGAACTGCGCCAGTGTCTATCGTTCCGTATAGGATGGCGCCAAAGGAATTAGTGGAATTAAAGGCTCAGGTCCAGGAGTTGTTGGACCGAGGCTTTATTAGGCCTAGTGTTTCGCCTTGGGGAGCGCCAGTACTCTTTGTCAATAAGAAAAATGGTACCATGCGGATGTGTATAGATTACCGCCAGTTGAATAAGCTGACGATTAAAAACAAGTATCCGTTGCCACGGATAGATGATTTGTTTGATCAGTTGAAGGGTGCTTCGGTATTCTCGAAGATCGATTTAAGGTCTGGGTACCATCAGTTAAAGGTGAAGGAGGCGGATATCCACAATACAACATTTCGTACTCGGTATGGGCACTACGAATTTCTGGTAATGCCGTTCGGGTTGACTAACGCGCCGGTAGCATTCATGGATATGATGAATAGGATGTTCCAGCAGTATTTGGATTGATTCGTTGTGGTTTTTATTAACGACATCCTGGTATACTCAAGGACAGAAGAGGAGCATGATGCACACTTGCGGGTGGTGTTGTAAATTCTAAGGGAAAAGCAGCTTTATGCTAAGTTTAGTAAATGCGAATTCTGGCTTAGGGAAGTGACTTTCTTGGGTCATGTAGTGTCGGCTGAGGGGATTAGGGTGGATCCTCGTAAGATTGAAGCAGTTTTGGATTGGAAGGCGCCTAAGTCAGTGGCTGAGATTCGGAGTTTTCTGGGTTTGGCAGGATACTACCGAAGATTTGTAGAGGGATTTTTGTTGATCGCAGCACCAATGACTAAGCTATTGAGGAAAGGAGTTCCGTTTGTTTGGATTGAGAAACAGCAGGAGAGTTTCGACAAGCTAAAGAAGATTTTGACTGAAGCTCCTGTTTTAATTTAACCTGAGGCAGGTAAGGAATTCACAGTGTATTGCGATGCATCGCATACGGGATTGGGTTGTGTGCTGATGCAGGAAGGTAAGGTAGTGGCTTATGCATCTCGGCAGCTAAGGCCACATGAGATCAATTATCCGACGCACGATTTAGAGTTGGCATCAGTAGTTTTCGCCCTGAAAATTTAGAGGCACTACTTGTACGGAGAGAGATCGATAGTCTACACGGATCATAAGAGTCTGAAGTACCTTTTGACTCAGAAGGATTTGAATTTGAGGCAGCGCAGATGGATTGAGTTGCTCAAGGACTACGACTGTTCGATTGAATATCATCCGGGCAAGGCTAACGTGGTGGCAGACGCGTTGAGCCGTAAGGTTGTTTTGGACTTAAGAGCAATGTTTGCCCATTTGAGTCTGTATGACGACGAAAGTATTCTGGCAGAGCTACAGGTTAAGCCTACTTGGGTTGCGCAGATCAGGGAGAAACAGTTAGAGGATGAGGTTCTGAGTGCGCGGAGGTTACAGGTATAGGATGGCGCTTTAGAGGGTTACAGTTTGTCTAGTGATGGGGTGCTGTGTTTTCAAGGGAAAGCTTGTATGCCGAAGGATGTTGAGCTGAGACAGATGATTCTTCAGGACGCACATAGCAGCCCATACGCTATGCATCCTGGAGGTAGCAAGATGTATAGGGATCTAAGAGAGCAGTTTTGGTGGCCGGGTTTGAAGAGAGAAGTGACAGAGTTTGTTAGAAAGTGTCTGACATGTCAGCAGGTCAAGGCTGAACATCAGTTGCCGTCAGGGTTACTTCAGCCAGTGAAGATTCCACAGTGGAAGTGGGAAAGGATAACTATGGATTTCGTCAGTGGTCTACCTCTTACGCCGAGCAAGAAAGACTCAGTTTGGGTAATCGTGGATCGCCTAACTAAATCAGCTCACTTCATTCCGGTGAGGGTTGATTACTCACTTCAGAGGTTGGCGAAGCTGTATGTGTCAGAGATAGTGAGATTGCATGGGGTTTCAGTTTCGATTATCTCGGATAGGGATCCCAGATTTACGTCAAGGTTCTAGAAAGCGTTGCATCAGGCTTTGGGTACACGTTTGGATTTCAGCACAGCTTTTCACCCGCAGTCTGACAGGCAGTCGAAAAGGGTTATTCAGATCTTAGAATATATGCTGAGAGGTTGTGTTCTGGATTTCAAAGGTAGTTGGGAGGAGTTTCTGCCATTAGCTGAGTTCGCCTACAACAATAGTTGCCATGCAAGCATCAAGATGGCACCACATGAGGCGTTGTATGGTAGGAAGTGTCGCTCACCTACATGTTGGACGGAGTTGGGTGAACGTCAGTTGTTGGGACCGAGTTGGTTACGTGAGATCCGAAGACAAGGTTAAGTTGATTCAGCTTGATTGAAGGAAGCTTCGGATAGGCAGAAGTCTTATGCCGATCTCAAGCGGAGAGATATAGAGTTTGCTGTGGGGGATCGAGTTTTTCTGAAGGTCTCGCCATGGAAGAAAGTGCTGAGGTTCGGTAGGAAAGGCAAGTTAAGTCTGAGGTTTATTGGGCCGTATAAGGTATTGAGATGAGTGGGACCAGTAGCTTACCAGCTTGAGTTGCCAGCAGAGCTAAGTCAGATTCACGACATATTTCATGTTTCGATGCTTAGGCATTATCGTTCAGATCCATCACACGTCGTAGCAGTAGAGGAAATCGAGGTGAATCCAGATTTGACCATGGAGGAGGAACCTGTGCAGATTCTAGATCAGGATGTGAAGGTTCTGCGTAGGAAGTCAGTGCCTTTGGTAAAAGTGCTATGGTGGAATCATGGCGTGGAAGAAGCTACGTGGGAACTAGAGGATATGATGAGACAGCAATACCCTCAACTCTTTTGATCAGGTAATTTCGGGGCCGAAATTATTTTCAGGGGGTAGAACTGTAATATCCCGGGATAGGGGCTATTTTGTTATTGCATTGTTTGCATGTGTTTGGTTTGCAATGTTGTTGTTTTTGACGTTTTGGGGCTTAGTTGTAAGCTTGGTGTAAGCCTGAGGGGTTGGAAAAAAATTTAGTTTTAAGTATTGTGTGAGAGGAGCTGGAGGAGTTGGGGTTTATAAGAAAATTTTAGGTAAATGCTAGCACAAGAATTGAGCTAGAAGAGTGGCAAGATAGGTGCCACTTGGAGCATGGGTTTGGCGTCACTTACAGGGGAGGAGGTCCTGTGTTCAAGCTGCAGAAGCCTCACTTTTTGGCTTCCATTTTGACGGCATGGAGAAGGAGAAGTTGTGGGCAGTTCAAACTCTGCCATGGACCAAGTCAATTGTTCAAATAGTGGGTGGAGAGTAAATTAAGGAAGTGGACTAATTCAAAGTGATTTGAATTAGTGGTTGGGAGTGTTTGGAGGTAGTGGCCGAATCTTGGATGCTTCATGGGGGGGAGTGGCCGGTTTTGGTAGTGGGTAAGAGGAGAGTGCCGAAATTCACTTGGCATTTTTGGGCATTTTCGATCACTTGGTGTCAAAGCAAAATTCTTCTTTTGCATAGCTAGCCGAATTTTTCCAAGGGAATTTCTTCATTTTTCTTCTTGAAACCGAAAGACTAAACCCCCTAAAGCTTGCCGAAATTTGCTTTGCTTCTCTTGATTTTGTGTGTGGCCGAATGCTCTCTTCCATTTTCTTTCTTTTGTTCATTTGTGCCAAGCCGAAATAGCCATTTTCTTCCTCACATATTTTGCCTTTCTTTCTTTCATAAGTGCCGAAACTTACCTTGCCTTCTAAACTGAATTCTCCATTTGTTTTCTCCATTTCTATTGAGCCGAAACCATCTCATCTTGTCCCCTCAAAATTTTCTCAATACCCTCTTGCCGAAACTCTATCTCATTTCACATCTTCTTTTCCCTCTTTTTCTTCACTCAAGCCGAACATAAGTGTGTTAAACACCTAAAGCCGAACCCTTTTCTCCTTTGGTGTAAAGTGTTAGCCAAATCTCCCCTCTCCTAGTAGTTTTCATCTTGGCCGAATAATAAGTGGGGTGTTGATCTTGTTTGGTTTTCAATCGTTGAAGAAGGTTAGTGCTTGGCCGAATGGCTATTACTTCTCTCCCTTGTTCTTTGTCGATTTTGGGGTTGGTTAAGAGCCGATTTTGGGTAATTGTTGGAAGGAGTTAATCTTTTGTGTTGAAACCGATTTCATTATAGGGCCTTTGGATTTTGGTGGCGTTCAAGTGAAGCAGTCATCGTTGGTTGTTCGGTTGGTAAGTGGTGGTAAGAGTTGGTTTTTTTAGTCTATTCGTTTAGTTTTCATTAAGCCAAGTTTTCAAAGGATTAACTGTTTTCTTATTAGGGTGTGGCCGATTGACTAAGGAACCATTGTTTGGTTCGGGTTCTGGTAGGAAAGCAAACCATTTGCAAGGTAAGGGTTTAAGTGTTAACCCTCTTGTGTTATCTGTTTTAGCCGAAGGGTATAGATGGCTAATCTCATGTTTGGCCGATTATAGGAGCAAGGTATTTGAGGATCTTAGATCGGTTCGTTGGGTTTAAAAGCTTGCATTTTAACAGGTGTGTAAACTGACACACTCTTGCTTAGTAATATGTTTAATAACCTGTTTGCTTAATAAAGCCAAACCAGTATGGTTGATTGATACGATACCCTATGGGGTATGAGCACGGATTCGGGTAAGTCCGTTTCGTTACGAGTTCTGTTATTGATTTATGATGTATGTGCTATGTGATACAATAATGGGCATGTTAGCATGATTTGCATACTTTCCATGAGTTGGTATGATATTGGGTGATATGAGAGGAGGGGGGATATGATATCCGTGTCTTTGGGACACCAGAGGTTTGGCACCTCCAGTGGTTTGGTACCACAGATTGATTATTGTGACTTTGGGTCACCAGAGGTTTGGCACCTCAGCGTCTCGTCCCAGTGGCTTAGCACCACAGTGGGTTGACCCCACGGTTGATATTACGGGATTGACGCCAGTGATTTGGTATCACACGATGGGTTGGCCCTGTAATATCCCGAAATAGGGGTTGCGAGTTTGGAAAATAACTTGAGTGTTAGTGGGCTCAAGAGTGATTTTAATGTGTTATTAGAGTTCCTAAAGCCCGAGGATAAAATGGGAGCATTTTGGAAATTTTGAAAATTTTTGGGCTAAAAGGGAAATTTGGGCAAGGAAGGCCTTAAGTATAAATTTTGTAAGTTTGTGGCACATAAGATGCCCTAGTAAAGTGGTCGTTGTGTGCCACTTAAAGTTTGGCTTGGGCGTTAAGCAAGTCAGGGGATCGAGCAACACTGGGCGCGGCATAAGCGTTTTGTTTTTGGAAAATGGCGTTGCTTTAAAGGAGGTTTTAAAAGAATTTTCGAAGCACAAATGGACATGAAAGTCCAGGTGGCAGAGTGGCTAAGAGCGTGAGGTGATGTTGCGGCCGAAAGGTCCCGAGTTCGAGTCCTGAAGGCTGCGTTTTATCTTGTTTTTGTGTCAGGCAAGGGGCGCATGCAAGTAAGGGTTAAAAGGATTTCTGATGCAGTTGTTAGCATAAAATTCACAGTAGCCGAGTGGTTAAAGACCTTGCTTGAGATCCGCGGATAGGGGAACTCGCGTTCGAGTCCCATTAGGGGCCCGCGAAAACTTTAATTTTTGCTTGGCGCTAGAGTAAAGGAGAATTAGCGAAGAATGGTTTAAAATAATTTTCGAAGCAGTATTGGCAAGAAAGACTCAGTAGCAAAATGGCTAAAGCTTGGAGAAGCTTTCTCCAGGTCTCGGGTTCGAGACCTGGGGGTAGCAGGCATGGTTTTCCTTTTTGATAACGTGAAAGAGCTGCATGGGCATTAAATGCCTGCAGCAAGCATGCACGCATGCAGCTGCTTGTTGTTTTATTTTTTTTTAAAAGAACATGGAGCCTTATTCTTTATTTTATTGTTACTTATTTTATTATGATGAGGTATGGGAAATTATTAGTATTATTATTTTTGTTTATCAATGGTGTTGAGTATGCTATTAAATAAAGAATTTTCTTATTTTTATGATGTATGGGAAATGTTGTAGTATGGGTAATATTTTAGTTAGTGATGGGAAATAGTTTTGTTAGTATGTGAGGTAATGGGAGAAGAATAAACAATATTGAATTTAGCAAAAAGAAAGGTATGTGCGGCATTGGAATTTCAAAAGAATGGCCGGCCTTGGTTTTGTGTTGCAAAGAAGCATAGCCGAATGCTTCTTTTTGCTTTTCCTTTTCCCCATTTTTCGTGGTTGACCGATGGGAGCTGGCTTGAGGGTCTAGCATGGTCGGTTTTTGAGTAATAAGGGAGGTGGCCATTGATTGCTTTTGTTTTTCTCTTCTTTCTTTTTGTTCTTGACCAAGAGAGAGAGAGAGAGAGAAGGAGAGGGAGCAAGCTTTCACAATCAGTTTTTGATGAATGCATGGAGGAGTGCCGAATTTCTTTGCCTTGCCTTCTTCCTTCCTACATGTTTGCATGGCCGGTTTTGAGTTAACCGAAGCCCTCCACCTTTAAACACCATTGCCGAATCTCTCAGGGATCAAAGAGACTTTTGGATGCTAACTTTTCAAACGGTTTTGAAGGTGTGTCGACTACGTATTTGTGACCTCTTCGATTGTTTTGGTAAGTATTTCTCTAAGTGATTGGTTCGGGTTCTTATCTTATTCTTTAGTACGCCGAAATCAGTATTTGGCCTTGGTATTTGGGATTGGCCGAATCTTATTAAGGCCTTGTTTTTATATTTCGTTTTTGTGTAGTATGAGGAGATAGCCGTAAAGGAGTAAGGGTTCTCTCTGATTTGATGACAAGGTAAGGAAGTATTATTTTGGGCTAAAGGCTATAATTTGAGTTTTTATGATAAACAATGTTGACCTTGGTTCTAGGGGTGGCCGAATGTGCTTAAGGCTAAATGATGTGCTCTGTTGGTGTGAATTAGTGTTAAGAAGCACAAAGGAGTCTTTCGGGAATTTAAGTGCTCAAGGTAAGGGTGTGGTATTCGGCCTAAGGCCATGTTATTGATATTAAGTGTGACCGATTTCGGTTATGTTTTCTAGGGACTAATCGATAGAAGTAACAGAAGCTTTCGGGACTTTAGTTGATGTTAAAGTCGATAAATCGAATATCGCTTTAATCAGGTGCGTAGTTATCGCACTGTTCATTTGCTTAATATATGTATTGTAAGTATTGTTTTATGTAAATGTATGAGTTGTGCATGTTAGCCGAAATAAAAGCAAACAGTATGGATACTAAGGTAAGTGATCGAATAATCAAGTTAGTGATTACGATATAAACCTATCAGTGATTTGCGAGAAAAAGTGATTATTGATGTTTGTAAAATAAAGTGATGACATATTGTTCTGAATAACATGTGACCATGATGGATAAAATATACATATTTGTTTCGCACGAAATGTTGTTATGGTACATATACGTACGCATGAGACTTGTGATGTGACTATTGGAGAAAAGGTGTGCACTATGTGAGTGTTCTAATGCTAGCCTCGTGCTACATTCGTGATTATTGATTAGTGAACCTATTGATATGTGAGATTTCTATGGGATCGGTGGCTTAGCCACGACCTTAAGAAATAATGTGCAAAAAGAATGATATGTGGATCACTTTGTGGATTGGACTTCGTAATTGTATATTTGTAATCATATTTATAATATTGTGTATTCATGATGGCATGTTTACAATTGTATGTTATATATATACATTTGGATTGTGCGGATATGGGCCAAGCCCATATGTGAGGACATGTGTTTTAACTATGCCGAGTCTTGGTGACTCACTCTATATTTATTAAACCTTTCAGGTGGCGCGTAAAGCTTGGACCGGGTCGGAGAGGATACAAGGGTGGCCATGCCAAAGTGGATTTTCATGCAAAGGAATCTCTTGTTTAATGATTTAAATATTTACATTATCCGTATTTTGATTAAGTTTGTATTGTAATAAGGCCCACTAAAGTATTTCAGTCCATTTATTAAGTATCGTTATTGTTATGCCCTAATATGAAAGGTTGATTGCAAACGGTTTTATGTCCTCGAGCAAAGCTCGAATCCGATATTTTTATAATAAACTTCGATTTTCACTTAAAACAGTACAAGTCACAAAAATGTTTTATTAAAGGAACAAAATTTTCATCGATTTTTACTATTAAGTAAGAATGTTTTTGAAAGTATTCCGCGGTGACATTCAAATTCGGCCGGAGTAAATGGGCCGGGTTTGGGGTGTTACAGGCCCCATCACTCGATTAATCGTGACTTCGGTCACCAGTGATTTGGTATCACACTTGTGTCTTTGGGACACCAGAGGTTTGGCACCTCATAGCGACCTGTCCCTGTGGTCTAACACCACCGTGGGTTGGCCCCACTTTGAGATACGGGATCGTCGCCAGTGATTTGGTATCACACGATGGGTTGGCCCCATCATTTGGATTATTCGTGACTTTGGGTCACCAGTGGTTTGGCACCACACTTATGGAAATCGTGACTTTGGGTCACCAGTGGTTTGGCACCACCAGTGGTTTGGTACCACACGGGGTAGAAAAGGAGTATGGATGGCTAGGATTGGGTGCATTACTTGTATTGCTATGTACGGTGTGTGTTAGTATGTTGCATTAATCGGGAGAGGGATTTATGCACTGAGTCTTGCGACTCACCTTCTCCCTTATCATTTCAGGTGACACTTAGATCGCGGACATGGAGTCGGGTGGACTCGAGGTGACCATGCTATGAATAAATTGGACTTGCACTGATTTAAAACTTGGTACTTTATTTCGTTTACTTTCATTTGGTTTTGTTGGGATTGTAAAAGGCCTTTTAAGATTATGCTTTGATTATTTATATGCCTAGTTTGGATTTCAAATATATCTTAGTAAAGTATTGAGTTCACAATGGATAAAACTTAAAAAGAAAAGGTTTTCAGAACTACAAAGCGATATGTTTTAAACTCTACCATCGGGTAGACACGGTAATTTAAAATGAATGAAACTCAAATGTTTTCCAAACTCAGGATTTTCCACACTAAGTTCATAATGTTTTAAGCAACTAAAAGAAATTACTTGGATTTTTAATTGATATGAATTGGTTTTACTTATGGATTCAACTAAGTTTTCAAAAGTTCCGGGTTTTAAAATGCACCATCGGTTTTGGAACAATCATACCCAAGATTTTAACTATAGCAAGGAGTTTTCTCAATCGAACTTTAACCGGTAACCTGTTTTCTTCAAAACAATTTTCCTCTGTGACATACCAGATCCGGTCGTGGTGTGTTGACTGAGTTTGGGGTGTTACACAACACAAGGAAGGAAATTAAGCCATTTTCGCATGGCTTTTATACACACTCTTTCGAATTAAACTAACTCCAAAGCTAGCCTATACATGCCATAGTTTCAAAGAAATTTCAGCTTATAAAATACCGAAGTTAGTCGATAGTGTGATAGACTTTGCTGATGGTTCCCGAGCTCGTAACTTATATCCAAATCTATAAACAAAAATACACACAGAGTAAGCTATTTAAGCTTAGTAAGTCTTAAGCAAAAGTATTAAATCAAATAATCATTCAAGCATTATCAAAGCCATAATTAATACTATAAGATTTTTAAAGCTTAGCACATATATGACCCACTAATGCCAAATGCCATTTCCTTTTCTTTAACATCCTCAAATTTATTCTTATCTCACCTTAATGGTGCAAACTCACCAAATACACTTATATGTAATATGTATCCATATATAAAATCCGATCAAGTAAGTACAATTTACATTTAACTACAAATAATCAATCATACACATATGCAAACATATCCATTTGCCCTCACATAAGCATTTACACATATAATCGAATCTCAAGGCACATCCAAGATTAAGTTCCAATTTATCATACTCATTATTTTTAAGACCAAATGCACATATTTAAAAATCTTACAATAATACTTCAACTATATCACATATTGCTCACTTCGAATAGTAATATAATAACTTACCTTAATCATTGCAACTATGAAGCTTATACTTACCTGGACATTTAGCTTACTTACCGTAATTGCATTCCACCTTATTAGTGATCCATGTATCCTCTATTTATAATATATCACCGGCATTAAGCCTGCTAGTAAATTAAGCCTGAATACACACCGGCACTAAGCCTACTAGGCAATAAAGCCTGAATGCACACCGGCACTAAGCCTGCTAGACCTGAGTCTAAAATTTAATCACCGGCATTTTGCCTGCTAGGCAATAAGCCCGATACACTTCACCGGCACAAGGCCTGCTAGGTTCGAAGCCCGAGTATCAATATAAATAAACCATTTCATACACAGTACATATTACCAATATCACATCTCACACATAATTCATATTATTTTCACATATCAACTTCAATTAAATATAACTACATTGCACTATTAAAATCACCTAACATATTAGGCTTTGGCCTATTTTGCACTTATAAATTCATAATTCAAAATGTAATCAAGGTTGTAACCAATGTTAACGATATTAAATTGCTTAAAGACTTACCTCGGAAATCGTCGGACAGCAAAATTTGACTATTCGATAATTTTTATTTTTCCCCGATCCAAGTTTGTTTTTCTTTGATCTGGATCTAAACACATTAAATTTAAACTCATTCAATCACATTTCATTGTAATTTAATCCAAAAACACCTAAATGGACAAATTACCATTTTGCCCCTGATATTTAACATTTATCACAATTTAGTCCAAATAGCATAAAACACAAAATATTCAAAATTTAGCTTCACCCTAGCTTGGCCGAATTTCACTAAGGTCCCTAACAGCCCATTTCTTTCATTTATTTCACATTTTGACCCCTCAATTTATAAATTTCACAATTTAATCCTATTTAGGCATTTTTATCAAAAAAGCCTTAATTAAACTTAACAATCTAAAAACCTATATTTATTTTCCATCACTAAACACCAATTTCATCAAGCTATCAACAATGGCATTTCATGAATATATCATCAAATTCAAAAATTAAAGCATGGGTCTTGAAGATTACTAAGCAACAATCTCAAAAACGTAGAAATTATCAAAAATCGAGCTAGTTACATACCTTAATCAAACCAAAATATGGCCGAATGTGGCTTTCTTTTCTTTTTTCTTTCCTTAGCTAATTTCGGCAGCTCCAAAGATGAACATGCATGTCTTTTTTTTTGTTTTATTATACTAACTTATTTAATATATTATTACATCATTTTCCATTTATTTAACATTTGCTTTCTTTTAATATCATTTAATAAAACATATAAAACATGTTCATTTAATGGCCTTGCCGTCCATTCACATACTTTTGGCTTAATTGCCACATAAGTCCTCCTATTTAAAAAGCCACAACACTTTAATACCTTGAAAAATAGCAAGCAACTTTCACTTTTAATGCATTTTAATCCTTTTATCAAATTATACACACAGACGAACAAATTAACTTATGGAAATTTAACACAAGCAAATTCACACATAAAAAATACTGAAATAATTTTTTTTTTTAAAAATATTTTTTCGGACTCAGATTTGTGGTTTCGAAACCACTATTCCGATTAGGGTTAAAATTGGGCTGTTACAACCTATATGCCCAAAGGCACCTCAAATGACAACACTAAAAACATGTATAACCATGTACTCAATTTGGCCAAAATAATCCATTAACTTCTAACCAAGTTTGCATTAATTCAAACCATTAATTTCACTTATCAAACATACCAAATGGTACTAAATATACCTTTCAACCTCTAGTATCAATAACCATATAAGCCATTCAAAGCAAGTACCAATTCACAACATTTCTAATAAGTTACAAGCCATATGTATAAGCATTTTGAAACTATAGTTTCATATTTCATAATGCAAACATATCAAACCAAACATCAACCATATTAAGGCTGATATTTACATGCCAAAACTAAATTCATTTGAACACCAAAATACCATAACACAAGCCAAACCAAATGGCCACTTCAACAATCAAACATATAGGCCAACATTAGCCAAAATACTAGTACATGCCATTATAACCTAAATCAAAACAACCGAAAGTACCAAAAGAGCCGATGGATAGTGTGATATAGCTCCGACAAGCTTTCAACCCGAACGAGCTTCCGATAAACTATAAGACACGGAAAATGACACAAAGTAAGAAAATAAGCTTAGTAAGTTCGTATAACATAAAACATAACTTACCATTTCAATACATAATAGGTAAGATAACATGGCATAATCTAACTACACTTGGCCAAAGCCTAAACATGTACACCAAACATGTTAGCCATTTGATCATATAACATAGGCTATGTAATCAAGAATGAAGACAACATATAATTATATCTCATATACATGTATCATCCATTTCAATTCTCAATATGCCATGTAGTACTAATTTAATGTAATTCACATATGTCCATGTATTAGTTCGTATCGAACTCTCACCATTCTGTATCAGAGTAGTACCCGTTGAACCGTTTAGGATACCGTGGGATACTCGGGATAATTCACACATTGTGTGCTAACTCATATAACTATAATTTGTCAAATCTTGTACATGTATGCTCACACGAGCTGTAAATTAGAATGCTCACACGAGCTGTGATAATGGGCCTGCTTACACGAGCTATGGGTCAAAACATGTAGCTACACGATGTTACTCACATGAGCTATAGAGTATCTGCAACACATGTCGAACCTTAGCCATCGGTAGGACGTTCAGGACCAGCACCCGAATCATGTAAACCCTAATGACATGTCATTTGTATATTACGAATTCCTAAGGTTCAAATGGGGCACGATAATTATCGTACATCATTGGATATGCAATCGGTATATATGTATGACATTTCACAACACATGTATAATTCAATTAAAAACATATAAACACGATTTAGTTACACAAACTTGCCTTGACAAGTATATGTAAATACGGAGGCGATTAATCTGAGACTTTTTTTGCCCCGATCTAAAGTCGTATGAAGTCTGTCTTGATCTATATGGATAAATTTAACTCAATTTAATATTTAATTTATTCAATTTAACCTAAAATCATATTTTGGAAAAATTACCATTTTGTCGCTATACTTTTAATTTATTTGCAATTTAGTCCGTAGCTTATAAAAATGGAAATTCATGTAATTCCATCATAACCCACTATAGCCGAATATCAATTAGGTCCCTAGCAAGCCCTATATTTCATTTATTTCACAATTTCACCATGTAAAATTTCTATTTTTCAAATTAATCCCTATTTGACAATTTCATCAAAAATCACTTAATAAAAGTTGTTTATTTAACAAAAACTAACCATTTTCTTCCATAACCCATCAAAACTAATGTATATTCATTAATGGAAAAACTCTAATAGTTTAATAGTTTCACAAATTAGTCCCTGGGCTAGCTAGATTAAGCTACAACGATCCCAAAAACATAAAAATAATAAAAAACGGGACAAAAATCACTTACAATGCAAGGTAATTAGTTTTGCCGAAACTTCAAGCTTCCATGGCTTCCATGCTCTCTTAATTTCGATTTCTAATAGGTTAAAGATGATAACTTTATTTTTATTATTATTTAACTTTAACTTTATTTACTAATTACCAAAATAACCTTAAAAATTAATCAGAATTTCAATAATGCCAAACCATGTTCTTCCACTATCAACATTTATGGTCTAATTACCATATAAGGACTTAAACTTTAAATTTCTATAGCTATTTAATACCTTTAGCTACTAGAACTCAACTTTTGCACTTTACACGATTTATTCCTTTTTATCAAATTGAGCATGTAAATGGTAAAATTTCTTAATGAAATTTTTATATGGTAGTACTATCATGATATAGGCAATAAAATAATAATAAAATAAATTTTTTGACTTCAAATTTGTGGTCCCGAAACCACTGTTCTGATTTCACTAAAAAGGGCTGTTCTAGGGGCATTTTCTTGAGGTCCAAGGACGGTTTCTTTCCATCCAAGAAACCCTAATTTGTTCTCTTTTGGACTCTTTTCCAGTCAGTTCATCTTTCTTTTGTTTCAATTTCTTTTGAATCTCATTTGTGACAACTAATCTATTTTCGTTGTTTCTCATTTCAGTTTATGTTCGTCTAGAGATCTAGGATAAATCCGCGACTTTGACAAACTTTACGATCCACTTCCGAATTTATCCACATCATCCTTTATCATTTGGTATCAAATTTGGGTGTTTTGGGTGTTCATGGTTGATTTCTAAACTAATTTCCATCGCAAAACAACCTATAAGCAGTTTTTACCCAAATATTTTTTTCGAAAAAAATATATTTGAGTGGGTAAAAATTTTTCAATTGATATAAAATTTTATATAATGAGTCTTGGCACTGTATTACTATATATAAAAAATTTCCTACGAAAAAGTGATAAAAAAAGTAAAGAAAAAAAGAAAAATATAAAAAGAAAAGAAAAAATAAAAAAATATTCTGTTGGTTGAATTTTTTTCTGAAACTGTCCAAATTAGATCTACATTATTTGAGGAGGCTCAAACAATGTTTGTCAAGTTGCTTTGCAATTTTTCGAGTTTTTGGGTTTCAGCAATTTTCATTAACTCTTAGCCTTAGGTTTTCATTTTTTTTGCTTTTTATTATTCCTATACATATTCTAACACTTTATTGTTTCTTTTTTTAGTAGGTTAAGGCACGTTACATATTCCTTCCTTTGTGCGACACAAACTGTTGGTGTCTAGCCACTTTTGGACTCCTAGTGCCGTTAGGATATTTGGTAGCTACATTCTTTAACATTCTGATTGATTGTCATAAATACTCCTAAAGGACTCACAAGATTAATTCTTACCTCATTGAGAATTTGATTTTTATTTCTGAGTGCATAACAGTGAGGTTTGTTTAAATTTTGTTTTCTTGAGTGTTGTGTTCTTTTCAGGCTTTCATAATGATTCGTGATACTATGATTGAGAAGTTGCAAAGGCAAATAGAGGAACTATTAGACAAGGGGAGATGGTCAAGCAAAAATAGGAGTACGATTGATCTCTCACCTATTGTGAAATGTTATTGGTGTAGTTCTAAAGATCATGAGGGTTTTCGATGTCCAATTTAATATCCAAATAGAGAGAATAACATTGAGCTATCACCTTTTGTGCAATGTTATTGGTGTAGTTCAAAAGATCATAAAGGTTTGCAACATCCAAGCAAATATCCAACAAAAGAAGAAAGTAAATATGACTTTGTACCTTTTGCTGATTCTTACTTTAGTGGAAAAGAGATATGTGATGACGAACTTTGTTGAAACACCCCCAAACCCGGCCCACGAGCCTTGACCTGATCTGGTATGTTCCTCGAGTAAAACATTTTAAAAACTCGTTTGTTAATTTGGAAAATTTGATTAATTTGAAGAGAAATCGATTTGTGTTGAGTGTAAATTGAAAATTGTGTTTTCACTTGAAGTCTGGATCTTTATGAAACCTCATTTTCATATTTCAAAACTAAAAGTTAAAAGAATTGCCAAATTTGTTTTATAGTTTACCTTCAAATTGAAAATCATTTGTGTTTAGGTGTCAAAATATTTAAAAGTTTATGTTTAAGAAAAGTTACTTAAACTATAATTTGATAAAATCGTATCATGATAAAACAAATAACATGCATGCTTAAAACAGTTATTAGTAATGGCCTTATTACAACTGAAAAACAAATACCAATTAAATCCCAACAATAAAATAATGGAAAACACAAATTCAACTATTTGAAATCCCGAAAATCTTCAGCATGGCCACCACATAGTCCCTGCTGACCCGGTCCATCTACTGAGTGTCACCTGAAAAGATATCCCACAACGGGGTGAGTCAAATAGACTCAGTGTGTAACGGCCCACACAAAATCCCAACGATTTAGGCATATTAGATCATACATATACATATAGCAAATATAGATAATGATGCAATCCCGAACCCAAACCTAAGTATTCATCCTCTGCACATCACCCGTACCTGCCATCACACCATGGGGATTACTAAATCAACCCTCCATCTGCTACACATCATCAAAGGCAGCCGCTGCAGACGACTTGCTCATCGCCCTTATATATTGTGGCATAGCCACCAGATAATGTGATAGAGTCACCAGATATTAATATGTGACATAAGCCACCACATTCAGATTATGTGACATGAGTCACCAGAAATTGTGGTAAAAACCACCAGATCACTTCCGCTTTCCATATCACCCATATGCCCATGCACAATACAAAACATGCAAAATCATGCCATATGTCTTATTTCATATTCGTAACCAATTCTCATATATGTCATATTCATTGTTCATACACTATTAACATAGTAGTAGTAGGTTTACGTACTTGGATACTCTGTACCACTGAATGGTACTTTTAGCCACATCTTTCATACTTTCAATTAACACATTCATAATAGTAATACCATAGATCTATTAGGAATTAGTGAAGGGCTACACACCTGATATTAACGTGTTCCGCGAAATCCCAAAAATCCCGATCTAATGCTCTAGATCCCTAGTTCCTACATTCGGCCAACACTAAGTATTTTAGCAAAAAGCCATTCGGCTAAATAATCAAATCCCAAAGGATTATCGCAACCAAAATCCTTACCTTGCTGTCGATTTGGTTACTAATCAAATCCCGAGACTTCGTGATGTTTCCCCTTGCAATCGGCCAAACACTAGATCACTTGACTGGTTAGTTTCGGCTTTTGAACGAATAAGAAACAGGTCTGAATCACTAAATATGGCCTTGGCCGAATGTTCATGTTCACTTACCTTGCGAATCTTAAATCCCAAAATTGCTACTTGGTTGTGGTATCTGTCGAACTTCTTATAGTCATATGTTAGGTCCAATTCTAACATTTAATCACAATAAATGGCCTTCGGCCTAATATCGTACTTTGCTTACCTTAGATTTTGAAATCGAGAATGATCTCCCCTAGAAGTCGGCTACTCCAAAAATCCCAAAAGATCCTTCGAGGTTTCGGCTAGAAACAATAATAGGATTAGTACCTTGATTTTCGACAGTTAGAGGAAGAAAAGGACAAGAGTTCGGCTAGAGAGATCCTTACCAATAAGATGACTAAAACTCAATTGATCACTACCTTCAAGAAATCGGCAAGAGAGCTTGTAAGAGAAATCGATTCAAAGAGTGGCAATGAAGTGAACTTTCGGCTTTGAACAATCGGCTAGGGGTTACCTTGAGTGTTCGGCTTTTGATGATCACTTAGAGAGATTCGGCTTCAACAAGGGAAAGAAAAGAAAGAATATGAGGCTTAGGGAGAATCGGCAGTGATGGGATTTGAGAGAGGAATATTCGGCTTGGTCAATTGAAGAGGAAGGGAAGAAGAAACAAAGAGAGCAAATTGAATTCTTAAGGACTTTTCGGCACAAAAGAGAAAGATAAGAAGAGAAGAAATTTTGGCACATAACCCCCCTCGTATGAGCGGTTGCCTCACTTACTTACCCCTCCTGAATTCGGCTAGCATTCAAACACTAGCCACTCCTTGCTTTTCTCCTATTTTCTCTCTTTTTGCACATTCAAAAAAATTTTAAATAAATCAACATTTATCTTCCACCTTAGACGAATTTTAAAAGGAATTGACAAAGTCTAATCCTCATCTAAATAAAGTCCCTATGCCGTCCACTACTGCTCCCCATTGCCAAAAAATAAAAGCCCCAAAATGTTGCTTGTGCTGCTCGAACCCAAGCCCTTGCACACTGACTATGGCGTCACCTCCCTAGGCTTTAAGTGGCGCCTTCTTGCCACTTTAACAAGCCCATTTTTGTGTCTAATTTCCACTACAATTTCTCTTAAGGCCTATCAGGCTTAACTCCCTCTTTGAAACTTAAAATCAAATAATTTCTAAGGCATTTTTCTACACTCTAAAGTTCTCAAGATTCATAAAACATATTCATAATACACACAGGCATGCTACTTCACACAATTAAGCAATAATGCACAAGCCCAAAATCCTAGATATTACAGTTCTACCCCTTAAAATAATTTCGTCCTCGAAATTACCTGACTAAAATAGGTGGGGGTATTGCTGTCGCATTGCTTCTTCTGGCTCCCAAGAAGCTTCTTTCGATCCATGATTACGCCATAACACTTTAACTAGAGGAACTGATTTCCTCCGTAACACTTTCACATCTCGTTCCAAAATCTGAATCGGCTCTTCCTCGTAGGACAAATCTGATCTCAGCTTTACCTCATCAACTGGCACTATGTGAGATGGATCCGATTGGTAACGACGTAGCATAGAAACATGGAATGCATCGTGCATTTGCTTCAACTCTGGAGGCAACTCTAACTGGTATGCCACTGGTCCAACTCGCTTCAATACCTGATAAGGTCCTATAAACCTGGTACTTAACTTCCCTTTGCGACCAAATCTCATCACCTTCTTCCAAGGTGAAACTTTAAGAAACACTTGATCTCCTACAGCAAATTCTATTTCCTTCCATTCAAGATCCGCGTACGACTTCTGCCTATCAGATGCCTCCTTTAGCCGTGCCCGAATTACCTTAACCTTTTCCTCAGATTCTGCCACAATCTCTGGACCCAACACTTGACGTTCCCCTAATTCTGTCAAACACGTAGGAGTGCGACACTTCCGTCCATACAGCGCTTCATATAGTGCCATCCGAATACTGGCTTGATAGCTGTTATTATATGCAAATTCTGCTAAAGGCAAATATTCTTCCCAACTTCCTCCGAAGTCTATCACACAGCCCCTCAGCATATCCTCTAACACTTGGATTACTCGCTCAGACTGGCCGTCCGACTGCGGATGAAATACCGTAGAGAAATCTAGCCTAGTGCCCAAAGCCTGATGTAATGCTTTCCAAAACCGAGACGTAAACCTTAGATCCCTATATGAGATAATCGACACCGGCACTCCATGCAACCTCACAATTTCTGCCACATACAACCTCGCTAACCTCTACAAAGGATAGTCAACCCACACTGGTATGAAGTGTGCGGATTTTGTCAATCGATCCACTATCACCCATACCGAGTCCTTCTTAGTAGGCGAAAGGGGAAGCCCACTAACGAAGTCCATGGTGATTCTCTCCCACTTCCACTGTGGAATCTTTATTGGCTGAAGCAATCCTGACAGAACTTGGTGTTTAGCCTTAACTTGTTGACACGTTAAGCACTTCCCTACAAATTCTGTAACTTCCCGCTTAAGACCAGGCCACCAAAACTGTTCCCTTAGATCTCTATACAACTTATTACCTCCAGGATGCATAGCATAAGGGCTACTATGCGGTTCCTGAAGAATTCTCTACCTTAACTCCTTATTCTTAGGCATACAGACCTTACCCTTGAAACACAGTACTTCCTCGTCATTAATACCATAATCTTCCAACGCCCCTGTAACACCCCAAACCTGGTCAATACGCCATGACCGAATCTGGCATGCCACGAAGGAAAACGTTTCAAAGAAAATGATTTATATTTTAGTGAAAAACTTTTTGTTGTTTTAAGTTCGTAGAAATCGAGTATATAATAATTTAAAAACTGATAATTTACTTTGAAATCCTGAAAAGAAATCTTTCAAAACTTAGTTGCAGCTTAGATTTGTAAACCTTTTACAAATTAAAGATAAACTAAAACGATTAGGTTGAAAATCGTATCTAAATAGAAATTTGGAAACTTGAGTTTTGGAAAAAAGTATGGATCATCGTAAAATACTTAAATTGTTAAATACTATCAATTGATTTATGTTACCTGATGGTAACGTTTTAAAAACCATCGCGTTTTGTAGTTTAGAAAACTTTGCGCTCTAATTGTTATATTAGCCATGTAATTTATAAACCATATTTTTAACGAATTCAAAACATATAAATAATCCAAAACATAATTAAAGAGACCTTATTACAAATCCATAAAATATGAAAACCAAATTAAAATAAAATACCCAAATGGAAGTTCATATAAAACCAACTTTTATTGCATGGCCTCTTCGAGTTCATCCGGCACCTCATCTGCGAATTTACGAATCACCTGAAAAGGTAAGGGAGAAGGTGAGTCACCAAGACTCAGTGCATAATCCCTCTCCCGGGCAAATGCCACATACTTACACAAATTATAACCAAGCAACATATATATGATGCACCCAACCTAGCCATCCAAAACTCCTTTTCTACCCCATGTGGTACCAAACCACTGGTGGTGCCAAACTACTGGTGACCCAAAGTCACGATATCCAATATTGTGATACCAAATCACTGGTGACCCAAAGTCACGAATAATCAAATTGTGGGGCCAACCCACTTGTGATACCAAATCACTAGTGACGATCCCAATACATCAAATGTGGGGCCAACCCACGGTGGTGCGAAACCACTGGGACGAGTCGCTATGAGGTGCCAAACCTCTGGTGTCCCAAAGACACGAAATATGTGGTACCAAACCACTGGTGACCAAAGTCAAGAATAATCAAATTGTGGGGCCAACCCACGTGTGATAACAAATCACTGGCGACGATCCCAATATCTCAAAAGTGGGGCCAACCCACGGTGGTGCGAAACCACAGGGACAAGTCGCTATGAGGTGTCAAACCTCTGGTGTCCCAAAGACACGAAATATGTGGTACCCAACCACTGGAGGTGCTAAACCTCTGGTATCCCAAAGACACGATATCAAATCTTCCCCCTCCTCTCATATCGCCCATACCAATGCAATAGATAAACAAATAATGTCACTATACTTTATTAGGTAATCACATAGAAATTTCCATATCATAAATCGTATCATCATACATCATATTGCAAAAGTCATATCGAAACGGACTTACCCGATTCCTTGCTTATACCCATCATGATATCATATCAATATCTCATAATTTTCCACTTTAATAACATAATTAGTTATTAACACACATATATAAATATATATATATAAACCGAGTTATAAGTGTGTAAGGTACACACATGACACCAACGAAAGTACTAAGATCTAAAGATTTGATCTACTGCACTAGATCAACTTGTCCTACATTCGGCGAAATCACAAAACTTTAAGCAACACCATTCGGCCAATAATACCTTAATCCTAATGAGTTATCCTATGAAATACCAATCTTACCTATAGGCTTACCCAAAAACGATTGTCAAAGATTTGAGACTTAGATTGATTGCTTCCAACGTCCCAAAGAGCCTAGAAGAAATTGGTTTCTAAGAATGATTAGAATCCTTGCAACAATTGCCCAAAAGTTCGGCCTTTGTCCACAAGAAAACGGCATAGAAAAGAGAAAAGAAATGATAGGAAATTCAGCCATGACACGTACCTATCTTCCAAAATCCGTTTGAAGAAAACCAAATGAAGTCCTATCCTTGATGATATTCGGCCAAGACAAATCAAAAAGGATATGAGAAGTTTCGGCTATGATTTTTGTATGAAGAAAACAATTGATTTGAGACTAAAAAGAAATGAAATTCGAGAGTATAGGAGAGAAAATAAAAATAAGAGAGAGAGGATTCGGTTTAATCAACAATGGAAGAAAAGAAAAGAAAAGAGAGTTTGGAGAAGAGAGAGGTTCGGCCAAAAGAAAGAAAAGGGAAATGTTATTTTGAGCAAATACCAAAAGTAAGAAAAGAGAGAGAGAGATGGGAGAAAGAGTGCACTAAAATGCAAAAATGTGTTTTCGATTTCAAAGGAGAAATGAGAGAAAGAATTAGAATTTGGTTCAACACAAAAATGAGAGCTAAAATCCAAAGCAAATTTGCACAAAAATGCCTAGGTACGTTCGGCCAAAGAGGGAGTTTTTGGAGAGAAAGAGAAACAAATGCCAAAAGGTGCACAAATGCTCAAGTTGGCCAACTATCCCCCCCAAACCTCCTATCAACATTCGGCCACCCACCTAGCCACACATGCCGTCCACATACATGAACTAAAGGCCTTGGAATAGTTTCCAAAACATCTTCCTTAAGCCAAGCCTTATGTTCCCCCATCCTTCCATAACCTTAAGATTCCTTTCCCAAAGTGCAAACTTTCCTAAACCAATATTCAACTTACCAAAAATTGAAAGTCCAACCTTCCATATGTAAAGCTTGGCCGTCCATTAATGCTAGGATACATAAAAATAAAGTCTTCAAAATGCTAATCATGCTACTCGAACCTCTTCCCACAAGCAACCTTTCATGTGCCTTATCCGCTATACCCCTAACTCCTCTTGTGCTAGAATTTAACACTTAAATTAACTTAAGTGTCAAGTTCACCTAATCCACTTCACTAAATTTTAATACTAAAAATTATTCTAGCTTAGTAAAAAAAAAATTCCAAGCCTTCACACAAATAAACTAAGCACACAATAAACATCATATCCGAGCTAACACAAGTAACAAAATGATACTCTAATTTTTAGGATGTTACAATTCTACCCCCTTAAAAAAAATTTCGTCCTCGAAATTACCTGATCAAAAGAGTTGAGGGTACTGCTGCCTCATCGCATCCTCTGGTTCCCACGTAGCTTCTTCTATGCCATGGTTTCGCCATAAAACTTTCACTAAAGGAATTGACTTCCTATGCAAAACTTTCACATCTCGATCTAGAATCTACACTGGTTCCTCTTCCACCAGCAGATCTGGATTCACCTCTATTTACTCTACTGCCACGACATGCGATGGATCAGAACGATAGCGTCTAAGCATGGAGACATGGAACACATCGTGAGTCTAACTCAGCTCTGATGGCAACACGAGCTGATAGGCTACTGGTCCCACTCGTCTCAACACCTTATACGGCCCAATAAACCTTGGACTTAACTTGCCTTTTCTCCCAAATCTTAACACTTTCTTCCATGGCGAGACCTTCAGAAAAAACTTTGTCACCCACGGCAAACTCTATATCCCTCCGCTTGAGATCGACATATGACTTCTGCCTATCTGAAGCTTCCTTCGCACGAGCTCAATCATTTTAACCTTATCCTCGATCTCGCAACCAACTCTCGTCCTAATATCGACACTCACCCAACTCGATCCAAAGATGTAGGTGTGCGACACCTCTTACCATACAACGCCTCATATGGTGCCATCTTAATGCTTGCCTGATAACTATTGTTATATGCGAACTCAGCTACTGGCAAAAACTCTTCCCAACTGCATCTAAAGTCCAAAACACAACCTCTCAACATATCCTCTAAAATTTGTATAACTCTTTCCGATCGCCACGATCGTGGATGAAATGCGTCTCGAAATCCAACCACGTACCCAAAGCTTTGATGTAACGCTCTCCAAAACCTCGACGTAAATCTAGGATCCCTGTCCGAGATGATCGACACTGGCACACCGTGCAACCTCACTATTTCCGCTACATACAACTTAGCTAACCTCTGAAGCGAGTAATCCACCCTTACCGGAATGAAATGAGCTGACTTAGTCAGACGATCCACAATCACCCAAACTGAATCCTTCTTACTAGGCGTAAGAGGTAATCCACCGACAAAGTCCATAGTGATCCTTTCCCACTTCCATCTGTGGAATCTTCACCGTGAAGTAACCTGACGATGGCGATGTTCGACCTTGACTTGCGACACGTCGGACATTTGCCCACAAACTCGCGATTTACCTCCGCTTGCACTGCCACCAAAATTGCTCTCTTAAATCCCGATACATCTTGCTACCTCCGGGATGCATAGCATATGGGCTACTATGTGCATCCCAAGAATCCTTTGCTCGAACTCAACATCCTTCTACATACAAGCTCTCCCTTTAAAACACAAAAAACTCCATCACCGGTCAAACTATAATCCTCTAAACCTCCATTCTGAACCTGCAACCTCCGATCATTCAAACCATCATCTTTTAACTGTTTCTCCTTAATCTGCTCTAACCAAGTCGGCTTGACTTGCAATTCAGCCAAAAGACTCCCATCGTCATATAAGCTAAGACGAGCAAACATCAATCTTAAATCAGATACAACTTTACGGCTCAACACGTCTGCCACCACGTTAGCCTTGCCCGGATGATACTCAATTGAACAGTCGTAGTCCTTTAACAACTCAATCCATCTACACTGCCTTAAGTTCAAATCCTTCTGAGTCAAAAGATACTTAAGACTCTTGTGATCTGCGTAAACTATCGACTTCTCTCTATACAAATAGTGTCTCTATATCTTCAGAGCAAAAACCACTGCAGCTAATTCCAAGTCATGCGTCGGATAATTAACTTCATGTGGTCTCAACTGTCGAGATGCATAAGCCACTACCTTCCCTTCTTGCATCAGCACACATCCCAAACTAGTATGTGATGCATCATAGTAAACCGTGAATTCCTTGCCTACCTCAGGTTGAATCAAAACTGGAGCTTCAGTCAGAATCTTCTTCAACTTGTCGAAGCTTTCTTGCTGCTTCTCGATCCACACAAATGGAACTCCTTTCCTCAATAACTTTGTCATAGGTGCGGCGATCAAAGAAAATCCTTCCACAAATCTTCGGTAATACCCCGCCAGACTTAGAAAACTCCGAATCTCAGCCACTAACTTAGGCGGTTTCCAATCCAACACTGCCTCAATCTTCCGAGGATCCACTCTAATCCCCACCGATACCACGTGACCCAAGAAAGTCACCTCCTAAGCGAACTCGCATTTACTAAATTTGGCATAAAGTCGCTTTTCCCTCAAAATCAGTAACACTACTACGCAGAGATCGCGCTCATGCTCCTCCTCTGACTTTGAGTATACCAAAATATCTTCTATAAATACCACAACAAACTGATCCAAAAACTGCTGGAATACCCGATTCATCATATCCATGAATGCTGCCGGTGCGTTAGTCAACCCAAACGGCATCACCAGAAATTCGTAGTGCCTATACCGAGTACAAAATGCTGTCTTATGGATATCAGCCTCTTTCACCTTTAGCTGATGATATCCAGACCTTAAATCAATCTTGGAGAAAACCGCTGCCCCCTTAAGCTAATTAAACAAGTCATCTATCCTCAGCAAAGGATACTTGTTTTTGATCGTCAGCTTATTCAACTGGCGGTAGTCTATACACATCCGCATTGTACTATCCTTCTTCTTGACAAAAGGTACCGGCGCTCCCCATGGCGAAACACTTGGTTGGATAAAACCTCGATCCAACAACTCCTGAATCTGAGCCTTCAATTCCACTAATTCCTTCGGTGCCATCCTATACGGAGCAATAGACACTGGCGCAGTTCCGGGTAACAGATCTATACCAAATTCAACTTTACGATCCGGAGGCAGTCCCGGAAGTTCTTCTGGAAATACGTCCGCATATTCCTTTATCGTTCGAACATTCCCTACAGTAGACTCCTTAGCCTCCAACGCACGTACATGGACCACAAATACCTCACAGCCCTTCTTGACCAACTTCACAGCTTTCAACGCAGATACCACGTTGGATAGATAATCTCTTCTATTACCTATCATGACCACTTCTTCGCCGTCAGCTATCTTCAAAACCATGCGCTTAGCAGCGCAATCCAAACTTGCTTGGTACTTGACCAACCAGTCCATCCCAAGAATTAGATCAAACTCCCCAAATGGCAGTTCCATCAGATCAGCTACGAACACTACCCCTTGGAGTTCTAGGGGTACATCTCTATACAGCTTATTTACTTCTACAGAGTGACCTAGAGGGCTAAGTACTGTCATCTTCCTAGAAGTAGTCTAAGAGTCTAGAATCATGGTCTCTACAATGCTACTAGCAACATACGAATATGTCGAACCCACATCTATCAAAACAGTATATGGCACACCAAAGATTAAGAACGTACCGGCTATGACGTCCGGTGCATCGTCCTCCTCTCGACGTCTCGCTGCATACACCAAACCAGGCTGTCTTACCTCAGTGTTGCCAGCACCTCTGCCAGATGCTCCACGGCCTCGACCAGAACCATTACCTCCTCTACCATTACCACGACTTCTCTGCGGTGGCGGTCCCTCCTTTCTGAACTGAGCACGACCTTGACCCTCAAACTGGTTCCTGGCTAGCTTACGTGGACAGTCTCTCACACGATGATCCAGCGAGCCACACTCGAAACATCTTTTCCCTCCGGTCTAACATTCGTCCCAATGAAATTTCCCACATTGGTTACACTGTCTTTGGTCCCGATTAGCGATGTGAGCCTCCCAGCATCGATTTGGCCCACTCTGCCTAGCCCTCTTCTGAGAATTACCGGCTGACCCGGATGATCTATAACCTCTCTTATGCTTATTCCGGTCGTAACTCTGTCTTCTAGATTCCTTTATTCCTTCGGCTATCTTAGCCTTTTCAACTAAAGTAGCAAACTCTCGCTCTCGATGTGGAGCAATCAAGCAATCTCACTTCGTCCTTTAAAACCGCCTCGGACCGGACACACATCGCTCGTGCTCGAAGCCACGATACCTCCAGCATACCGGCTCAATCTTAAAAATTCTGCCTCATATTCTGATACGGACTTATTACTCTGGACCAAACTCAGAAATGCCTTACGCTGCACATCAATGTAATTAGATCCAACATATTTCCTCTGATACACTACCTTGAAATAATCCCAAGTGAGATCCTCCGCTGCAGCACTATTCCGTACCGTGAGCCACCACTGATACGACTCATCCCGAAGAAGCGACACAATCCCTTTCAGCTTGTCCTCAGCATTCAGATCCAAGTCACCCATGATTCGCTCCATCGCCTCTAGCCAATATTCAGCCGCACTAGGAGCTACACCTGAAACACCTCGAAATACCTCTGCTCCATTGGATCGGAGTCGCTCGAGTACAGATTTTCGAGCTCCCGCGCCTCTACCTAATCCAGCTACCCTCTCAAGGACTCGCAGAACCGCCTGAGACACTGCATCATCCCCCGTTTGATCCTGATGCTCAACTCTAACTGCTGGTGGTGGGGGTGGTGGTACCTCATTTTCGGATCCTTGACCAGACCTCACTAGTTCAGACACAGCCATCCTACCACGACCGCGTCCACGAGTAATACGACCTCGACCTCGAGTACTCATGTCTAAAATCTCGACTTATCTGATTTAAAAGTGTTATGCATTAGTCATTATTCCACTTTCTTTAAAACACAGTTTTATGAAAAGTTTTAATAAGAGGTTGTTTCGCGAGTACATCCAACCTATAGTTTTGGGTCTCTAGAGTAATTCCTACTACTATACAGTCATATCATCATCATCATATCATCAAAATCAATAGTTTGAGGTACTTACTGGGCGGATAGGTGCTTAAACTTCGGTGCCATGCTTTTTCAACCATATAATTTAAACAAAAACATTTTTAAGACCATACTTTAAATCATTTTGGGCCTCGAGCCCACAGCCAAGCTTTTGAACTTGGCTCTGGTACGAATTTGTAACACCCCAAACCCGGTCAATACGCCATGACCGAATCTGGCATGCCATGAAGGAAAATGTTTCAAAGAAAACGATTTATATTTTAGTGAAAAACTTTTTGTTGTTCTAAGTTCGTAGAAATCGAGTATATAATAATTTAAAAACTGATAATTTACTTTGAAATCCTAAAAAGAAATCTTTCAAAACTTATTTGCAGCTTAGATTTGTAAACCTTTTATAAATTAAAGATAAACTAAAACGATTAGGTTGAAAATCGTATCTAAATAGAAATTTGGAAACTTGAGTTTTAGAAAAAAGTATGGATCATCGTAAACACTTAAATTGTTAAATACTATCAATTGATTTATGTTACTTGATGGTAACGTTTTAAAAACCATCGCGTTTTGTAGTTTAGAAAACTTTGCGCTCTAATTGTTATATTAGCCATGTAATTTATAAACCATATTTTTAACGAATTCAAAACATATAAATAATCCAAAACATAATTAAAGAGACCTTATTACAAATCCATAAAATATGAAAACCAAATTAAAATAAAATACCCAAATGGAAGTTCATATAAAACCAACTTTTATTGCATGGCCTCCTCGAGTTCATCCAGCTCTTCATCCGCGAATTTATGAATCACCTGTAAAGGTAAGGGAGAAGGTGAGTCACCAAGACTCAGTGCATAATCCCTCTCCCAGGTAAATGCCACATACTTACACAAATTATAACCAAGCAATATATATATGATTCACCCAACCTAGCCATCCATAACTCCTTTTCTACCCTGTGTGGTACCAAACTACTGGTGGTGCCAAACCACTGGTGACCCAAAGTCTCGATATCCAATATTGTGATACCAAATCACTGGTGACCCAAAGTCACGAATAATCAAATTGTGGGGCCAACCCACTTGTGATACCAAATCACTAGTGACGATCCCAATACATCAAATGTAGGGCCAACCCACGGTGGTGCGAAACCACTGGGACGAGTCGCTATGAGGTGCCAAACCTCTGGTGTCCCAAAGACACGAAATATGTGGTACCAAACCACTGGTGACCAAAGTCAAGAATAATCAAATTGTGGGGCCAACCCACGTGTGATAACAAATCACTAGCGACGATCCCAATATCTCAAAAGTGGGGCCAACCCACGGTGGTGCGAAACCACAGGGACAAGTCGCTATGAGGTGTCAAACCTTTAGTGTCCCAAAGACACGAAATATGTGGTACCTAACCACTGGAGGTGCTAAACCTCTGGTGTCCCAAGGACACGATATCAAATCTTCCCCCTCCTCTCATATCGCCCATACCAATGCAATAGATAAACAAATAATGTCACTATACTTTATTAGGTAATCACATAGAAATTTCCATATCATAAATTGTATCATCATGCATCATATTGCAAAAGTCATATCGAAACGGACTTACCCGATTCCTTGCTTATACCCATCATGGTATCATATCAATATCTCATAATTTTCCACTTTAATAACATAATTAGTTATTAACACACATATATAAATATATATAAACCGAGTTATAAGTGTGTAAGGTACACACCTGACACCAACAAAAGTACTAAGATCCAAAGATTCGATCTACCGCACTAGATCACCTTGTCCTACATTCGGCCAAATCACAAAACTTTAAGCAACACCATTCGGCCAATAATACCTTAATTCCAATGAGTTATCCTATGAAATACCAATCTTACCTATAGGCTTACCCAAAAACGATTGTCAAAGATTTGAGGCTTAGATTGATTGCTTCTAACGTCCCAAAGAGCCTAGAAGAAATTGGTTTCTAAGAATGATTAGAATCCTTGCAACAATTGCCCAAAAGTTCAGCCTTTGTCCACAAGAAAACGGCATAGAAAAGAGAAAAGAAATGATAGGAAATTCAGCCATGACACGTACCTATCTTCCAAAATCCGTTTGAAGAAAACCAAATGAAGTCCTATCCTTGATGATATTCGGCCAAGACAAATCAAAAAGGATATGAGAAGTTTCGGCTATGATTTTTGTATGAAGAAAACAATTGATTTGAGACTAAAAAGAAATGAAATTCGAGAGTAGAGGAGACAAAATAAAAATAAGAGAGAGAGGATTCGGTTTAATCAACAATGGAAGAAAAGAAAAGAAAAGAGAGTTTGGAGAAGAGAGAGGTTCGGCCAAAAGAAAGAAAAAGGAAATGTGATTTTGAGCAAATACCAAAAGTAAGAAAAGAGAGAGAGAGATGGGAGAAAGAGTGCACTAAAATGCAAAAATGTGTTTTCGGTTTCAAAGGAGAAATGAGAGAAAGAATTAGAATTTGGTTCAACACAAAAATGAGAGCTAAAATCCAAAGCAAATTTGCACAAAAATACCTAGGTACATTCGGCCAAAGAGGGAGTTTTTGGAGAAAAAGAGAAACAAATGCCAAAAGGTGCACAAATGCTCAAGTTGGCCAACTATCCCCCCCATACCTCCTATCAACATTCGTCCACCCCCTAGCCACACATGCCGTCCACATACATGCACTAAAGGCCTTGGAATAGTTTCCAAAACATCTTCCTTAAGCCAAGCCTTATGTTCCCCCAGCCTTCCATAACCTTAAGATTCCTTTCCCAAAGTACAAACTTTCCTAAACCAATATTCAACTTACCAAAAATTGAAAGTCCAACCTTCTATATGTAAAGCTTGACCGTCCATTAATGCTAGGATACATAAAAATAAAGTCTTCAAAATGCTAATCATGCTACTCGAACCTCTTCCCACAAGCAACCTTTCATGTGCCTTATCCACTATGCCACTAACTCCTCTTGTGCTAGAATTTAACACTTAAATTAACTTAAGTGTCAAGTTCACCTAATCCACTTCACTAAATTTTAATACTAAAAATTATTCTAGCTTAGTAAAAAAAAATTCCAAGCCTTCACACAAATAAACTAAGCACACAATAAACATCATATCCGAGCTAACACAAGTAACAAAATGATACTCTAATTTTTAGGATGTTACATCCCCACTCTGCACTTGCCGTAACTTAGCACTTAAATCTTCATCCATTAACTATCTCTCTTTCACCTCATTCAACCACGTCGGCTTAACTTGCAACTCTGCCAACAAACTTCCATCGTCATACAAGCTAAGGTGTGCAAACATCACCCTAAGATCCGACACAACTTTCCGACTTAGGGCATCTGCCACCACATTCACTTTGCCTGGGTGATACTCTATAGAACAATCATAGTCCTTCAATAACTCCACCCACCTTCGCTGTCTCAGGTTTAGCTCTTTCTGAGTCAGCAGATATTTAAGGCTTTTGTGGTGTGTGTAGATCACTGACTTTTCTCCATATAGATAGTGCCTCCATACCTTAAGAGCAAAGACCACTGCCGCCAATTCCAAGTCATGCGTTGGGTAGTTAACCTCATGTGGCCTTAATTGTCGAGACGCATAAGCGACTACTTTCCCGTCTTGCATCAATACGCATCTCAATCTGTGTAAGAAGCGTCACAATACACCACAAAATCCTTTCCTGCCTCCGGCTGAATTAAAACCGGAGCTTCAGTCAAAACCCTCTTAAGCTTCTCAAAGCTCTCTTGTTGCTTATCCGTCTATATGAAAGGTACCTCCTTTCTCAACAACTTCGTCAGAGGTGCGGCTATTGAGGAGAACCCTTCCACGAACCTTCTGTAGTAGCCTGCTAAACCCAAGGAACTACGAACCTCAGCCATAGAATTAGGTGGTTTCCAATCTAGCACTGCCTCAATCTTCCGAGGATCCATCCTTATCCCTTTTAGAGACACCACATGCCCTAAGAATGCGACCTCCTGCAGCCAAAATTCACACTTGCTGAATTTGGCGTAGAGCTTCTTCTCCCTTAACACTTGCAACACTATCTGAAGATGCTCATCATGTTCCTCCTCAGACTTGGAATACACTATAATGTCGTCGATGAACACAACAACAAATCGATCCAAGTAAGGTTGAAAAACCTGGCTCATCATATCCATGAACACGGCTGGGGCATTCGTCAATCCGAACGGCATTACTAAGAACTCATAATGCCCATATCTTGTCCGGAAAGCCGTCTTATGGATATCTACTTCCTTCACCTTAAGCTGATGATATCCAGACCTTAGATCTATCTTTGAGAACACTGCTGCCCCCTTAAGCTGGTCGAACAAGTCGTCTATTCTCGGCAACGAGTACTTGTTCTTGATGGTCAGCTTGTTCAACTGACGATAATCTATGCACATACGCATAGTCCCCTCCTTCTTCTTCACAAACAAGACCGGTGCTCCCCACGGAGACACACTGGGTCAGATAAACCCATGATCAAGCAACTCTTGGATTTGAGCCTTGAGCTCAACCAACTCCTTTGGTGCCATTCTATACGGGGCAATTGATACAGGAGCTGTACCCGGCAACAAGTCAATTCCGAACTCCACCTCCCTGTCCGAGGGTATTCTAGGTAGCTTCTCCGGGAAAACATCCACAAACTCCCTTACGGTTCTAACTCTACCAACTCCCCCTTCTTTTGCATCCAATGCACTAACGAAGGCCAAAAATGCCTTGCACCCTTTCCGAACCATCCTATCAGCCTTTAGAGCGGAGACCACATTAGACAAATAATTTCTTCTTTCTCCTATCATAATTATCACCTCATCCTCCGGGGTCCTTAACTCCATCCGTTTAGCTACACAATCCAATATAGCCCGATGTTCCACTAGCCAGTCCATGCCAAGAATGAGATCAAATTCTCTGAAGGGTAGTTCCATCAAGTCGGCAGGGAATATCACTCCTTGAATCTCCAGAGGTACACTCTGAAATATCTTATTCACCACTACAGTTTGACCTAATGGGCTTACTACAGTCATCTCCCTATCAGACAGTTCAGAGGCTATGCCTAGTGTTTCAACTACACTACATGCAACCTAAGAATGGGTCGTGCCAACATCAATTAAAGCAAAGTAAGGCTTGCCAGCTATAAGGAACGTACTGGTTATGACATCCGGTGCGTCTCCATCCTCCCTCCGGCGAACTGCATACACCAGACCCGGCTGCCTTGCCTCTGTGTTACCAATACCTCGGCCCGGTGTTCCACGTCCTCTTCTAGAACCATTACCTCTGCCAATCGGACCACGACCCCGCTGAGGCTGCTATCCACCTCTTCCAGCCTGATTAAAACCCTGACCTGTTGGTCGGCTCCCGTCTATCTTTATAGGACAGTCCTTAATCATGTGGTCCTTGGACCCACACTTGAAACATCCTCCTGTCTTCTTCCAACACTCTCCTAGGTGCATCTTCCCACACTGAGCACAAGTACGGTATTGCCCTCCTGTCACAGCCTGCTGACCTCGCGGCCCATCAACTCTAGGCCTCTTTTGAACATTCCCGTATGGCCCTGATATTCCAAAACCTCTCTTCTGCCTGTTCCGATCCGTATTCTGTCTCACAGAGTCCTTAATCCCTTCGGCCACCTTAGCCTTTTCTACCAATACGGCAAACTCTCGCTCCTGCTGTGGAGCTATCAACAACCTCAGGTCATCCCTCAGTCCGTCCTCGAACCGGACACATCGTTCATGCTCCGTAGCCATGATCCCTCGAGCATACCAGCTCAACCTTAAGAATTCAGCCTCGTACTCCGCTACGGACTTGTTCCCTTGAACCAGCCCCAGAAATGCCTTTCTCTGCGCATCAGTATAATTGGTACCAACATACTTTTTCTGATACGCCGCCTTAACATACTCCCAAGTGAGATCCTCAGCTGTAGCAACATCCCGAACTGTGAGCCACCATTGATATGCCTCGTCGCGAAGTAGCGACACCATTCCTTTCGCCTCCTCGATGTCGATCCACTCATCCATAATTCGCTCTGTCGCCTCCAACCAATACTCACCGCATCTTGGGTGCCACACGAGATCGCCACGGAACACCTCGGCTCCATTGGCTCGGAGTCGTTCGGTGCAGATTTACGAGCTCCCATACCTTCACCGCTCCACCACCATCTCAAGAACTTCGCAAAGATCGCTTTGCTGCGATCTTTGCATCATCCCCCGTCTGATCTTGCTGCTTAACACCAACAACTGGTGGTGGGGGTGGTGGTACCCCATTTTCGGACTCTTGACCAAACCTAACGGGTTCCGATACGGTTATTCTGCCTCTACCACGTCCTCGTACATTACGACCACACCTTCTAGAACTCATTTCTACGATCGCGCTTTAATCTGATTTAAGAAGTTTTATGCATTAGTATTTTGTTCCACTGATTATCCGCGAAAATTTTATGAAAAGGAGCTTAGTAGTAGTTCTTTCGATCATTTCAAGGTTTTTGTTTCAAGTTTTCTACCCTAATTCAGAGAAATACATTCATTCAGTCGTACTTACCACACACATTCACCATTCAAACTTTTTGTCGGTTCCTATCCCAGGGGCATTTTCGTAATTTTATCCTATAAGGGTATTTTGGTAATAAATCCGGGTCAATTTGAAGATCTTAAAAAATCAAGGCACTTTGAAATTTTCAAAACCCGAGGGTATTTTAAAAATTTTCCCAAATCAGAGGTATGGCAGAAATTTTGAAAATCGGGGTTATTTTGGTAATTTTGTAAATCAGGGGTAATTTAGTAAATTTTCCAAATTAGGGTATCTTAATATTTTGCAAAATAGGGGTTTCTGGTATTTCAAAAAATATCTTAGTAAAAGTCGAGGGTAGTATGGTAATTTAAATCTTTTTTTTTTCAAACCAAGGGCATTTTAGTAATTTCACAACCAGGGGTAATTAGGTAATTTTGTAAATGGGGAATATTTTGGAAAAAAATTTCAAAATAATTTTATTTTGTGAAACAATATGGCTAGTCCCTTTCGGGATTTAATTATTGAGTTTAGCCCGTGAGTAAGTCCTCTTGGTTAGGGTGAACTGTCATTACGCACCAGGTAGGATTCGAGAAAAGAGGAGGTGAGTCACTAGGACTGCTTAAATACCAGGCTCTTCCTGAATCCAATCCTAGACATGCGCACAATGGTTGCCACACCCTAACTCGACGACTTAGTCATAGGTTGGTTTTAATTAGGCATGAAAGTTTTATGTAACTCTGTGTTGGGGTAAGCTAATCCTAGGGTTCAATAACTTAATATACTAATCTACGTTCCCGATATACCCACATATAAATCATACAATAATTCATACAACAGATAGGGGTACTTACCTGGTAGACTTCGGGTCGGAGACTTAGGTGCCATGCCAGAAAACCTGCTTATTTCACAAAAGCTTCCACAAAACTTATTTGGGTTTAATTTTGAAAACGTTATGGGCTTTAAACCCAAGGCCGAGAGTTTAAAACTGGGCTCCGATACCAAACTGAAACACCACCAAATCGGGCCCACGAGCCTTGACCGGATCTGGTATGTTCCTCGAGTAAAACATTTTAAAAACTCGTTTGTTAATTTGGAAAATTTGATTATTTTGAAGAGAAATCGATTTGTGTTGAGTTTAAATTGAAAACTGTGTTTTCACTTGAAGTCTGGATCTTTATGAAACCTCATTTTCATATTTCAAAACTAAAAGTTAAAAGAATTGCCGAATTTGTTTTATAGTTTACCTTCAAATTGAAAATCATTTGTGTTTAGTTGTCAAAATATTTAAAAGTTTATGTTTAAGAAAAGTTACTTAAACTATAATTTGATAAAAATCGTATCATGATAAAACAAATAACATGCATGCTTAAAACAGTTATTAGTAATGGCCTTATTACAACTGAAAAACAAATACCAATTAAATCCCGAAAATAAAATAATGGAAAACGCAAATTCAACTGTTTGAAATCCCGAAAATCTTCAGCATGGCCACCACATAGTCCCTGCTGACCCGGTCCATCTACTGAGTGTCACCTGAAAAGATATCCCACAACAGGATGAGTCAAATAGACTCAGTCTGTAAAGGCCCACACAAAATCCCAACGATTTAGGCATATTAGATCATACATATACATATAGCAAATATAGATAATGATGCAATCCCGATCCCAAACCTAAGTATCCATCCTCTACACATCACCCGTACCTACCATCACACCGTGGGAATTACTAAATCAACCCTCCATCCGCTATACATCATCGAAGGCAGCCGCTGCAGACGACTTGCTCATCGCCCTTATATATTGTGGCATAGCCACCAGATAATGTGACAGAGTCACCAGATATTAATATGTGACATAAGCCACCACATTCAGATTATGTGACATGAGTCACCAGATATTATGGTAAAAACCACCAGATCACTTCCCCTTTCCATATCACCCATATGCCCATGCACAATACAAAACATGCAAAATCATGCCATATGTCTTATTTCAAATTCGTAACCAATTCTCATATATGTCATATTCATTGTTCATACACTATTAACATAGTAGTAGTAGGTTTACGTACCTGGATACTCTGTACCATTGAATGGTACTTTTAGCCACATCTTTTATACTTTCAATTAATACATTCATAATAGTAATACCATAGATCTATTAGGAATTAGTGAAGGGCTACATACCTGATATTAACGTGTTCTGTGAAATCCCGAAAATCCCGATCTAATGCTCTAGATCCCTAGTTCCTACATTCGGCCAACACTAAGTATTTTAGCAAAAAGCCATTCGGCTAAATAATCAAATGTCAAAGGATTATCGCAACCAAAATCCTTACCTTGCTGTCAATTTGGTTACTAATCAAATCCCGAGACTTCGTGATGTTTCCCCCTTGCAATCGGCCAAACACTAGATCACTTGACTGGTTAGTTTCGGCTTTTGAACGAATAAGAAACAGGTCTGAATCATTAAATATGGCCTTGGCCGAATGTTCATGTTCACTTACCTTGCGAATCTTAAATCCCGAAATTGCTACTTGGTTGTGGTATCTGTCGAACTTCTTATAATCATATGTTAGATCCAATTCTAACATTTAATCACAATAAATGGCCTTCGGCCTAATATCGTACTTTGCTTACCTTAGATTTTGAAATCTCGAATGATCTCCCCTAGAAGTCGGCTACTCCAAAAATCCCGAAAGATCCTTCAAGGTTTCGGCTAGAAACAATAATGGGATTAGTGCCTTGATTTTCGACAGTTAGAGGAAGAAAAGTGTAACATCCCCAAACCCGGCCCATTCACTACGATCGAATCTGGTTATGTTATTGCGGAAAGACGGTTGAAAAACCTCGTTAACTTAGCATAAAGCATGAAAGAATTCAATTTTGAAAACTATATCAGATATGTGAGTAAAACGAATTCCTCTTACTTAAAACTCATGTAATTTCTTTTGTTGTGTGAAAACATTTTTGAGTTAATAAGAATTTAAAATAACAAAACCATAATCAAGTAATACCAAATAATAAAATGGCCTTTATTACAACCCAATAATTCAAATAAAGTACTTATATCAAAACCAAACATAAAATATTAAATCATCATCTTCGGCATAGGCCACCTTGTCCTCTCCGATCCCTACCCACCTTATACAATACTGAAAATGGTTAAAGGAAAAAGGTGAGTCACCAAGACTCAGTGTGCCACCCTTTTTCCCGGATTAGCAAAATATCATATGCAACATAAACATAACCATCATGCATCCAATCAATATGCACCCAATCCTAACCATCCATACACCTTTTCTACCCCGTGTGGTACCAAACCACTGGTGGTGCCAAACCACTGGTGACATATAGTCACAATGTGTTACCAAAACACTGGTGTCCCAAAGACACGATATCCGTCAATGTGGTGCCAAACCACTGGTGTCCCAAGGACACGCTTTGTGATACCAAATCACCGGTGACCAAGTCACAAATCCGATGATGAGGCCAACCCATCGTGTGATACCAAATCACTAGCGACAATCCCGTATCTCTCAAGTGGGGCCAACCCACGGTGGTGTCCAACCACAGGGACGAGTCGCAATGAGGTGCCAAACCTCTGGTGTCCCAAAGACACAAATGTGGTACCAAACCACTGGTGACCAAAGTCACAATAATCGGGTGATGGGGCCAACCCATCGTGTGATACCAAATCACCGGGCGTCAATCCTCAATACCGCCTTGTGGGGCCAACCCAGCGTGGTGCGAAACCACGGGGGCGAGACGCCGAGGTGCCAAACCTCGGAGGTGCCAAACCTCTGGTGACCCAAAGTCACAAAGTTGTGTTACCAAAACACTGGTGCTCGTCGACAAGACAAAATATCACCGCCCCCTCCTCTCATATCACCCATCATTATACCAACTCATGTATAGTATTCAAATCATCCAAACATGTTTAACGTTGCATCTCGAGCACATACATCATAAATCATGACATCATGTATCAATAACGATGACTCATAATGAAACGGACTTACTTGAATCCGTGCACATACCCCATAGGGTATCATATCACTCAACCATACTGTTTGATTTTACCAATCAATCGGTTTATCAAACATATACAAAGCAAGAAGTGTGTTAGTTTACACACCGTTACTAATACGACTATCAAATCCCGGAGATCAAGATCTAACGCACTAGATCCCCTTCCTTAACACTTTTCGAGCACTAGCCACAACTCGAGATATGCGAGATCAAGCCTTCCCTACAATCACCAAAAACTAAACAACATAATCATGCTAATCAACCTCTGAAGGGTATAATCGTAATTTTACCTACTAAGGGTATTTTCGTAAATTCACAACCTGAAATGGCCTTTCCAGAAGCCCTAATGTCACCACTAGCGACTCAATTTACCATTTCCAGGTCATACCGGACGATTGGGCCTAAAACCCGATTTCGGCCCATCCGCCCACATGCTCGTATGGCCCACCTAGCACAAATCTAGCCACGTATATAACTTCCACCTAGTCTAGTTCAACATATACTAACCAATCATGCAATTTACTCATATAGGCCCACGGCCCATTGGGCCCACTTCGCCCATCGAGGCCCAGGCAATTTCAACCCACGAGAATACTACGATGGCCTCAACTATCGCTGTCGAAGCCCCACACATGCGCTCGCACGCTCGTGTGGCTACTAATGCCGTGTAACCCGGTATTTCGGCATTTTGCCGCTCTACAACTAGAGTAGAGAGAGTTACACACCCGATAGGACTGGGGCTAATCCGCGCTCCGACCACTCTTGTGCCCAAACGCCTCCAAGATGTGTTTACTCTCCTCCTAGGATGCTCCTTATATAGCTAGCTCTTCACCTTCATTCTTTGTGTCTTTCCGATGTGGGATCCCTTCACGTCAGTGAGTTTAAATTCAATCAAACTCTTGCCGTCCAATCCATAAAATAAATACTCCCTTGCTTCTCATGAGATTCGAACCTGTGCTCCCTTGTAGCATAATCCACGCAGCTAACCACTTGGCCACAAGCTCCTCTTGTGTCTTAAACCATGCGCAAGTAAATATAAACTATGGGCCAAATTCTAAGGTCCAAGCAAAAAGAAACCAAAATGCAAAAGCCAAGACTTGAACCTTGGACCTCTTTCCTTCCTCGTGGCGTCTTTCCCTTGTCTCTAATGTGGCGTCACTTTGCCACTACACCACACACTCCACTTGTGTCATTTTTCTCCATATTTTATTCTTAAGGCCTATCTGCCAACTTCCAGGGTTTTTTTTCACCTAAAACCAAAATTTCCCCAAAGCCAATATTTGATCCCGGGACTTCATAGAAGCCCTCTAATCTTCCAAAATCACTTATCTAATAAGTCTAACTTGCATTTAAGCCGATCTCTTATTCTCTGAAAATTTAAACGCTACTACGCCTAAGGCCCATTGGGCTCAATTCTCCTAGGCCCAATTTTGGGATGTTACAAATCTACCCTCCTTAAAGAAATTTCGTCCTCGAAATTTCCAACTAACTAACAGTCGCACATCCTAACCTACCACACTACGCTCTTGCTGCGCACTCTGATCTTAATAAAGCTGTCATTCCACCTTGACCACGTCCATGACAACCACGTCCCCCTAGAACTCATATCTAGCGTCGCGATTTAATCTGATTAAAAGTTTTATGCATTAGAAATTTTGTTCCACTTTGTTTTATCCACGAGCAAATTTTATAAACAGTAAGTTTCGGAAGTCGTTCTTTCGAGCAATCAAAGTTTCATCTCAAGTTCTCTGTTCTAATTCAAACATTCACATACTTGCACTAAAGACACATTCATTCATCCATATCAATTTCTTGAGCATTCCCAACCCGTGTAGTTCATCATTTTCCTATAGGGGTATTTCTTGTAATAACTTCGAGTCAATTTGAAAATAGTTTTCAAATTAAAGATATTTCAAAGTTTACAAAATCTTAGGGTCATCTTGAAAAATTTGTTTTTCAAACCAGATGTGTTGCAAAAATTTGAAAATCGGGGTTATTTCAGTAATTTTGGAAGTTAAAGGTATTTTCGTAAGTTTCCCAAATCAGGATATCTCGATATTTGTAAAACAAAAGTTTTGATATTTTCATAATCTAAGAACATTTTAGTAAAAATCGAGGAATTATGAAAATTTAGAAACCAAGGGCATTTCGGTAATTTTGTTCATCGGGGTAATTTTGTAAATTTTCAAATCGGGTATCTTGAAAATAGCATTTTTGTATACTTTTGCAAAGTAGGAAATTTTATTAAAATTGGAGTTAAACCGAAAATCTTGAAAGTCGTGGGGCATTTTAGTAATTTTTAACACGAGGGGTATTTTTGTAATTTCCCATACACGAGTATCTTAACATTTTGAAATTTCGAGATTTTGGTATTTTGCAAAGTAAAATCATTTTAACAGAAGTTGAGGTAGTATGCGTAATTTTACAATACAAGGGCATTTTTGTAATTTTGCCACTAGGGGCATTTTGGAAATTTTGGTAAATCGAGAAAACGTCTTTCAAAATCGATTTAGGGTTTACAAACCAAAAGGGTAAGTTTGAAAATTTTAAAACTAAGGGTTTTAAAACAGTAAGGCTAATCCTTTTTGGGTTTTAATACTTGGTTTAGCTTATGAACAAGTCTTCTTGGTTAAGGTGAACCGTAGCTACGCACTAGGTAGGATTCGAGTAAAGAGGAGGTGAGTCGCTAGGATCGCTTAAATACCAAGCTCTCACTTTGAATACCAACCCCTCGACATGCGTCTGATGGTTGCCACACCTTAACTTCGGTGACTTACTTCACGAGTTTGTTTAGTAGCCTTAAGTCTTATGCTCGTGTTTAAGTAGACTAGTCCTGGGTTCAACAGATCCTAGTTCACTAATCTACGTTCCCATAAAAGCCCATAATATTCACATATAAATCAATTCATACAAACAAATCACTTCAAGAAAGTCCAAGTACTTACAGTGGACTTCGGCCTGAGGTACAGGTGCCATGCCAGAATAACCTGAAAAGTTTCTTAAAAGCCCATATTTTGAAAAGCCCCCTTTTTTTTTTTTTTTTAAAAAAGTGTTTTTGGGCCCAAAACCCTCAAAGCCGAGTTTTGAACTTGGCTCTGATACCAAACTGTAACATCCCCAAACCCGGCCTATTCACTACGACCGAATCTGGTTATGTTATTGCGAAAAGACGGTTGAAAAACCTCGTTAACTTAGCATAAAGCATGAAAGAATTCAATTTTGAAAACTATATCAGATATGTGAGTAAAACGAATTCCTCTTACTTAAAACTCATGTAATTTCTTTTGTTGTGTGAAAACATTTTTGAGTTAATAAGAATTTAAAATAACAAAACCATAATCAAGTAATACCAAATAATAAAATGGCCTTTATTACAACCCAATAATTCAAATAAAGTACTTATATCAAAACCAAACATAAAATATTAAATCATCATCTTCTGCATAGGCCACCTTGTCCTCTCCGATCCCTGGTCCAACCTTATGCAATACACGAAAATGGTTAAAGGAAAAGGTGAGTCACCAAGACTCGGTGTGCCACCCTTTTTCCCTGGATTAGCAAAATATCATATGCAACATAAACATAACCATCATGCATCCAATCAATATGCACCCAATCCTAACCATCCATACACCTTTTCTACCCCGTGTGGTACCAAAACCACCGGTGGTGCCAAACCACCGGTGACATATAGTCACAATGTGTTACCAAAACACCGGTGTCCCAAAGACACGATATCCGTCAATGTGGTGCCAAACCACTTTGGTGTCCCAAGGACACGTTTGTGATACCAAATCACCGGTGACCAAGTCACAAATCCGATGATGGGGCCAACCCATCGTGTGATACCAAATCACTAGCGACAATCCCGTATCTCTCAAGTGGGGCCAACCCACGGTGGTGTCAAACCACGGGGGACGAGTCGCAATGAGGTGCCAAACCTCCGGTGTCCCAAAGACCCAAATGTGGTACCAAACCACCGTGACCAAGTCACAATAATCGGGTGATGGGGCCAACCCAGCGTGGTGCGAAACCACGGGGGCGACGCCGAGGTGCCAAACCTCCGGAGGTGCCAAACCTCTGGTGACCCAAAGTCACAAAGTTGTGTTACCAAAACACTTGGTGCTCGTCGGCACAAAATATCACCGCCCCTCCTCTCATATCACCCATCATTATACCAACTCATGTATAGTATTCAAATCATGCAAACATGTTTAACGTTGCATCTCATAGCACATACATCATAAATCATGACATCATGTATCAATAACAAGACTCATAATGAAACGGACTTACACGAATCCGTACATACCCCCATAGGGTATCATATCACTCAACCATACTTTGTTTCAATTTTACCAATCAATCGGTTTATCAAACATATACAAAGCAAGAAGTGTGTTAGTTTACACACCGTTTACTAATACGACTATCAATCCCGGAGATCAAGATCTAACGCACTAGATCCCCCTTCCTTAACACTTTTCGAGCACTAGCCACAACTCGAGATATGCGAGATCAAGCCTTCCCCTACAATCGGCCAAAACTAAACAACATAATCATGCTAATCAACCTCTAAGGGTATAATCGTAATTTTACCTACTAAGGGTATTTTCGTAAATTCACAACTGAAATGGCCTTTCCGAAGGCCTAATGTCACCACTAGCGACTCAGCTACCATTTCCGGTCATACCGGACGATTGGGCCTAAAACCCGATTTCGGCCCATCCGGGCCCACATGCTCGTATGGCCCACCTAGCACAAATCTAGCCACGTATATAACTTCCACCTAGTCTAGTTCAACATATACTAACCGATCATGCAATTTACTCATATAGGCCCACGGGCCCATTGGGCCCACTTTGGCCCATCGAGGCCCAAGCAGCCCCAACCCACGAGAATACTACTGATGGCCTCAACTATCGCGTCGAAGCCCCACACATGCGCTCGCACGCTCGTGTGGCTACTAATGCCGTGTAACCGGTATTTCGGCATTTTGCCGCTCTACAACTAGAGTAGAGAGAGTTACACACCTGATAGGACTCTGGGGCTAATCCGCGCTCCGACCACTCTTGTGCCCAAACGCCCTCCAAGATGTGTTTACTCTCCTCCTAGGATGCTCCTTATATAGCTAGCTCTTCACCTTCATTCTTTGTGTCTTTCCGATGTGGGATCCTTCGTCGATGAGAGTTTAAATTCAAGCTGAAACTCTTGCCGTCCCAATCCATGCAAAATAAATACTCCTTGCTTCTCATGAGATTCGAACCCGTGCTCCTTGTAGCATAATCCACGCCGCTAACCACTTGGCCACAAGCTCCTCTTGTGTCTTAAACCATGCGCAACTAAATATAAACTATGGGCCAAATTCTAAGGTCCAAGCAAAAAGAAACCAAAATGCAAAAGCCAAGACTTGAACCTTGGACCTCCTTCCTTCCTTGTGGCGTCTTTCCCTTGTCTCTAATGTGGCGTCACTTTGCCACTACACCACACACTCCACTTGTGTCATTTTTCTCCATATTTTATTCTTAAGGCCTATCTGCCAACTTCCAGGGTTTTTTTTTTCACCTAAAACCAAAATTTCCCCAAAGCCAATATTTGATCCCGGGACTTCATAGAAGCCCTCTAATCTTCCAAAATCACTTATCTAATAAGTCTAACTTGCATTTAAGCCGATCTCTTATTCTCTGAAAATTTAAACGCTACTACGCCTAAGGCCCATTGGGCTCAATTCTCCTAGGCCCAATTTTGGGATGTTACAAAAAGGACAAGAGTTCGGCTAGAGAGATCCTTACCAATAAGATGACTAAAACGCAATTGATCACTACCTTCAAGAAATCGGCAAGAGAGCTTGTAGGAGAAATCGATTCAAAGAGTGGCAATGAAGTGAACTTTCGGCTTTGAACAATCGGCTAGGGGTTACCTTGAGTGTTCGGCTTTTGATGATCACTTAGAGAGATTCGGCTTCAACAAGGGAAAGAAAAGAAAGAATATGAGGCTTAGAGAGAATCGGCAGTGATGGGATTTGAGAGAGGAATATTCGGCTTAGTCAATTGAAGAGGAAGGGAAGAAGAAACAAAGAGAGCAAATTGAATTCCTAAGGACTTTTCGGCACAATAGAGAAAGATGAGAAGAGAAGAAATTTCGGCACATAACCCCCCTCGTATGACCAATTGCCTCACTTACTTCCCCCTCCTGAATTCGGCTAGCATTCAAACACTAGCCATTCCTTGCTTTTCTCCTATTTTCTCTCTTCTTTGCACATTCAAAATAATTTTAAATAAATCAACATTTATCTTCCACCTTAGCCTAATTTTAAAAGGAATTGACCAAGTCTAATCCTCATCTAAATAAAGTCCCTATGCCGTCCACTACTGCTCCCCATTGCCGAAAAATAAAAGCCCCAAAATGTTGCTTGTGCTGCTCAAACCGATGCCCTTGCACAGTGACTATGGCGTCACCTCCCTAGGCTTTAAGTGGCTCCTCCTTGCCACTTTAACAAGCCCATTTTTGTGTCCAATTTCCCCTACAATTTCTCTTAAGGCCTATCAGGCTTAACTCCCTCTTTGAAACTTAAAATCAAATAATTTCTAAGGCATTTTTCTACACTCTAAAGTTTTCAAGATTCATAAAACATATTCATAATACACACAGGCATGGTACTTCACACAATTAAGCAATAATGCACAAGCCCAAAATCCCAGATATTACATTTGTGAGCTGAAAAAAGATGATAGTGAGAAATTTTTCCTTGAATCTATGGTGTTAGACGAGATAGAAACGTCATATTCTCCTACTAAGATGTATTGTTCTGAACTGAATATTCGTAATACTTGTGAGAGGGATATGGGAAGTGAGGAAAAACCATGTGAAAAGACCGAGAGAAAAGAGACCTTGAGTGATTAAAGTCTACTTGATGGTCCAAATTTGGAGAATGAAAATCCATATGAGGTAAAATTGGAGAGTTCTCATAAGGAAAAAAAATATGAAAAGAAAGAAAATACCCATACAAAAGTGAGGAATGATTATGTTTTAATTTACCCTAACTCAAATTTGTTTAGTGGTGTTTCTTTATTGTAGGACTTCAAAGATCCATTGATAGATTCTCAATTATATTACTCTACCATTGATTGGCGATTTCACTTGTGGGAGAAAGGTAAGTTTAACATTAATAATTCTTGTAAAATATTTCCTTACAACATGCTTTCTCGTTGGTCAAATTTCATTAATCATTGGTTTGACAGTTCAATTGATTTTATGGGTTTATCTAAATTAGTAAAGGTTAAAAATAGTAATTTTGTTGCATTAAATAAGTTTTGAAAGCATTTTACATATTTTCTCTTGCAACAAAATTTTCTATCTTGACATTTAACAATGAATTTTTACAGAATAATATTAAATTTCTTGATTTTTTATAATTTTGTGAAATTCTTGACTCATCATTGGAAATTCTTATGGATGACCATGGATATTAATAGAAAGTTACAGGTTATTTTTTACTTGAAGACTTATGTACCTAACACTTCTTTGTTTAGTGTTGATACCTTGTTTTTAAAGGAGACATACTTGATCGAAGGTGATTTGAATGATCAAAGTAATGTCTTTGATCTTGGAGATAATTTTTGCGCACAAGAAAGCTTAGGTAAGTATTATTTTCATTTTATTATTATTTATTCTAATCCTTTTTCTTTTTGTGCAGCTAAAGATTCGAGGACGAATCTTCGTGAGGAAGGTGGGAATGATACGAGTAGCTCGGTCCAATTCAAAGGCCATAATAGAGATGGGCCTTTCCTAGTACTCGAATGGATCAATAGCAACGCCTATCAAATAGATTTGCCTGGTGAGTACAATGTAAGTTTTACTTTTAATATTACTGATTTATCTCCCTTTGATGTTTTAGATTCGAGGACGAATCTTTTTAAGGAAGAGGGGAATGATGTAAGTTTCAAGACCAAAATCAAGCTCATGAACGTGATGGGCTCAAATTTCCTCAAGGCCCAATAATAAGCAAATTCGAGCAAGATTGAACGAGACCATCCAAGACTTTGTTACCAAGGCCCTAAATGCACACACGACCGAAAAACAAAATCAAGATTCACTTTCTTGTGAATAAATTCACTTGTGATGTTCAAGTGTGATTTACTTAAATCTTGGGTTAAGCACTGACCATGTGTATGCAACTCATGTGCTTTGATATAAGTGAAGGCTTAAACATTAAAGATGATCGAGCCCATGGCTGGTATGTTGGGTACATGACTTTTGTATGGCATGGCTTTACTAACAACAGTGGAATTCATAGTTTAATTAAAGAGTTATTGATATCCTCTCATTGTCATTTTATGGATTGATAAATATGGAACCTGGCCACGGGTGGCTTGTTCTCAAATGAGCAATTTATCATAGTCATTTGTTGATAGTGATCATATTAATCATTAAGAAGACACCATGGTGACAATGAGGTACAATATGACTGTATTGAGTGAATGGATATAACTCAATGGAATCAAGGATATCATATGAGGGTAGCACACATATGACAAGGTCATTGGACAAAGCAGTTGGATGAATTGCTTTCGTAAAGAGTATAGAATAAGGAGTTTTCAATCATGGTACTTCTTGTGGACAAACTCCATGATTAAGTAATTGCAAGTTATCAGAACGATGTTTCTAGACGTAATTGCAATTACTAGAGCCTAATTGTATATGTCCGATTGGTCCCTCCCCTATCTCAACAAAAGTTCGATCAAACTGCATTTGAATATAAAGAAAATTCCTTAGATTTAGAAATAATTTAATTAGGTCGATTTATCCGATGTGGAATTAAATTAGGTGGTCATGAGAATTGTTGAATAGAGAATTTGTTTAAAGAATTTTCTTAAAAATTTATTTTGGAAAATCTAAGTGATTTTTGTAAAAATTAATTTTGATCAAGTAAAATTAAATTAATCAAATTAATTAAAATTAATATGATATTTTTGGAAATTAATTTTCAAGTCAAACAATTGGCCCAATGGGTAATTGAACTTTAAAATTAGACCTAAGATCGTAAATTGGGCACAAGAGCCCAAAATTGAGACCAAAACCCAAAAACTGGTCGAATTGGGCCTGATAGGTGAAATCGGGCTACGGTCCAACCAGTGGCTAAGCCGAACCGGTAGTATTCGAACTGGCTCAGGGTGTCGTAAAAGTGTCACACTTGCATAACCAGACACAGTGATGCCGGCGGCGTGCTGGTGGTCGACGATGATTAGTCTTCTCTGGTTGAGCAGTGGAAGAGTTTCACTCCTACTGGCACTCTACTAGAGAATTTGATTTCAGATTAACTATTCCAAAAATAATATCATTTTAATAGTTTAATATTAAATTTAATTTAATAGTTATCTCAATAGTGTTTTATTAATTTAATGTTAAATTGGTTATCTTATTATTAAATTAAATTTAATATTTATCTTATAGATAAGTTTTCTATTTTTTTAATAAGATTTAATATTAAATTAGTATAATATTTATCAAGATAAATATTATACTAATTTAATATTAAAGTGATTAAGTTTAATCATAGTTGAACTCTCTAAACTCTCCCTATGTGAAGAGAGCTTTGGGTCATTATTTTAAACACACACTTGAATTCAAGAGAAAGTTGTAGAGAGAAAATTCTCTAATAGATTATTTCAAACAATTTCTAGAGATATTTTTTTGATTTACAACTTGACCCTAAAGTTTAGAGAAATTGTGAAATTACCCCACTGGTAATTTTTGTGATTTTTTTATTCGAAGCGAGCCTACACTCAACAGACGTGAGCTTGAGTATAGCGAAGAAGGCTACTCGGTCGAAGCACTCATCCTAGATGAACCGAAAAGGTAAAATTTTGATTAATTGTATATTTCTTTAGATATCACAACCAAGATTTTGTTTTGGAGGAAAAAATAAAAACTGTAGTTTTCTTAAATTTATTTTCCGCTGCGTTTTCCAAACCCAGTTTTCCAACACTATGCGATTGGGGGAGTACTGATGCAAGATGGGTATTCGATTGCTTTTGAGTGTCAAAAGCTTAATAAGACGGAGTGGAGAGATATGGTCCAAGAAAAAGAGATGACCATTGTGGTGCATTTTTTTGCGTATATGAAGGCACTATTTGCTTGGTTCCAGGTTCGTGGTATTCATTGATAATGTTGCAAATAATTATTCCCTAACCCAAAAAAGGTTATCTCTCAAGCAAGCTCGTTGGTAGGTTTTCCAAACAGAGTTTGATTTTACCATGGAAGCCAAGCTGGGGAGTGCCAACACTATGGCTAATGTGCTTAGCCAAAAGATAGAGTTTGCAACAATCAGCTAGCCCGATAGCTCTCTATTGGAGTGCATTCGAGAGAGATTGTCCCATGATCCCACAACCAAAAAAGTTAATTGAGCAAACAAGGCGATTTTGGCTTGAGGGACAATTGTTATACACTCGGGGGCATCATCTTTATGTGCCTCAATATGGGAACTTGCACAATGAAGTCATGAAGGAATGCTATTATTCAAGATGGGCTGGCTATCCAGCTATGCATCACACTTTGGCTCTCTTGGAGGATCATTTTTATTGGCCTCATACGGGTGATGATGTGGAGCCTTATGTGAAAACTTGTTTGGTGTGCCAACAAGATAATGTATTGTTAAAGACTCTTGGTGTAACAGCCCAATTTACGGGTTAGTCAGAACAGTGATATCAGGATCACTAATCCGAGATTAGAGAAATTTATTTTTATGTCCTTTTATGAGTCAGAGCATGATGATATATGTACATGAGAATTTTGGTAGTTTAATTTTAGCGATTTGAAAAGGAAAGAGATTGAATTAAAGTCGGTGATAAAGGTGATACCGAAAGTATCACCTTGGAGGAAATTCTTCAAATTTGGCCGGAAGGGTAAATTGAGTCCGCGTTTTATCAGACCCTATGAAGTTACCGAGAGGATAGGAACGGTAGCTTATCGGTTGGCCTTGCCACCTGAGCTGGAAAAGATTCATGACGTCTTTCACGTATCCATGTTATGCCGATACCGTTCAAACCCTTCACACGTCATAGTGCCGACAGAGGTAGATATACAACCAGACTTGACTTATGGTGAGGAACCGGTTAGAGTCTTGGCGCAAGAGGTCAAGCAATTAAGAAACAAGAGCATAACCCAAGTGAAAGTTTTATGGCAAAGGCACAGAATAGAAGAGGCTACATGGGAGCCAAAGGATACGATGAGAAACCAATATCCCAACCTTTTCACCGGTAAGATTTTTGGGGATGAAAATCCTGAAGGGGGAGAATTGTAACAGCCCAATTTAGGGGTTAGTCAGAACAGTAATCTCGGGATCACTAATCCAAAATTAGAGAAATTTATTTTTAAGTCCTTTTATGAGTCAGAGCATGATGGTATATGTACATGAGAATTTTGGTACTTTAATTTTAGCGATTTCATGTTTAATCGCGAAAAAGGACTAAATTGCATAAAGTGCAAAAGTTTCATTCTATAAGCTAAAGTACCAAATAGCCATAGATTGACAATTGGAGTCTTTAAAAGGCAATTAGACCCCCAATATATGTGCTTGGCCGGCCATAGACTAGCATAAGAGACAAGAATTGACCAAGTTGGTCAAAGTTGGTGGTGTTTGGTGGACTAAATTGTTAGTTTAATATTGGAATAAAGAAAAGATGATGTCCATCTTTTTGCTCGTCCTTCTCCATCGAAAATAGCAAGCAAATAGGGGTTTTTGAAAGCTCAAAATTTTAGCAAGCTCTCATCCATACAAGTAAGTGTTCTAATGATCTTTTCTTGAAAATAGTTATACTTTAGGGACCCCTAAAGCTTAAGCTCTCAAATGAAGGGACTATTGTGCAATATGGTAAAAGTTTAGAGTTTTTCCATGAGAGCTATCTTAGTTATTTGCTACAATTTTATGGAAGAAATTGAGTCTTAGTTGTTAGATGAACAACTTTTGTGAAAGGTGTTGTCTTGAAAACACCTTATTGGACCTTGGTGAAAAGGTTACAAATTTGTAGTAATTATGTGAAATGTTGAGTTTTGATGATAGCTATAAGAGTATTAAATGTTCACCTAGGCCTGTTAAAGGCAAAAATGTGATTAGAATTAATTTCTGAGCTTAGGGGCAAAATTACTATTTTGCCTAAGTATGATTATTGAAATGCTTTCATTAATGTGGTGATTAAAATGAGCTAAATTTATATTATAGAGCAAGAAGAACCAAGAATCTGCCTCGATCAGGGAAAGAACAAGGTCTCGGACTAGACCGACGAGTTGGCTCATTTTGAAATCGAGGTAAGTTTGTATGTGATTAATGCAACATTCATGTTAGCATAATTGAGAATTCTTGGTATCATATTGATGCATGACACTCTACTAAATTGAGTGATTGATGTTGAGTATGATGTTGAAGTCCTAGTGGACTATAATGAATATGACAATGCTATCATCGAGATATGAAATAGATAAGGTCCCATATAAGACCACGTCCGGGGCATGGTCTCGACACCGAGTTGAGATCTCGTATAAGACCATAACTGTGATATGGCTTTAGAAATGAATATGAGAATCGTATAAGACGGTATCCGGGATATGACATCGATACTTGATGTGAAAGTCCATATAAGACCATATCCGGGATATGGTATTGACATTTAGAAGTGACTCCATATAAGACCACTTTGGGGATGTGGCATTGGCTTCGCACCTACATTAATGACGATGAATATAAGTATTTGACTATCCCTAGTGATTAATGGGATAAGTTGATGAGTTTAGAAGTAGAAATGAGAATTACACTAAAGTCATGTGAATGAATGAATACAGGTACTCGTGAATGAGTCATGATGAGATGTGTGGCACGATATGTGCTAAATAAGGGTAATTGTAAGTAAGTATGGACAGGAGCCTATGACTTTAGTATGGTTAGTTAATGCCATGTATGGATTATATTATGAGCTTATTATTGCTGTTTATTCCCATGCAAACTTACTAAGCTTTATGCTTACCCCTTTCATTGCCCTTCTTCCTTGTAGTATTGCCAAGATAACTCGAGGAACGTGGACGTAGGAGTTTGGGAATCACACTATCGACTTCACTTTGGTATACAAAATTAGGCTTATTTTGAGTATGACATGTATATGAATCGAGTATTTTGTTAAGTTGTTATTGTTAGTCAAAGTGTTGGTTATGTAAGTTATTAAAATCATTTTTGTAAATGGCCTTATAAGTTAGGCAAATACTTGGCAAATTCTATTGCTTAATGAAGATGAATTTCATTAAGTATATGCCCTTATGTACGTCTTAATTCTTTGAGCTTTTAGAAGTACCTATGTGTTATCTTTTATATTGGAATGAGTACTTAGATGTGGCTTTGGGATAGGAGTTGTATCGTTTTGAATTAAAGTATGTATGTGTGTAATGTAGGGTGGCTAAGGGCTTGGTAAATAGCCTACTAATCTTCCACATGGGCATATGCCCAGGCCGTGTGAAGTCTGCACCTTGCACTTGGAATTTAAACCGCCACACGGCTGAAGCACACGAACGTGTGCATAGACCATGTGGTTAGGTTAGAATGTCAAGGTTTGGCACACGGGCTAGGGCCACGGGCTTGTCAAGGCCGTGTGACCTTAGTCAGAATTGACTATAGGTAGAAGACACGGGCATGTCTTAGGGGCACACAGGCGTGCGGCCCCTATTTTGTTGAAAAGTTTTCTCGAGTTCGTGAAAGTTCCAGGAATAGTTCCAAAACCTCTATGAGGTATGTTTAGGGCTTCTTAGACCGAGTATGCACAAGTGATGGGTTTAAACGAAATTTTATAACCCCATTCGAGACGTTTAAGTAAAGTTAGTTAGGTAATGCCTCAAATCTGATTCCTACTTGAATACGAGTAAGGGGTGTTACATTTATTTGTATCAGAGCTATGGTTTAGTCGGTTCTAGGACTAATGTAGCTTAGGTACGAGTCTAGCTATACATGCCATATGTAAGAGTGTTTGAGTAATGATAGTGTGATGACTCCTGACTTTTAAAATCGTGTTTTATGTAGTAAATGGTTTCTGATCCAGACCGAACTGCAGTCGATGATACTACGAGTAACCCACCGGCTCCCGCTCAAGGGATTGCGCCGGCTAATAGTTGACCCTAGACCTTGGGTCAGGGGGAATAGGCTCGAGAAGCCATTTTCCACATGATGAGTAATTGATATTCTGGGTATACCCAAGCAAATCCTAATGGTTAACCCCCTCCACCCCCACTAATTCCTTAACCTGCTCCAGTAGCTCCTCAAGTGGTTGAGGTGCTGAGAAGAGAAAGGCCTCTGGTCGATAAGATCCGGAAGCAAGGAGCCGAAGAATTCTAGGCTAGTAAGGATAATGATCCAGAGAGAGCGGAATTCTGGCTCGAGAATACCATCAGGGTATTCGATGAATTGTCGTGCACACCTGAGGAGTGCCTAATGTGTGCGGTATCTTTCTTAAGGGATTCAGCCTACCGATGGTGTGTCGGTGGTGCCAAGGGAGAAAGTTAGCTGGGAATTTTTCCAAGAGGAATATCGGAAGAAGTACATCAGCCAGAAGTTCATCGACCACAAGAGGAAGGAGTTTTTGGAACTGAAATAAAGCCGTATGTCAGTGACTGATTACGAATGGGAGTTCGTAAGGCTTAGCAAATATGCTCAGGAGTGCGTGTCTACCGAGGCAGTCATGTGCAAGAGGTTCGAGGACGGACTGAATGAGGACATCCATTTATACATTGGAGTCCTTGAACTAAAGGAATTTGTAGTGTTAGTAGATAGAGCCTGCAAAGCCGAGGAGTTAGCTAGAGAGAAGAGAAGAGCTGAGAATGAGTCTCATGACTCGAGGAAGAGACAAATGAATAAGTCTCACCAATCCTCATCTAAGAAATAGAAGGATTTCTCTACTCGATCAGTCACTTCAGCGGGGTTTTCAACTAGAAGTAAAGGCAAGCAATTTTCGGGGTCAAAAGGGCAGACCACATCAGTTGCTAGTGTGGGAAACGTTCGACCAACTAGACTGAATGCCTTCAGTGTGGTAGGCACCATTCTGGTGAGTGTCGAGCTAATGAGAAAGCTTGTTTTAGATGTGGGTCCTTAAACCGCTTTATCAGAGACTGTCCCGAGGTGGGCGAGAAAGAAAAGCCCCAGGATGCGAGATCGGGAAGTACTACTAGGGGAAGACCACTAAAAAACCCGGGACATGAAATGGGTAGCAAGAACCCATCTAGAGAGTAGGCTGCTACAGTCGAGGGTAGAGCACCGGCGAGGACATATGCCATTCGTGCTTGTGAAGAGGCATCTTCCCCCGACGTAATCACGAGTACCTTTTCTCTCCATAATACTCGTGTTATAGCTTTAATTGATCCAGGATCTACCCACTCATATATATGCATGAAATTAGTCTCTAGCATGAGCATGCCTATAGAGTCTACCGAACTTATCATAAGAGTGTCTAATCCCTTAGGCAAGTGCGTGTTGGTTGATAGAGTTTGAAAAGGTTGCCCTTTGATGATTAAAGGTCATTGTTTCCCGGTTGATCTTATACTATTACCATTTGATGAGTTTGACATCATCTTTGGGATGGATTGGTTAGTTACTCATGGAGTAATTGTGAATTGTGGGGAGAAGTATATTGAGTTGAGAGATGAAAATGGTAATCTTATTCGTGTTGAATCAGATAACCAATGTAGACCACCAATAGTGATATCAACCTTGTCGACTCAGAGGTATTTGAGGAAGGGGTACGAGGCTTACCTTGCCCTTGTGTTGAACACTAAAGAGACAGAATTTAAAATTGAGTCGGTGTCCATAGTTTCCGAGTACCTAGATGTTTTCCCAGAAGAGTTGCCAGGGCTACCTCCAGTTAGATAGATTGAATTTGAAATTGATTTAGCTCCGGGTACTGTAACATTCAGGATTTAGAGGCTTTGCATTTTTATGATTTCTGCATATTGATGTGGTATATTGTTGTTTGGTTGTGTTTGGGGGCCTCGGAGAGGCTCGGGGTTGAGTCGAAGCCTTGGTAAAATTTGTTTTTGGGCACCTTAGAGGGGATAACTGAATAGGGGTAGGACTTAAGGGATTTTAGTTCGCGTTTGGGAGCACAAAAAAGTGCAGTGGAAGAGTGACAAGGGGGACGCCACTCAGCATGTAGGGTGATGGCGTCACAAGGAGTAGGGAGAGTAGGGGTTCGAATCCCTCAAGCAACAAGGGAGTATTATTTTTGGCTCAGGCAAGGGAGGTGATTGGATGACAATCAAACACTGGAGGAGAGAGGTAAGACTTGGTCAAACATTTCAAATGAAAGGTGAAGAGAAATTTAAGGAGTTTGAATAATTCAAAGTGGTTTGAATGGATGGAGGAGAGGAAAATGGGGAGAGATGAAAGGGACGACATAGTGAGGGAGTGTTAGCTGAATTCTTGAGGAATTTTGAGAGAGGGGAGCATTCGGTTTTGGCATTAGGAGTGGGTGCCGAATTTTGGTGGTATCAGATAGCTTGTGTGTGTAAAATTTCGGCATTTGTGGGAGCTCTCCATTCTAGTTGTGTATTCAACCTCTTTTGCCGAAATTAGCTTAGCCGATATCCATTCTTTTCTCCCAAAATGACCTATAGCCGAATCTAGGAAGACCCTTTTCCTCTCATTTTCTTTTCTTGCTCATTCTCTATAGTTTCAGCCGAAACACACTATTCTCCTCTCATCTTTTCTATTCCTTTCTCCTCTTACAAACACTTTCTCTTGCCGAATCCTGTTGATCCCCATTGTTGTGAGTTTTGCTTCTTTCTTCATTCATCAAAAGCCGAAACTACACTATACTCTTTCTCTTGCCGAAATCTCTCAAACTCGGCAGCACTTCATTGGTTTTCTTTGAGTCATTCTTTTAGCCGAATCATCATTCCATATTCTCGTAAGTGCCCTATTATTTCCTATTTCTTTTTTTTCCTCTCTTGGCCGAATCTTCTCTCAAAACCCTGTTAAGTCGCTTCATTTTTCTCCTTTTAGAAGTTGAACCCCTGATCATTTTGATTGTCCACTCTTTTAAAGTGGCATCTTTAAGCCGAATTTCCACTGCTGTGACTGGTTGTGCTGAACCCTGAAGAGAGTCGAAGGTAAGTAGATGATGGTATTGTGTTTGGCCGATTGGTGAGAGGGGGCTCATGTTCCCTGTTTGGCCGAAAGGCCACCTTCTTTAACCCATTTTCTTTTAAATCGAATCTCATACGGGTATTTGGTTAGGTGCGATCGACGTTGTAATCCAAGTCTGCTAACTTCAGGATCTCATCGACTTAGGTAAGAAGATTCGTTCTGGTCGTTCTATTAACTGATTTATTTTCTATCTGTCGTTTAGCCTTGTTGGGGAAATACTCAAATTGTATCTCTTGTAGTGAGTTATTGACCGAAGCTTTTGATGGATGCAAGTGATACGCAGTTTGGCGAGGGAAGCAAACCTTCGGGTTCGATCACTAAGTTCAAGAAGAGGGCTGTGTCTACTGTTCGTGATTGGCCACTTGGGTGTGGGCCAGCTTCTGAGCAGACTAGGAGGTAAATAGCCGTGATTTCCGCTAGTGATAGCAACATCGTAGATAGTTTAGTGTTACACGTAATCAGGTGTGTAACTCCTCACACCATTGGTATTGCTCTGTTTTGTAGCATTCTATATATATATGTATGTGTGTAATGTGTTAAATGCCGGAAAAGTGATATGGCTATCGAAATCCCTGTGGAGGGTAGGGGCATTTTATCAGGTTAGTGACTTCTGTGATATCAGAATAAATGATGTGATATATGTTATGAGTATGCCATACATGTATGTCAAAATCTGTGATAGTTGAGCATGGAAAGTATTATGTTGCATGGGGCATGGGTTATTATTTAAGGGGAAGTGTGTAGTGGCACTGCCACGATCTATTGTAGTGGCTCTGCCACGATCTGTTGTAGTGGCTCCGCCACGATCTATTCTGGTGACTATGTCACGATTTTGCCGATGAGCAGCTAGCTGCAGCATAACTGCCATCGATGGTGTTTAGCGGTGAGGGTTGATTGTAGAAATCCCCATTGGTGTGAATGGCAGGTACGGGTGGTGTGTAGCAGATGGAAATTAGGTTGGGGTGGGTTTTGCATCATTCTCTGTATATGCGATATTCGATATTCGCTCAGTAGGGCTAAGGCCCGATCGATGGTGCTCGAGTGTTGCACATGCGAGTCCTATGACTCACCCCGTTGTTTAACATCTTTTCAGGTAGCACATAGTGCAACGGACCGGGCTGGAGAGGAGCACGAGGTGGCCATGCATGGTTCCCATTCTATTTCAGTAAAGGACTTAATTTATTTTTAATAATAACTGATTTGGTTTTTACGTTGTAATAAGGCCACTGTTAATCGGTTTTAAATTTCGGGTTTTAAGTTTTACATACTCTAGTCAACATTTTGGATTCGTGATATGTTTCACAAACAAAATGCAAAGGCAACAAAGTTTTCAAATGACCAAATTATCAAATGAACTACTATCTTTTGTAACAAAACGTCCAAAACCTAAACGGATAACAGGGATTACTAATGGTCATTCGTTTTTCTGTAATTTGGCAACCGGTTAACATAAAAATTACTAAGTTTTCTAGATAATCAATAAACTTGAAATTCCAACATTTCCTTTAAGAATGCACAGTGTTTTTATAAATTTTTCCTTAGTGACATGCTAGATTCGGTCGTGGTGTTTAGGCCGGGTTAGGGGTGTTACAGGTACTTCCCCTATTTTTATTACTCCATATAGAATGGCACTAATTGAGCTAAAAGAGTTGAAAGCACAGTTGCAAGAGTTAACAGATAAAGGTTTTGCCAGGCCGAGTTTTTCTCCGTGGGGTGCTCCTGTTTTATTTGTGAGGAAGAAATATGGCTCTATGAGGTTATGCATAGATTATCGGTAACTTAATAAGGTAACTGTGAATAACAAGTACCCGTTGCCAAGAATTGATGATCTGTTTGATCAATTGAAGGGAACCATGGTATTTTCCAAGATAGGTTTAAGATTCGGGTACTATTAGCTAAGAGTCAAGGACTCGGATGTACCGAAAACCACATTTAGGACTAGGTATGGCCACTATGAATTTTTGGTCATGGCTTTTGGTCTAACGAATGCCCCTGCGAACTTCATGGATTTGATGAATCACATTTTTCGGCCGTACTTGGATGGATTTATTGTGGTCTTCATCGACGACATATTGATCTACTCTTGAGACGAGGATGAATATGCTGCACATTTGAGTATGGTTCTTCAAGTTTTAAGAGAAAAAAAATTGTATGCCAAGTTCAGTAAGAATGAGTTTTGGCTCAAGGAAGTGGGATTTTTGGGGCACATTGTCTCGGGAGATGGAATTAGAGTAGACCCGAGTAAGATTTTAGCAATTGTTGAATGGAAACCGCCGTGTAGTGTAACTGAAGTAAAGAGTTTTCTAGTCCTAGTCGACTATTATAGACGTTTTTTTAAGGGGTTTTCCATGATAGCTACCCCGATGACGAGACTATTGCAAAAAGATGTGAAGTTCGATTAGACAGAAAAGTGTCAACAGAGTTTTGAGAAACTGAAGACACTATTGACTGAGGCTCCTATTTTGGTGCAACCTGAGCCGGGAAGAAAATTTATGGTTTACAGTGATGCGTCCTTGAATGGATTAGGTTGTGTACTTATGCAAGAGGGTAAGGTGATTGCTTACGCCTCTAGGCAATTGAAGCCGCACGAGAAGAATTACCCGACTCATGATTTAGAGTTGGCCGCAATTGTGTTTGCGTTGAAGATATGGAGACACCATTTACATGGTGAAAGATGACGGATTTTCATCGATCACAAGATCCTAAAATATTTGATGACTCAAAAGGAATTGAACTTGAGGCAACGAAGGTGGTTAGAGCTGATTAAGGATTATGAATTTATAATTGACTACGATCTGGGAAAGGCGAACGTAGTCACCGATGCTTTATGCAGGAAATCATTGTTCGCACTGAGAGCCATGAGTACTCAGATGGCTTTGTTGGATGATGGTTCCATTCTAGCCGAGTTGAAGGGTAGACCATTGTTCCTTCAAGAGATTTGTGAAGCTCAGAAAAAAGACAGTAGCTTACAAGCCAAAAGGGTTTTATGTGAGTCAAACGTTGAAACAGACTTTCGAGTAGATCCTGATGGATGTCTAACATTTCGAGATCGGGTCTGTGTACCCAGAAATGATGAGCTTATTTGTAAAATCTTGCATGAAGTGCATAGCAGATGTTTGAATGTACACCCAGGCAGTACAAAGATGTACAATGATTTGAGGAAATGGTATTGGTGGCTTGGTATGAAGAAAGACATTTCCGAGTTTGTATCGAGATGCCTGATTTGTAGCAAGTGAAGGCTGAACATCAAGTACCTTCGGGTTTACTTTAGCCTATTATGGTTCCTGAGTGGAAATGGGACTGAATTACCATGGACTTCATGACGGGCTTACCGTTGACTCCAAAGAAGAAAGATACAGTATGGGTAGTGGTTGATAGACTCACAAAGTCAGCCTATTTCATACCAGTACGGGTCGATTATTCGCTTGATAAATTGGCAAATTTGTACATGTCAGAGATAGTAAGACTTCATGGTGTACCGTTGTCGATCATTTCGGATAGAGATTCGAGATTTGAGATTCACGTCACAGTTTTGAAAAAAGTTGCAAGAGGCCTTGGGCACGAAATGGAGTTTCAGTACAGCTTTTTATCCATAAATCGAGGGGCAGTCATAGAGGGTAATTTAGATACTCGAAGACATGCTTTGATGTTGTGTTTTAGAATTTCAGGGTAATTGGGAGAAATACTTACCGTTGGTGGAATTAGCCTACAAGAACAATTTTTATTCAAGTTTAAAGATGACACCTTAGGAGGCATTGTATGGGCGTAAGTGTCGAACGCCCTTGTATTGGTCAGAAATCAGAGAAAATTAGATATACGGGGTCGACTTGGTTAAGGAAACAGAAGAGAAGGTGAAAGTGATACTTGATTGTCTGAAAGTCGCCTCTCATAGACAAAAGTCCTATTCGGATTTGAAAAGGAAAGAGATTGAATTAAAAGTTGGTGATAAAGTGTTCTTGAAAGTATCACCTTGGAGGAAAGTCTTCAGATTTGGCCGGAAGGGTAAATTGAGTCCGCATTTTATCGGACCCTATGAAGTTACCGAGAGGATAGGACTGGTAGCTTATCTGTTGGCCTTGCCACCTGAGCTGGAAAAGATTCATGACGTCTTTCACGTATCCATGTTATGCCGATACTGTTCAGACCCTTCACACGTCATAGTGCCGACAGAGGTAGATATACAACCGGACTTGACTTATGGTGAGGAACCAGTTAGAGTCTTGGCACAAGAGGTCAAGCAATTAAGAAACAAGAGCATAACCCTAGTGAAAGTTTTATGGCAAAGGCACGGAATAGAAGAGGCTAAATGGGAGCCCGAGGATACGATGAGAAACCAATATCCCAACCTTTTCACCGGTAAGATTTTTGGGGACGAAAATCCTTAAGGGGGAGAATTGTAACAGCTCGATTTAGGGGTTGGTCAGAATAGTGATCTCGGGATCACTAATTTGAGATTAGATAAATTTATTTTTATGTCCTTTTATGAGTCAGAGCATGATGGTATATATACATGAGAATTTTGGTACTTTAATTTTAGCAATTTCACGTTTAATCGCGAAAAAGGACTAAATTGCATAAAGTGTGAAAGTTCCATTCTATAAGCTAAAGTACCAATTAGCCATAGATTGACAATTGGAGATCTTTAAATGGCAATTAGACCCCCCCAATATATGTACTTGGCTGGCCATAGACTAGCATAGGAGTTAAGAATTGACCAAGTTGCTCAAAGTTGGTGGTGTTTGGTGGATTAAATTATTAGTTTAATATTAGAATAATGAAAAGATGATGTCCATCTTTTTGCTCATCCTTCTCCATCGAAAATAGCAAGTAAATAGGGGTTTTTGAAAGCTCAAAATTTCAGCAGGCTCTCATCCATACAAGTAAGTGTTCTAGTGATCTTTTCTTGAAAATAGTTGTACTTTAGGGACCCCTAAAGCTTAAGCTTTCAAATGAAGGGACTATTGTGCAATATGGTAAAAATTTAGAGTTTTTCCATAAGAGCTATCTTAGTTATTTGCTGCATTTTTATGGAAGAAATTGAGTCTTAGTTGTTAGATGAACAACTTTTGTGAAAGGTGTTGTCTTGAAAACACCTTATTGGTCCTTAGTGAAAAGGTTACAAATTTGTAGTAATTATGTGAAATGTTAAGTTTTGTTGATAGCTATAAGAGCATTAAATGTTCACCTAGGCTTGTTGAAGGCAAAAATGTGATTAGAATTAATTTTCGAGCCTAGGGGCAAAATAGTAATTTTGCCTAAGTATGATTATTGAAATGCTTTCATTAATGTGGTGATTAAAATGGGCTAAATTGCTATTATAGAGCAAGAAGAACCAAGAATCCTCCTCGATCGGGGAAAGAACAAGGTCTCAGACTAGACCGACGAGTTGGCTCATTTTGAAATTGAGGTAAGTTTGTATGTGATTAATGCAACATTCATGTTAGCATAATTGAGAATGCTTGGTATCATATTGATGCATGACACTCTACTAAATTGAGTGATTGATGTTGAATATGAGGTTGATGTCCTAGTGGATTATAATGAATATGAAAATGCTATCATCGAGATATGAAATAGATAAGGTCCCGTATAAAACCATGTCCGAGACATGGCCTCAGCACCGAGTTGAGATCCCATATAAGACCATATCTGGGATATGGCTTCAGAAATGAATATGAGGATTGTATAAGACCGTATCCGGGATATGGCATCGATACTTGATGTGAAAGTCTGTATAAGACCATATCTGGGATATGGCATTGTCATTTAGAAGTGACTCCATATAAGACTACCTCGGGGATGTGGCATTGGCTTCGTACCTACATTAATGACGATGAATATAAGTATTTGACTATCCCTAGTGATTAATGGGATAAGTAGATGAGTTTAAAAGTAGAAATGAGAATTGCACTAAAGTTATGTGAATAAGTGAATACAAGTACTCGTGAATGAGTCACGAAGAAAAGATTATGATGTGTGGCACGGTATGTGCTAAATAAGGGCAATTGTAAGTAAGTATGGCCAGGAACCTATGACTGTATGGTTAGTTAATGCCATGTATGGATTATATTATGATCTTATTATTGCTATTTATTCCCATGCAAACATTCTAAGATTTATGCTTACCCCTTTCATTGCCCTTCTTCCTTGTAGTATTGCCAAGATAACTTAAGGAATGTGGACGTAGGAGTTCGGGTATCTCACTATCAACTTCACTTTGGTATAACAATTTAGACTTATTTTGAGTATGGCATGTATAGGACTCGAGTATTTTGTTAAGTTGTAATTGTTACTCAAAGTGTTGGTTATGTAAGTTATTAAAATCATTTTGTAAATGGCCTTACAAGTTAGGCAAATACTTATTGCTTAATGAAGATGAATTTCATGAAGTATATGCCCTTATGTACGTCTTAATTATTTGAGCTTATAGAGGTACCTATGGGTTATCTTTTATATTGGAATGAGTACTTAGATGTGCCTTTGGGATAGGAGTTGTATCATTTTGAATTGAAGTATGTATGTATGCAACGTAGGGTGGCTAAGGGCTTGGTAAATAGCCCACTAATCTTCCACATGGGTAGACAGACGGGCATGTGTCTAGACCGTGTGGGAGGCACGGCTTGCACATGGGCGTATGCCCAGGCCGCGTGAAGTCTGCACCTTGCACTTTGAATTTGAATCGTCACACAGTTGAAGCACATGGACGTGCGCATAGACCGTGTGGTTAGGTCAGAATGTCAAGGTTTGGTACACGGGCTAGGGCCACGGGCGTGTCAAGGTCGTGTGACCTTAGTCAGAATCGACCACGAGTGGAAGACACGAGCATGTCTTAGGGGCACACAGGCGTGTCCCTAGACCAACACGGGGCGTGTGGCCCCTGTTTTGTTAAAAAGTTTTCTCTAGTTCGTAAAAGTTCCTGGAATAGTTCTGAAACCTCTAGGATGTATGTTTGGGGCTTCTTAGATCGAGTATGCGCAAGTGACGGGTTTAAACAAAATTTTATAACCCCATTCGAGACATTTAAGTAAAGTTAGTTAGGTAATGCCTCAACCCTTGCCCATTCCAGAATTCCCATGGGAGAGTTTATCCATGAAATTTATTGTGGGTTTGCCTAAATCTGATGAGGTTGCAAGTATTTTTGTTGTGGTGGATAGGTTTTCCAAGTATGGAAATTTTATTCCACCAACCAAGGAGTGCCCTGTTGAGGAGGCAACTCGTTTGTTCCTTAGAACTATGGTTAAATGTTGGGGAGTGTCATAATCTATCATTAGTGATCGAGATGGCTGACTCACAGGTTGGTTCCGGACAGAGTTGTTTAGATTGATGGGCTTAGAGTTGAATTTTTCCACTAGCATGCATCTACAAACCTATGGACAATTTGAACGAGTGAATGGATTGTTTGAAACATACCTTTGGCACTATGTGAGTGTTACTCAAAAGGATTGGCCAAAGTTGTTGGATGTGGTCTAATTTTCTCACATTTTGCTGTGAAGTGAGGCCACAAATCAAAGTTCGTTCGAGATACTGACAGGTTAACATCCACTCACACCCAACGCTGTTGCGACCCATTATGTAGGACCAAATCCAACAGCTTATCCTTTTGGAAAGGAGTGACAAGAGAAAATTGATTTATCAAGAGCTTGCCTACACAAGGCAAGTAAGCGCAACAAGAAGTGGGCAGATCAGAATCGAATGGATGTGCAATTTTAGGTTGGTGAGTCAGTCCTTGCTAAACTGCACTTGATTTTGTGGCACAATGGCTTGCACAAGAGGCTTGTGCGATGATATAAGGGGCCCTTTCAAGTTATGAAGAAAGTAGGAATGTGGCCTTCAAGCTTGAACAGCCGACAAAGCTCAAGGTCCACCTAGTGTTTCATGTGAACATGCTTAAGCCATTCCATGAGGATCAATAGGATCCAAATCAAGGGAAGTTTGAAAGAGCACTAATGGGGGTAAAGGTCTCTTATGATCGCAAAGTTGAAAGCATTGGTGGACCGTGTGATTTGACGGAAGTACTATCGACCGAGGCATGAGTACTTAGTGCGATGGAAGGGACTTCCCGATAGTGAAATAAGTTAGGAACCTACCGAGGCCTTATGGCAGTTCCAAGACAAAATAGACCAGTGCAATTCAGAGGACACGACGAGGGCGTCGCTAGAACATGTAGGGGAGAATGTCACAGATTGCGCATGGGAGCCCGCAACCATGACACACTTGAGTGATCCATCATTTTCAAAGGATGTTATTTGGCCCAACCTGACTGGCCTGTTGCTTGGAGAGATTGAAGGCCTATCTACAAAGCATGACAAATATGGAACGTAATCTTCAAAGACATGTAATCTTTGATGATATGTAATCTTAGAAGTTATGATTTTGTAAATCTTAGAGATTTGATTTGTAGATTGCTTTTAATCTTAGTCATTGATTTACTTTAATCTGTATCGTTGAATTTGGGAAGGCTCAAATATAAATAGAGGCCTCTCCCCCTCATTTTAAATCACTCCATTCTTGAGTAATAGAAATGTTGATAGCATTCATTCAAACTGTTGTGCTTTCTCTTTTTTGTGGTTTTTCTATTCTTTCGAGATCTTTTGAGTTGCTTTCATTTGCCTTGGTGCCTTAGAGAGTTCTATAGAATTCTCAATTTTGAGAGTAGGTTGACTTAGGCGCATTTGAAACGAAAGAATCGCTTAAGGCTGCACGCATTGCAAGGCAAAAAATCTAAGTTTGTGACTAGAGCGCATTATCCTCCTGTTTATGGGTTGGGGAGGGGCTATGAGTAGTTCTAGGCAGTGTGTCAAAAAGAGTAGATATGATCAAAACCTATAATGAGATTGTTAAAAAAATCAATTAAGCCCCTCCGAAAATTTTGTATCCAATTGAGCCCTTAGACTAACAAAACTGACCAAATAGACCCTTTGACTAACGTTAACTATTAATAGTTAACGATAATGCTGATGTGGCCATTAACATTTGCCACGTTAGTATTGTTTGTTAACGTGGTGGTGCCATGTCATTGTGATTGATGATATAGTAGTTTGTGTCATTGTTGAATGCTTATGCAGTAGTGCCACGTCCTCGTCAGTTATTGGCGTGGTATTGCCACATCATCAAAAAAATTATCTTAAAATTATTTTTTAAATAAGTATGCAATGAATTTGGATAAATTATTGTTCATGTTCATTTGAATCTAGATAGCTGTTTGTCTAGGTTCATTCTAGAATTATAAAAATATAAAAAATCATTAAAAGTGATTAAAAATTATAATAATTATTAGAAATCAATTAAAAAACATAAAATTTTATAAAAATAATTGGTTAAAAATAGAGGTTTCTGATATTTTGTAAAGTAAGCATATTTTAAAAGTCAAGGGTACTATGAAAACTTTAGAAATCAAGGGCATTTTAGTAATTTTGCAACCAGGGGTATTTAGGTAATTTTTTGTAAATCGAAAATAATTCGAAAAATATCTTTCAAAATCTAATCTAGTATTTACAAATCAAAGGGCGATTTGGTGATTTTAAAAACTAATGTTTTCATAAAACAGTAAGGCTAGTCCCTTTCGGGTTTTAATTATCAGGTTTAGCCCGTGAATAAGTCCTCTTGGTTAGGATGAACCGATACTACGCACCAGGTAGGATTCAAGTAAAGAGGAGGTGAGTCACTAGGACTGCTTAAATACCAAGCTCTTACTGAATCCACTCCTAGACATGTGCACAACGGTTGCCACACCCTGACTCGGCGACTTACTCACAGGTTTGTTTGGTTGCACTTAAGTCTTATGAATTCTGTGTTGGAGTAGACTAGTCCTAGGGTTCAACAGCCCTATTCTACTAATCTACGATCCCTTAGTGCCCACATAGTTCACATATGCAAATTACTTCAATAGTCAGAAGTACTTACATGGTGGATTTCGGGCCGGAGATACAGGTGCCATGCCAGAATACCTGAAAAATTTCATAAAAGTCCATATTTTTGAAAAGCCCATCTTTGAAAAATGTTTTTGGACCCAAAACCCTCAAAGCTGAGTCTTGAACCGGGCTCTGATACCAAACTGTAACACCCCATACCCGGCCCATACATCACGACCGAATTTGAACTGTCACTGCGGAAAACGTTTGAAAAGATTTGATTTAGAAGTGAAAACATAAAATTTCGTTGTCGTTTGTAAAACATTGTATATTTAAAATGCTCAGTAAAAGTTTTATCGTTACAAAATATCAGGATTTAAAACTTTAATACATGTACTTTAAAGTGTAAGTTGCTGAAAATTAAAAACATTTCCAAATAATAATTGAGTTATCAATCCAACTTAAACATATTAAAATACTCAAGTACTTTAGGCGGCCCTTATTACAATAAATAAATATCCAAAATACTTAAAATATAAAGCGTACAAAAAAAATAGATCATCTTCTGCATGCAACAAATTAACTTCTGCATGGCCACCTTTGTATCCACTCCAACCCGGTCCAAACATTACGCATCACCTGCGATGTTGATAGAAATTTGGGTGAGTCACACAGACTCAGTGTGTAATTAGTCCACTGAATTCCACCCACATGTGGGCTTAGCCCACAACCACATTAAACCACATATCAGAGAATATAAATCAGATGGTAAGGCATCTTATCCACATTATTCCACAATTTGGGCTTGGCCCATATCCATACAACATATCGGATAATAGGGTAATTAACCATATGATTCCACACTTCGGGCTTGGCCCATTTCTCATTCCAAATCCACATAACAGATACAATTATGCAAAATGCACCCAACCTAACCTAGGGTCCATCCGCTACATACCCCCGTATCCAGCCATCACACACCAGGGGATTACTAAATCGCCCTCCAACCGCTACACACCAAGTATGGCAATTAATGCCGTCCACGATATAGCTCGTAGCTAACATCAACCACGATGAGGCACACAGCTACTCATCAACCACGATATGGCACAAAGCCTATATCAACCACGGTGAGGCACAGAGCCGCTCATCAAGCCACGTGAACTTAATCATAATTAATCCACGAGGCAACCTCAGTCAGCACCAATCCACGATGTAGCTCAAGGCTAACATCAAACCACGTACTCGAAGTACACCCGTACCTTCTTTGGTATTCATATCCCATCCCATGCACATGCAACATATAATAATGTCAAGATGTATAATGCATGTACATGTTATTCAGTCATACAATCATATTCTTATTGGCATATACACACATATACACATTCATAATCATATTCGCATCAGATTAATACTGACCTGATTATCAACATACCCCTTAAGGGTATCCATTTCATAATTGCCACTACACTGATTAGTACAAACACATAGCACATATAAATATAGCATACACCCGGAAAACAGTAGGCTAACCACACACCTGATAACTTGAAGCACTACGCTCTCGATCCCGATGCTATTACTAATTGAAAGTACAGCTATCTGCCTATAACTTTCCCTCGCTGCTGGCCCACACCCCGGTGGCCAATCTCGCACTGTAGAGACGGATCTCTTCTTAAACTTTGGAATAGGGACTTTCCCTTTTCCCTCGTGACTGTTATCCACGCCCATCGTAGAACACTTAATCAGAACACTCGGTTAATCAACAATGTTATAGTCTAAATATATCGCATCCACACTTAATAAGTACTCTTACCAGATGATCTCGAAACCCGAGACTTCTCCTTTGTCCCTGTCAATTTGGCCCTAAAACATCATAATTAGAATCGGCTAACTTAAATAAATAAAATGGCCTAAGGTTGAATACCATGAATCACTTACCTCGCTTACCGAAAATCCCAAATTACCACTTAACTATGAAGTTGTCGAAATCCCCTGCTAAACAATTGTTAGAATCGGCTTCCATACCAAAAAGCATTAGAAAGTGGCCTATGGCCAAATGCTACATACCCCTTACCTCAATGCTTTCAAATCCCGAAGAACTCCTTACTGCTCCTTAACACTAACTACATACAAAAGAAACACAAGGTAAAGGCCCTATAAACATTCGGCCAACCCAAATACCAAGGCCAAACATTCGATCTTGGCTACCAAAAGAGAAGAATCCAAAACCGATTCCTAAGGAAATACTTACCACTAACATTTGCTTGTGAAGACTAAAAGAGAATAGATTTCGGCTAACTGTTCCGGCTTTTAAGGCTTGCTGCAAAGAAGAGAAAATAGGCACTTTGAGATTTGGCTAGTGCTTTTCAAATGGTGCTGGAACATTCGGCTATCTCTTAAAAATAGATATAGATGGAAGAAAAGAGGTATAAAAGTGGGCTAAGAGAATTCGGCAATGGCAAGTTTAAGAGAGATTTCGACTTTAATGATCACAAGAAAAAGGAGACAATGAAGACTACCAAATTCGGCTAAGGTTTTCAATGACAAAGGATCATTCGGCCATTCAAGAAAAAGTGATGAACTTGGTTTGAAAGAAAAGAGAACAGGAAGAGAGGAAATTTGGCAAGGCACTAAAAGAGAAAGAAAAAGATGAATGCTCACAACTAAAATTCAGCACACACTCCTTAACACTCTTCAAAGCCGAAAATACAAGCCCCTAGAGTCCTATATTCGGCCACCACATTCCCTCTTATCAAATTCCATTATTTTCTCCTATATTTTCTCTTTAACACCCCTTTCAAAATAAATTGAAATAGTCAACACTTATCCTTCTCTTTTAGCCGAATTTAAAAAGAAAACCAAAGCTTATCCTAATTTTTTTCAAAGCCCCCATGCCGTCCAACACCTTCCCCCTTCATGACGCCAAAATGCAAAATAAAAGCACCCTTTATGCTGCCATCAAGACTCGAACCTGAGCCCTTCTCCCCTGCTCATGGCGTCACCCACCAAGGCCTTAAGTGGCACCTCCAAGCCACTTTACCAAGCCCAATCTTATGTCCAAATTCCCTCACTAATTTCCTTAAGGCCTCCTTAGCCTAATTCCCCCTGCTAAACTTAAAATCCAAAAATTTCCTAAGGCACTTTCCTATATCTTAGAGTTCCTAAAACTCCTCAAAACACATCCAACACACACCAAGCCTACTATCACTTGAATTACGCACTAACCACATAGCCCCTAAATCCCAGATGTTATAAGGAAGACTTCGTATAAGCCCATGTCAAGACATGGCATCGACACCAAGTTAAAAGATCCCATGTAAGACCATATCTAGGATATGGAATTGGCATCGAGATACATGTGTGATAGATTTAGTATCCTTGGTTATTCTGGTTAATTCATCAGGTAAAAGGGTAAAGTTTGAATGAGGTAACAAGAAAGTTAAGCATGTAAAGCTATGACCAAGTCAAAGTTGAATAAGAGTATTATTCAAGTTAAGAAAGATGAAATTTTAGTTAAAGATTATAATAGCAAAGTATACTAATCTATATGATTAAGTGATACAGGCATCTTGTTTACATTACAAGCATGAGACGAGTATGTAACATGAAATGAGTACGAATAAGTAAGAGTATGTAAGCTCAAGCACTTGAGGCTTGAGATGTTATTGTTTAAGATGGATGGGTTATGTTAAGAAATTATATTGCTATATGTATTATATGCAAACTTACTAAGCTAAATGCTTACTTCTTTATTTCTTTCTTTGTAACACCCCAAACCTGGCCTAGAAGTTAGGCCCGAATCTGGCGTGCCACATGGAAGTGTTTTTCAAAACCATCGTTGCAATTGTTAAAAAGTTGTTTGAGAATTACAGCCTCTTTGTTAAAACCCAAAACACTTAAGCAATTATGTCTACGTGAATGCATAATTATCTTTAATAAACCTTTTCGGTTGCGAAAGCATATTTGAAACATTGCGGAAATGTAGATAAAATACAAGTCTTTTTGAGAGATTGATTGATGAATCAATTAATCAAGGAATTGAACTTTAAATCCGTGACTTTTGAAAATGTCGTTAATAATTTGAAAGAAAGTTTGAGTTAAATCATATTTGTAAAAGTTTATTTTGAAATCCATTTGTTAATCGATTTTGGAAAACCTTTATTTACGTTTTTACAAAAATTCTCGTTTTAAACAATTTAAGCAAAATAATAGGCATATCAACCATAAAGCAAATAATAAAATACTCCAGAGGCCTTATTAAAACTTTAAACCCAACATAATAAAAGTAACGAAATAAAGCGGAAAAGTAATTTACTAAAGCTTGAAACATTTATTTCCGAAGTATGGCCTCCACCAAGTCATCCGTCGCCCCAAGTCCTCGTCACTGAGCATTACCTACAAGGGTTAAGAAAGGGGGGTGAGTTACAATAACTCAAATCGTAATCCCTTACCAGTCATCCACTGGGCTCGAACCCATATATCAATATCTTGGGCCCGAGCCCATACAAGCAAAATCTTGGGCGAAGCCCATTTACAAAACAAAAACTGGCTTAGCCCTATAAACATGATAATGCAGATAATGTAATGCAACCCAACCCATCCATCTAATCTCTCCACCTGTACCAACCAATCTCTCCTGTGGGGATCAAGTCAACCCACTCCACCAGTCTCTCCAATTTGCAGTCAAGCTGCCATTTATAATATTTGTGGTTGAGCTACCAGAATCATATACGGTAATATAATCGGCACACAGGCTTAATCACGATGGCACAAAGCCATATTTTAATTGGCACATAGCCATTATCAGAATTTGTGGCAATGCCACCGGTCTACTCTTCTCTTCATTCAAATTTCCCATTCCATGCAATATGTAAATATGCAACATACATAATAAATCATGATATTAATTCAGAGATTCATTACAAAAATTCAGCCCATTATAACACTTTGCAAATCAGCCCATTAGGGCAATATATCAAATTAACACATCGGCCTATATAGCAAATTATTAGATCGTCCCATTTAGCAAAATATCAAATTGGCCCACATAGCAAATATCAAACAACCAATATAGCAAATATCAAACGGCCCATATAGCAAATTATCAATCGGCCTATATAGCAAATATCAATTTGGCCCATAAAGGGTATTTTCGTAATTTTCGTAATTTTACCCACTAAGGGTAATTCAGTAATCTCGCAACCCAGGGGTATTTCGGTAATTTACCCTCTAAGGGTATTATGGTAATTTCACAACTTAGGCTTAACTACTAATTTGGGGCATAAAATCGAAACTATCCATTTGCGTCATACTAACTAAATTGACCATAACTCGAGTTAGAAAACTCGAAATCTAAATCCGTAAATTTCCTTGAAATTAAACTCATATATCTTTCTCCTATAATTTTTTTCCAGAATTTTTAGCTTAACCATTTAGTACAGTTTATTCCTTAAATTTTCCCTTCCTCCTATTTTTCGTGATTTTTCAAATACACGTCACTGTTTCTGACCGGAACTATTTTATTACAAAATACGATTTCCACTACGATCATACGCACGCCCGAGTGATCACGGATGCCGGTTTTCAGTTTCCTTCGGTATTTCGACCGATTCACAGAATATTTCATACAAACTTTCAGAGAAGTGTGAGATTACACACCATTTCAGATATGTATATGAAAGGTATAGGATTACACACCTTGATTACGAGTTGTGCTTTCTACCGATTTTGACACCTATAATGATAGTTGATAGAAGGTTAGTCTCTACTTTGATAGTTGTAACTAGAAACACTTTACTAGGCTAACTCCACTTACCATGAATTCCGAATGATTAACGAGTGGATAGATCGAGTGATTTAACCCCTAATACATAAAGTCGATTATTCAACCTTCAATCCGATTAACACAATAACCATATGGATTTATCGAATAGACTATGAAAAGACCCTTACCTTAAAGGTGATAATCCTGATTCCCACCGTTTGATTTATGCCTATGGATGAATTAAAGGTAATCGATTCGGCCTTCCCACTATAACACCGATTCAACCAAGGAGAAACATTCAACACGCGAGAATGGAGAAGAAAGATGATATTAAGGAATCGGCTAATGAAAAGGAAAAATATATGTTGATATTCAGCTATGGTGAATAATATTAGAGTAGAAGTGATGCTTGAAGGATTTTGTGAAAAGAAAAGAAGAGGAAGAAGTAGAATGATGGATTAGTTTTGGTTTTCAAGAATGATGAGTGAACAAAAGAAATGGTCTCAAAGTTGTGTATCTTCGGCCACAAAAGAAGAAAAGATGAGAATAAATTCACCAATGGTTTGAAGAATCGGCAAGAAGGAAGATTTTGAGAGAAAGAAAAATGACACCAATGTTGCATAAATGAATTTTGGCAAAAAACAAAACTAAAACTTTCACCAATTGCCAAGACCAAATTCGGCTAGGAGAAAAAAATTTGAGAAGAGAAAAAAAAACACAATTGATGCTAATGGAATTGTCCAAAACTAGCACTAAAGCCTTACCAACACTAACAAAAATTCGGCTATGCCCCTTAAGCCCCAAAAATCATCCACATACATAGCTAAAATGGTCAACAATTTGCCACCCATACTTTCCAAAACACTATCCACGAAATAAGCCTCTTGTCCCCCTTACTTACCTATTTCTTTTGATTCCTTTCCCCAACTTCAATCTTTCCTTAATCTCTTTAGCCATCTTACCATAAAAATAAAAGTCCAACTTACCATAATAACATGCTTGGTCGACAATTATGGCAAAAATAAAAGTCCAAATTTGTACACAAAGTGATTCGAACCTCCTCCCTTCAAGTCCATCATATGGCGCCACTACCTCTTTACCAAATACTCAATTATGCTAGCTACTTACTCTTTTATTTCCATAAGCCTTGATGCCATTTACAATCTCTCTTTAATAGGCTTAAACACAAAATTTTACTAAGGCCCAACTTGAACCCGAAACTTCATAGAACTTTCTAAAATCACCTTCCTAATAAGTCTAACTTGAAATAATGTCGTTCTCTTGTTCTCAAAAATTTTAAACATTCTTACACCCAAGGCCCATTGGCCCCAATCCTACTAGGCCCAATTTTGGGATGTTACATTCTTTCCTCATAGACTCGCCAAGCCAACTCGTGGATCATTGACATCGGAGCTCAAAATGCACTATCAATCACTATTTTGGGTATAGCCAAGTCGTTTATATTAAGTATGGTATGTATAGGAATCATTTCATTTTGAGCTTTGTCTTAAGAAGAGCCATAGTGTTGGCTATTAATTTATTATTCTTTTTGTATATGGCTAAAGGGGTTTGGTCAATATTTTATTAAGTTTATATATATCAAAGTTGATGAATTATGCATTATTGCTCATGTTTTGATGAAGTATTGAGTTGATGAATTGGGTATATGAATGATTTGATTTCAAGGTGGTTATTGGCTTGGAAAATAGCCTCTAAGTGTCTATATGGATAGTCACACGTGCGTGTGACTAGGCCGTGTGTGATACACAGACAACCCACATGGGTGTTTTTATAAACTGTGTGTCCCTTGCATGTTAGTGTTTTAAATCAAGATGGGCCACGGGCACGTCACACGAGCGTGTGAATTAGTCAGTATCGACTACGGGCTAACCACATGGACGTGTGGTCTGGCCGTGTGCAATAGCCAGCATCCACCACGAGTGGAGAAAACGGGCATGTCATTGAGTACACGGGTGTGTCCATGGTCATACGGGCGTGTGACCCCTATTTTGATGAAAAGTTTTCTAAGTTCGTAAAAGTTTTCGGATGTGAGTTTAAGGTCTCGTAGACCCATGAAATGTACGTTATGACTAAGAAAGAAAAGTTTTTAAATCAAAACGAAATTTTATAGCCCGTAAGTACACGTTAAAGCATGTTTCAAGTATGGTAATGTCCCGTATCCAGTCCCAGTTTCGGACTCGGGTATGGGGTGTTACAGGGAGTTTGCCAAAGAGACAGGTGAGCATGTATTCACTAGTAGGTTTGACGAACAGGTATCCGTTAGATGATATTGTAATAGCCTATTTTTCAGTGGCATTGAAAACTGTGATTTCGGGACTACAAATCCAATTAGTGAGTCTGTAAATATTACATAGTAATATTTACGAGTCAATTATAATATTATATTGAATTCTAGTGTAATAATTTTTGTTATTTGAATGAATAGTTAAGTTCAAGTGGCTTGTCTCTAAAGTCAAGTGGTTTTGGAAAATGAGGTATCGAGACCTCGTTTCTGTAAACTAAGCCCGTAAATATTTTTATTAAATATTTACAAAGAGATTATATAGGTGTACTGAAATTTGGTCTGAAAATTTTAATGTTTAATTAGTTAAGTAAAGAAAAAGGACTAAATCGTAAAAGATGTAAAAGTTGATCTTTATTTATTTCTATTAACTAAAATAAATAAAGAAATTATTTCAAGAGATTTAAATGGTAATTATACCATTCTTAATGGTAATGGACGGTGGTGGAATGTTTATTAGTTAAAATATGATTTATTTTATTTTATAAATAATATATTACACGCTTAATGTTTAATAAAACATGGAAAAAGGAAAGAAAATGTGAATTCTATCATCTTCTTCATTAGAACCGAAAACCAAAGGGGGAAAGGGTTCTAGCTCACGACAAGCTTAACCTTGCTAATTGGTAAGTCGTTTTTAGTCCGTTTCTTATAATTTTTATGTTTTTTAGAATCCTAGGAGCTTGATCTATCTAACCTAGAGACTATTTTGTAAAACTGTTAAACATTATTTTATTATTCCATTGATGAGTTCAAAGTATTTTTGAAGTTTAATGGTAGATTATTAAGTTTAGATTTTAAATAGGACTATTTTGTAAAGTGATTTTTAGTAATGTTATTGTTAAAGGATTAAATTGTTAAAATAGTAAAACTTCTTGGAATTATTGTGAAATTGTGATAAATGTGGGATGAATAGGGACTATATAGAATTTGGCTAACATGGGTTTTGATTAAATGTGGTTAACTTGTAAATTTTGGGTTTAGGGACTAAATTGAAAAAAAAAGTGTAGAAAAAGTGTAAATTTTAGGGGTAATTTTGTAAATTTACATTAAAAGGGATTATAAGCTTAAGTTTAATTATTTGAGATGTTTGAATGGATTAATTGAATGAAAACTATTATTTACTTCAAGAAACGTAACAATTGGGCTCGAATTGTGGAAAAGCTAAATTAACGGATTAGTCGTCGGCCTTGTTTTTGCAACCATTTTTGTCTAGGTAAGTTTGTTCTTATTTTTGTAGTTACAAATTTTTATTAACTGTGGTTAATTATATATATTGTTAAAGGAAATCAGACTATTTGGTATTAAATTGAATTTTGTGATAATTCCAATGGATCAAGTAAAAGTCTCATACATGAGATTTCTGAATGATTCCTATTTTGGACCGAGCTCCAGCATTTGTTGTTGACTCGGATATACATGTGACACAGATTTAGCTTGGACTGGTCATTTTAAAGGTTTAGCCTGAGCTGGTAACCTTGCGTGTATATATATATAGCCTTGGCCAGGCTATTTCTCTGTGTTGTCATTGGTTTAGCTCGGTCGGGTAACCTGACACATACATTTTTGAATACGATTAACTCAAATGAGCATCATTTGCTTCCTAGACTTTTGTATTGAGTTCTTTACAAAGTTCCATAAGAAAAACAAAGATTGTGAAGTATTAAACTGTTTCATTAAAATGGATAAAAATACAAATTCTGAATATCCGTATATATTTTTTATTGAATATGAATTTTTGAATCATGTTATGTTAAGGTCAACACTTTAAAATAGCTATATGAAATGGTTATGTAAAATGATTATAAGAATTGGTTATATACAAATTGATAAATGAAATAATTATATGAATCGATTATGTGGAAATAATTATATGAAGTGTTATATGAAATGTTTATATGGATAGATATGTAAGAAGGTATATTTGAAATGAACACTTGATTGTCTCAGAACTAACTAATATTTCGACAAAGGCAAGTGCACCTATCGAACAGTAGTATAGTTATGGTGAGTCCAGAATATCATATCCTAAAGGACTAAAATTACTAGTAATTACTATCTTTTTATTATCTAGCCTAATAATTAAGGGAATTTATTTTTAATCTAAAATTAACTAACTAATTCAACTAACTAAATAATTATGAACGTGACAGAGAGAGAATTCGGAAAATACTTTTGGACAACTTATATGAGATAGGCAATACCTAAGGAAGAATCCCCCTAGACTTCAATTATTACTTTTGATTCATACGATTTATTCACTTGACTTACTCTGTAGAAATCTCTAATTTATGTTAATATCTCTTTCAAGACTAAAAACAACTGACTCTAGGTTGATTAATTGAAATCTCTTACTAAAAACAACTGACTCTAGGTTGACTAATTGAAATATCTTTCTAATTAAATCCCCTATTGTCTCATTAACTCTATCTATGGATCCCCTTATTAGATTTGACTCAAATTTGGCAGATTTTTGTCGCCCTATTTCTAGGGTTGCAATCAACTCCGCTTAATTGTGTTGATCTACTCTTAAACAGGGACTTTTGCTCCATTGAATAAGCATATTCGACTTCGAATTAATAACTTGATTTATTAAAACAAGAATAAGAACTCACATTTAAGAATAAGAACAAGCATTTATCTTATAAATCAAATAATAATAAGATCTATCTTAGGTTTCATCCCCTTAGGTGTTTAAGGGATTTAGTTCATACTGATAGAGGGAAACATATTAGAATTAGGAAAAACAACAAAACACAAGAAAACCTAAAAACTTCTAAAGAACTTGATGGGGGATCCTTAGTCTTGATGGAGATCCTTCTCCTAAGCTGTTCCCGACGGCTGTCTTGGAGTATTTTCTCCTTCTACTCGGCGTCTATATGACGTCCTGTTGACCCCCTTTTTAGGTTGCCCCCTAGGGTGTATATATAGGCTTTGAGATGTCTTACTTGGCCCACAAGTATCCTATTTTGAATAGAATTCATCCTGGTTTTGGCGGGGACACACCCGTGGTTGATAGTCCAGGCCGTGTTCGATCCTGTTTGTAACAAACGACCGTGTGGTCCGCCCATGTGTAGTGGTCCAAGCATGGGGTTAAAATATGTGTAAATTATGGTTTATCAAATATCTCCAAACTTAAGCCTTTGCTTGTCCTTAAGCAAAATCCTCAACTTACAATTAAAATTAACTTCCTTAATTCATAGATAATTCATACATTGATAATTTGAACTAAAAGAGTCATAAAGATTCAAACAATCTAAGTCATAAATTTTTATAGCACGAAAATATAGGTGTATCCCCTTACCTAAATAATTACCTTTAATTCAAAACCGACAAAAATTTATATCCTCACTAAAGATTCACACAAATCACTCAAGGTGTTTAAGGTTCAAATTAAGCACTCAAAAGTCAAACATGAAAAGTTAATCCCATAGGCTTGTATGAAGATCAAATCTCCACCACTTTAAAATGAGACGATACACAAATCAAAAGGTCTTTAAAAGGGTTGTAATAGGGCTTGGGTTAAAGGTGTGGAAATAGGCTGAATTAGAAGGTTAGAATCAAGATTGAATTGACAAATTACCTAACTAGAAAGAATGAACTAATAATTAATAATTACATTAATAAAAGAGTGTAATATCCGGGATTTTGGGCTTACGCATTATTGCTTAATTGTGTGAAGTAGCATGCCTGTGTGTATTATAAATATGTTTTATGAATCTTGAGAACCTTAGAGTGTAGGTGAATGCCTTGGAAACTTTTAAGTTTAAAAGGGAGCTAAGCCTGATAGGCCTTAAAAAAATTAGTAGGGGAAATATGACATAAAAATGGGCTTGGAAAAGTGGCAAGGAGGCGCCACTTAAAGCCCTAGTAAGTGACGCCACAGGCAGTGCAAGGAGGTCTTAAGTTCGAGCAGAACAAGCAGCATTTTTGGAGTTTTATTTTTCGGCAAAAAAGGGTAGTAGTGGACGGCATTGGGAGACTGAGGGAGGAGCTTTAGATGTACTTGAATTCCTTTTAAAAATTTCGGCTAAGGGCAAGGATAATTATTGATTTATTTGAATTAGTTTGAATGGGCAAAAAGAGAGAAAATAGGAGAAAAATGAGGAAGCTGATAAGGGAAGAAGAGTTGGCCGGCCTAGGGACTTTCTTGATAGCATTTTCGGCTAGTGATAGTATAGGTGTGCCGAAATTTAGTTCTCTCTTTACTCATTTCATTTGTGCCGAAAATCCTTAGGAATTCAAGCTTTCTTTGCTTTCTTCTTCCTTTTCTCTTCAACTGACCAAAGCCGAATATCCCTCTCCCAAAACTCACCATTGTCAAATTCTCTTCAGTCAACATACCACCATTGCCAAATTCTCCTGAGCATCACTCCTTTTCTCTTTTAGGTTGGCCGAACCTCCTTCTTGGCATATAAGCTAAATCACAACAAGTCTCAACCCTTTCTCTTCTTCTTTTCACAAACTTCCAAAGGCCGAAAGTAAGTTCTTTCTAGACCATAGTCGATTGTCCATTAAACTCCAAAAGCCGAAGCCTGTTGATTACTACCTAGCCTGCATAGCCGAATATTGCTGTGGGTTCAAGCAAGGGAGCTGTCGATTTCTGTGGTAAGGGTAAGGATCAACTATCGACTCTTTTTCTTTCTTTTTCTTTAGCCAAAAGTTGGAATCTAACCCCATTAATGTTCTTGGCCAAAACTATAAAGGAGATTTCGGGATTTCTATTGTAGCCGGTTTCAAGAGGAGGTCTTTCGGGACTTTTAAGATCTAAGGTAAATGTGTGTTGCCGTAGGCCGAAGGCCATTTATCTTGTTCATTAAATGGTAGAGCAGAATCTAACATAAGGCTTGTAGGTATTTCGACATCCCCATTGAGTAGATAGCGATTTCGGGATCTAGATAATCAAGATAAGGGAGCCCTGATATTCGGCCAAGGGCCTTTTTGTCTGTTAAGTATTTAGCCGATTCTAACATGGGTTATTAGGAAGGGGTACAACCTGTTTCGATAAGACTTTTGGGATTCCAGTGAAAGCATTAGTAACCAGGTGTGTAACCCCACACTAACTCTTAATAGATTTACGGTATTAATTTTTAAAATATGTGTTAATAAGAATGTGAAAGTTATGGCTAAAGGTACCATTCAATGGTACAGAATATCCAGGTACGTAAACCTACTACTACTATGTTAATAGTGTATGAATTATGAATATGACGTATATGAGCAATGGATAAGAATATGAAATAAGGAATTTGGCATGCTATTTGCATGATTTGTATGATACATGGGGCATATGGGTGAATATGGAAAGGGGAAGTGATCTGGTGGTTTTTACTACGATATCTGGTGACTCATGTCACATAATCTGAATGTGGTGACTTATGTCACATTTAATTATCTGGTGGCTATGCCACAAATTTATAAGGGCGATGTGCAAGTCGCCCGCAGCCGATCGCTTCGATGATGTGTAGCGGATGGAGGGTCGATTTAGTAATCCCCTACGGTGTGATGGCAGTGCATGCAGTGATGTGTAGAGGATGGTTATCTAGGTTTGGGTTCGGGATTGCATCATTCTCTATATTTGCTATATGTATATGAATGATCTGATATGCCTGAATCGTTGGGACTTTGTGTTAGTTGTTACACACTGAGTCTGTTTGACTCACCCCATTGTGGGATATCTTTTCAGGTGACACTCAGTAGATGGACCGGGTCAGCGGAGACTATGTGGTTGCCATGCTGAACATTTTCGGGATTTCAAACAGTTGAATTTGCGTTTTCTTATTACTTTATTTTCGGGATTTATTTGTTATTTTCTGTTGTAATAAGGCCATTACTACTAGTTTGTTTTCACATGCATTTTTATTTGTTTAAGTAAGATACGGTTTTTTATCAAATCAAGATTAAATAACTTTCTTAAAATTAAAAATTTATCTTAAATGGTTTGACACCTAAACACAAATGATTTTCAATTTAAAGGTAACCTTTTAAACAACTCGGCATTTCTTTTAACTTATGAGTTTTGAAATATTTGAATAAAGTTTTATTAAAATCTAGACTTTTAAAATGACACCGATTGCAAAGCAATCACGACTCCAATCGATTTCTCCTCAAAATAACCAAATTTTCCAAAGTAACCAACAAAGTTTTGAAATGTTTCACTCTAGGAACATGCCAGATCCGGTCAAGGCTCGTGGGCCGGGTTTGGGGTGTTTCAGGTTGGTATCAGAGCCCAGTTTTAAACTCTTGGCCTTAGGTTTAAAGCCCATAACGTTTTTAAAATTAAGCCTAAATGGGTTTTGTGAAAGATTTTGCAAAATTAGCAGGTTTTTTGGCATGGCACCTAAGTCTCCGACCCGAAGTCCACCAGGTAAGTATCCCTAACTGTGGTATGAATTATTTTATGATTTGTATAAGGGTATAATGGGAACGTAGATTAGTATATTAAGTTATTAAACCCTAGGATTAGCTTACCCCAACACAGAGTTACATAAAACTTTAATGCCTAATTAAAACCAACTTATGACTGAGTCGCCGAGTTAGGGTGTGGCAACCATCGTGCGCATGTCTAGGATTGGATTCAGGAAGAGCCTGGTATTTAAGCAGTCCTAGTGACTCACCTCCTCTTCGCTCGAATCCTACTTGGTGCGTAGTGACGGTTCACCCTAACCAAGAGGACTCTTTCACAAGCTAAACTCAATAATTAAAACCCGAAAGGGACTAGCCATATTTCTATAAAAACTTTAGTTTTAAAATCACCAAATTACCCCTTTGATTTGTAGAAAACTCTTTCATAAAATTTTTTGAAATATTCTCGATTTACAAAATTACCCAAATACCCCTGGTTGTAAAATTACTAAAATGCCCTTGGTTTATAAAATTACCATACTACCCTCAAATTTTATTAAGATTTGCTTACTTTACAAAAGACTACCTGTTTTTCGAAATACCAAGATACTCTGATTTGGAAAATTTACTAAATTACCCTTGACTTACAAAATTACCAAAATAACCCCGATTTCCAAAATTTTTGCCATACCTCTGATTTGGGAAAATTTTCAAAAAACCCTCGAGTTTTGAAAATTTCAGAGTGCCTTGATTTATTAAGATCTTCAAATTGACCCCGATTTATTACCAAAATACCCCTATAGGACAAATTATGAAAATACCCCTGGGATTAGAACAGACGAAAATATTCGAGTGATAAATGTGTGTATAGTAGATACTATCAAATGATTGTGTTTCTCTGAATTAGGGTAGAAAATTTGAAACGAAAACCTTGAAATGATCGAAAGAACTACTACTAAGTGCCTTTTCATAAAATTGTTCGCGGATAATCAGTGGAACAAAATACTAATGCATAAAATTTCTTAAATCAGATTAAAGCACGATCATAGAAATGAGTTCCAGGGGACGTGGTCGTAATGTGCGAGGACGTGGTAGAGGCAGAATGACCGTGTCGAAACCCGTTAGGTCTGGTCAAGGGTCCGAAAATGAGGTACCACCACCAGTTGTCGGTGTTGAGCAGCAAGATCAGATGGGGGATGATGCAGTATCGCAGGCGGTGCTGTGAGTTTTGAGATGGTGGTTGGAGCAGGTGGAGGTATGGGAGCTCGAAAATCTGTACCCGAGCGAATCCGAGCCAATGGAGCTGAGGTGTTCCGTGGCGTATCTGGTGTGGCACCCAGTACGCTGAGTATTGGTTGGAGGTGACAGAGCGAATTATGGATGAGCTGGATCTGACTACTGAGGAGAAACTGAAAGGAATGGTGTCGCTACTTCGCGACGAAGCATATCAATGATGGCTCACAGTTCGGGATGGTGCTACTGCTGAGGATCTCACTTGGGAGTATGTTAAGGCGTGACGTCGTAAGAAGTATGTTGGTACCAGTTATACTGATGCGCAGAGAAAGGCATTTCTGGGGCTGGTTCAAGGGAACAAGTCTGTAGCGGAATATGAAGCGAAATTCTTAAGGTTGAGCTGGTATGCTCGAGGAATTGTGGCTACGGAGCATGAACGATGTGTCTGGTTCGAGGACGGACTGAGGGATGACCTGAGGTTGTTGATAGCTCCACAGCAGGAGCGGGAGTTTACCGTATTGGTGGAAAAGGCTAAGTTAGCCGAAGGGATTAAGGACTCTGTGAGACAGAATACGGATCGGAACAGGCAAAAGAGAGGTTTTGGAACATCAGGGCCATCCGGGAATGTTCAAAAGAGGCCTAGAGTTGATGGGCCGCGAGGTCAGCAGGCTGTGACAGGAGGGCAGTACCGTACTTGTACTCAGTGTGGAAAGATGCACCTAGGAGAGTGTTGGAAGAAGACAGGGGGATGTTTCAAGTGTGGGTCTAAGGAACACATGATTAAGGACTGTCCTATAAAAATAGATGGGAGCCGACCCACAGGTCAGGGTTTTAATCAGGCTGGAAGAGGTGGGCAGCAGCCTCAGTGGGGTCGTGGTCTGATTGTCAGAGGTAATGGTTCTAGAAGAGGACGTGGAACACCGGGTCGAGGTGTTGGTAATACAAAGGTAAGACAGCCGGGTCTAGTGTATGCAGTTCATCAGAAGAAGGATGGAGACGCACTGGATGTCATAACCTGTACGTTCTTTATAGCTGGCAAGCCTTATTTTGCTTTAATTGATGTTGGCTCGACCCATTCTTATGTTGCATGTAGTGTAGTTGAAACACTAGGCATAGCCTCTGAACTATCTGATAGGGAGATGACTGTAATAAGCCCATTAGGTCAAACTGTAGTGGTGAATAAGATATTTCGAAGTGTACCTCTAGAGATTCAGGGAGTGGTGTTTCCTGCTGACTTGATGGAACTACCTTTCGGAGAATTTGATCTCATTCTTGGCATGGACTGGCTAGTGGAACATCGGGCTATATTGGATTGTGCAGCTAAGCGAATGGAGTTAAGGACGCCTGAGGATGAGGCGATAATTATGATAGGAGAAAGAAGAAACTACCTGTCTAACATAGTCTCTGCTCTAAAGGCTGATAAGATGGTTCGGAAAGGGTGCAAGGCATTTTTGGCCTTCGTTAGTGTGTTGGATGCAAAAGAAGGGGGAGTTGGTGGAGTTAGAATAGTAAGGGAAATTGTGAATGTCTTTCCGGAGGAGTTACCTGGAATACCCCCGGACAGGGAGGTAGAGTTCGGAATTGACTTGTTACCGGGGACAGCTCCTGTGTCAATTGCCCCGTATAAAATGGCACCAAAGGAGTTGGTTGAGCTCAAGGCTCAAATCCAAGAGTTGCTTGATCGTGGGTTTATTCGACCCATTGTGTCTTCGTGGGGAGCACTGGTCTTATTTATGAAGAAGAAGGACGGAACTATGCGTATGTGCATAGATTATCGTCAGTTGAATAAGCTGACCATCAAGAACAAGTACCCTTTGCCACAGATAGACGACTTGTTCGACCAGCTTAAGGGGGCAGCAGTGTTCTCAAAGATAGATCTAAGGTCTGAATATCATCAGCTTAAGGTGAAGGAAGCAGATATCCATAAGACAGCTTTTCGAACAAGATACAGGCATTATGAGTTCCTAGTAATGCCATTTGGATTGACGAACGCCCCAGCTGCGTTCATGGATATGATGAACCGGGTTTTTCAACCTTACTTGGATAGGTTCGTCGTTGTGTTCATCGACGACATTCTAGTGTATTCCAAGTCTGAGGAGGAACATGATGAGCATCTTTGGATAGTGTTGCAATTGTTAAGGGAGAAGAAGCTCTATGCCAAATTCAGCAAGTGTGAATTTTGGCTGAAGGAGGTCACATTCTTAGGGCATGTAGTGTCTGCAAAAGGGATAAGGGTGGATCCTAGGAAGATTGAGGCAGTGTTGGATTGGAAACCACCTAAGTCTGTGGCTGAGGTTCGTAGCTTCTTGGGTTTAGTAGGCTACTACAGAAGGTTCGTAGAAGGGTTCTCATCAATAGCTGCACCTTTGACGAAGTTGTTGAGAAAGGAAGTACCTTTCGTATGGACGGATAAGCAACAGGAGAGCTTTGAGAAGCTTAAGAGGGTTTTGACTGAAGCTCCGGTTTTGATTCAGCTGGAGGCAGGAAAGGATTTCGTGGTGTATTGTGACCTTCTCATATAGGTTTGGGATGTGTTTTGATGCAGGATGGGAAGGTAGTCGCGTATGCGTCTCGACAATTAAGGCCTCATGAGGTTTACTACCCGACGCATGATTTGGAATTGGCGGCAGTGGTCTTTGCTCTTAAGGTATAGAGGCATTATCTATATGGAGAAAAGTCAGTGATCTACACAGACCATAAGAGACTTCAGTATCTACTGACTCAGAAAGAGCTGAATCTGAGACAGAGAAGGTGGGTGGAGTTATTAAAGGACTACGATTGTTCTATAGGGTATCACCCGGGCAAAGCGAATGTAGTGGCAGATGCCCTAAGTCGAAAAGTTGTGTCGGATCTGAGGGTGATGTTTGCGCACCTTAGCTTGTATGACGATGGAAGTTTGTTGGCAGAGTTGCAAATTAAGCCGACATGGTTGAATGAGGTGAAAGAGGGACAGTTAATGGATGAAGATTTAAGTGCTAAGCTACGGCAAGTGTAGAGTAGGGAGTTGGAAGATTATGGTATTAGTGACGAGGGAGTACTGTGTTTCAAGGGGAAGGTTTGTATGCCTAAGGATAAGGAGTTAAGGCAGAGAATTCTTCAAGAATCGCATAGTAGCCCTTATGCTATGCATCCTGGAGGTAGTAAGTTGTACAGAGATATAAGGGAACAGTTTTGGTGGCTTGGTCTTAAGCGAGAAGTTACAGAATTTGTAGGGAAGTGCTTGACGTGTCAGCAAGTCAAGGTAGAGCACCAAGTTCCGTCAGTGTTACTTCAGTCGATAAAGATTCCACAGTGGAAGTGGGAGAGAATCACCATGGACTTCGTTAGTGGGCTTCCTCTTACGCCTACTAAGAAGGACTCGGTATGGGTGATAGTGGATCGATTGACAAAGTCCGCGCATTTCATTCCAGTGCGGGTTGACTATTCTTTGCAGAAGTTGACGAAATTGTATGTGGCAGAAATTGTGAGGTTGCATGGAGTGCCGGTGTCGATTATCTCAGATAGGGATCCAAGGTTTACGTCTAGGTTTTGGAAAGCATTACATCAGGCCTTGGGCACTAGGCTAGATTTCTCTACAGATTTCATCCGTAGTCGGACGGCCAGTCTGAGCGAGTAATCCAAGTGTTAGAGGATATGTTGCGGGGTTGTGTGATAGACTTCAGAGGAAGTTGGGAAGAATATTTGCCTTTAGCGGAATTTGCATATAATAACAGCTATCAAGCCAGTATTCGGATGGCACCATATGAAGCGCTGTACGGACGGAAGTGTCGCACTCCTACATGTTGGACGGAATTAGGGGAACGTCGAGTTTTAGGTCTAGAGATTGTGATAGAATCCGAGGAGAAAGTTGAGGTAATTCGGGCACGGTTAAAGGAGGCATCGGATAGGCAGAAGTCGTACGCAGACTTAAACGGAAGGAAATAGAATTTGATGTGGGAGATCAAGTGTTTCTTAAAGTTTCGCCTTGGAAGAAGGTGATGAGATTTGGTCACAAAGGGAAGTTAAGTCCAAGGTTTATAGGACCTTATCGGGTATTAAAGTGAGTTGGACCAGTGGCATACCAGTTAGAGTTGCCTACGGAGTTAAAGCAGATGCACGATGTGTTCCATGTTTCTATGCTACGTCGTTACCGATCGGATCCATCTCATATAGTGCCAGTTGAGGAGGTGGAGCTGAGACCAGATTTTTTTTACGAGGAAGAACCGATTCAGATTTTGGAACGAGATGTGAAAGTGTTACGGAGAAAATCAGTTCCCCTAGTTAAAGTGTTATGGCATAATCATGGATCGGAAGAAGCTTCGTGGGAGCCGGAAGAAGCAATGCGACAGCAATACCCTCACCTATTTTAGCCAGGTAATTTCGAGGTCGAAATTATTTTAAGGGGGTAGAACTGTAATATTCGGGATTTTGGGCTTGTGCATTATTGCTTAATTGTGTGAAGTAGCATACCTGTGTGTATTATAAATATGTTTTATGAATCTTGAGAACCTTAGAGTGTAGGTGAATGCCTTGGAAAATTTTAAGTTTAAAAGGAAGCTAAGCCTGATAGGCCTTAAAAAAATTAGTAGGGGAAATATGACATAAAAATGGGCTTGGTAAAGTGGCAAGGAGGCGCCACTTAAAGCCCTAATAAGTGACGCCACAGGCAGTGCAAGGAAGTCTTAAGTTCGAGCAGCACAAGCAACATTTTGGGAGTTTTATTTTTCAGCAAAAAAAGGGTAGTAGTGGACGACATTGGGAGACTGAGGGATGAGCTTTGGATGTACTTGAATTCCTTTTAAAAATTTCGGCTAAGGGCAAGGATAATTATTGATTTATTTGAATTAATTTGAATGGGCAAAAAGAGAGAAAATAGGAGAAAAATGAGGAAGCTGATAAGGGAAGAAGAGTTCGCCGGCCTAGGGACTTTCTTGATAGCATTTTCGGCTAGTGATAGTATAGGTGTGCCGAAATTTAGTTCTCTCTTCACTCATTTCATTTGTGCCGAAAATCCTTAGGAATTCAAGCTTTCTTTGCTTTCTTCTTCCTTTTCTCTTCAACTGACCAAAGTCGAATATCCCTCTCCCAAAACTCACCATTGCCATATTCTCTTCAGTCAACATACCACCATTGCCGAATTCTCCTGAGCATCTCTCCTTTTCTCTTTTAGGTTGACCGAACCTCCTTCTTGGCATCTAAGCTAAATCGCAACAAGTCTCAACCCTTTCTCTTCTTCTTTTCACAAACTTCCAAAAGCCGAAAGTAAGTTCTTTCTAGACCATAGTCGATTGTCCATTAAACTCCAAAAGCCGAAACTTGTTGATCACTACCTAGCCTGCATAGCCGAATATTGCTATGGGTTCAAGCAAGGGAGCTGTCGATTTCTGTGGTAAGGGTACGGATCAACTATCGACTCTTTTTCTTTAGCCAAAAGTTGGAATCTAACCCCATTAATGTTCTTGGCCGAAACTATAAAGGAGATTTCGGGATTTCTATTGTAGCCGATTTCAAGAGGGGATCTTTAGGGACTTTTAAGATCTAAGATAAATGTGTGTAGCCGTAGGCTGAAGGCCATTTATCTTGTTCATTAAATGGTAAAGCAGAATCTAACATAAGGCTTGTAGGTATTTCGACATCTCCATTGAGCAGATAGCAATTTCGGGATCTAGATAATCAAGATGAGGGAGCCCTGATATTCTGCCAAGGGCCTTTTTGTCTGTTAAGTATTAAGAAGGAGTACAACCTATTTCGATAAGACTTTCGGGATTCCAGTGAAAGCGTTAGTAACCAGTTGTGTAACCCCACACTAACTCTTACTAGATTTACGGTATTAATTTTTAAAATATGTGTTAATAAGAATGTGAAAGTTATGGCTAAAGGTACCATTCAATGGTACAGAATATCCAGGTACGTAAACCTACTACTACTACTACTATGTTAATAGTGTATGAATTATGAATATGACGTATATGAGCAATGGATAAGAATATGAAATAAGGAATTTGGCATGTTATTTGCATGATTTGTATGATACATGGGGCATATGGGTGAATATGGAAAGGGGAAGTGATCTGGTGGTTTTTACCACGATATCTAGTGACTCATGTCACATTTAATTATCTGGTGGCTATGCCACAAATTTATAAGGGCGATGTGCAAGTCGTCTGCAGCGACTGCCTTCGATGATGTGTAGCGGATGGAGGGTCGATTTAGTAATCCCCACGGTGTGATGGCAGGTACGAGTGATGTGTAGCGGATGGTTATCTAGGTTTGGGTTCGGGATTGCATCATTTTCTATATTTGCTATATGTATATGAATGATCTGATATGCCTGAATCGTTGGGACTTTGTGTTGGTTGTTACACACTGAGTCTGTTTGACCTACCCCGTTGTGAGATATCTTTTCAGGTGACACTCAGTAGATGGACCGAGTCAGCGGAGACTATGTGGTGGCCATGCTGAACATTTTCGGGATTTCAAACAGTTGAATTTTCGTTTTCTTATTACTTTATTTTTGGGATTTATTTGTTATTTTCGGTTGTAATAAGGCCATTACTACTAGTTTGTTTACGCATGCATTTTTATTCGTTTAAGTATGATACGGTTTTTTATCAAATCAAGATTAAATAACTTTCTTAAAATTAAAAAATTATTTTAAATGGTTTGACACCTAAACACAAATGATTTTCAATTTAAAGGTAACCTTTTAAACAACTCGACATTTCTTTTAACTTATGAGTTTTGAAATATTTGAATAAAGTTTTATTAAAATCTAGACTTTTAAAATGACACCGATTGCAAAGCAATCCCGACTCCAATCGATTTCTCCTCAAAATAACCAAATTTTCCAAAGTAACCAACAAAGTTTTGAAATGTTTCACTCCAGGAACATGCCAGATCCAGTCAAGGCTCGTGGGCCGGGTTTGGGGTGTTTCAAAGAGCTTCTTCTAAAGATGTGAATTTAACTGTTTATGCTCATAAAACATAGAACTAATAATGAATATACTTTCAATTTTTTTTGAATAAGTAATTAGAATAATAAGATAGAATTTAACAACTGAAATACCGAAAATAGTTAGGGAACTTCCCAAATCAAATCTCGACAAAAAAGGGTGTCAAAAGATTAGGGGAATTAAAAATGTGGTTTCAGGATAATATTAATGGATGAGTCAAGAAACGATTTATTAGGCTAAAAAGGGTTCACTAAGGGTTAATTATGAAGGTAGGCTTTTTGGTGGATTAAGTGGGTTAAATCCTAGGTGCCTTTAGCATTTCAGTATATCAAAAAAAAAAATGTGGTCTCGACATGTATAATCGAAGCAAGTTCTAGAATAACAAATCAATATTGGCACACTCATAATAAAAAAAGTGAGCAAGAAAAATATATGCTCTTAAAGGCTCAAAAATCTCACAAAAATTATGGTTTTTGATGTCATCCTTGTAGATTTCAAATTTCAAAATAATATTTAAGATTGGGAAACAACCTAATAAAATTTTAATTCTGAAAATATACTTTATCATGCTTGATTCTCTAATGTCTTGAAGTTTAAACCATTTATGCACAATTATCTATGACTTAATCCGAAACATATAAATGAAAATCATAAATCAATAGAAGTTTCATTCTGATATTAAATATGAGAAAATTACTTAAGAACAAGATATAGTTCAGTATTCTTGACACCTCCCCACACTTAGGACGTACATTGTCCTCAATGTACAAAGATAGATATCTACAATATATAAAATCATAAGATAGGGAGAGTAGTGAACTTCTTGAATTTTGGATGGCGTCAAGGAAAAGAAACGGTAAGTTGGGCATAGATGTAGGTGGAGGTGGATACTAGGGTCGTGGTGTGGCCGTTCTTTAATAGCCCTTTGAACCTAAATTAAAAAAATCAAAATATAATAATATAAATTAAAGACAAGAAAGATAAATGGACTGAATTTTAAAATAGAAATAAATAAAAAAGAAAAAATAAATGGACTCAAAGGTCACTGTCCTGTCGAGTTAATGAAGCGGCCGGCATGAACTTATGTAGATCGGTCTCGCACGGGGAGACTGTGCTAGGGTCCTTCCGCTTCTTCGACATGGGAATGGTGGTGTAAAGAAAAAATGAGGGAAAGGAGGAAAGTAAAATGAAAGGGAAAAGATAATAGTAAAAGAAAGGGTGTGGTGGCTAGGGTTTGGGAGAAGAAGAATTTGGGGAGAAGGTGAGAAGAGGGGGGTTTAAATAGGAAACAGGTATCTGGTGGCTTCCCACATCCGTCTGCCTTGGGCGTGTTAGGTCACACAACCGTATCACACGGCCGTGTTGTGTTTCATTCGTTTCTCCCACGCCTGTGTAGAGGTTGCTACACCCATGTTGCTTAATCAGTGTCGGCCACGGCTTAAAAGCACGGGCGTGTTGCACTCTTGTGTAAATTTCTCAATGTCGACCATGGCCGAATCGCACTACCGTGGCCTTTTATCGCATCCCTTGTTTTGGGGAAATTTATTGTCCTTGGTTCGCACGGGCTCTGCTATGCCCATGTGTCTTTTTGTTGTGTCCACACGGCCACGGCCACGCCCGTGTTCAAGGCCGTGTGGTGGGGAAACCTGCGCTTCATTAAATTGGTTAATTTTGAGTTAGGTGCTAAAAATCGAAAATATAGACGTTAGTGGGGTAAGTGCTCGGGTTGTCTCTCGAGAAGTGCTCGTTTAAAGTCTTAAGCTAGACTTACCTTTCATTCGCATAATCATGGTGGTTTGAAGAGTTGAAACTCCTCATTCTTGCTATCAATTCGGTTATCGATATATAGTTTAAGCCAAGTGGTGTTTACCTAAAAGTACTGAACTTAGGATTAGTTACCTCGACTGTTCCATATGAAAGACATTCAGTACTGTGAAAGGGATCTTTTCATTTGTATTAAGGTCTGAAGTGGTGATTCGAGGGTCTGTCTTATCCAATAATACTTGATCCCCGATCTTAAATTGGTTTGGCTCATGGAGTTGCTTTGGTTCATCGTGTTCTCTTGGTTTTTCCTTGAAATGTGTCTTCCACTTGTCTAGTTCATCAATCTGAAGCCTTCGCTCCTCGTGAGTTAGTTCTTTGTTGGCACAAGGTCTAGGATATGGCTCAGTTGTGTAATTTCGTGGTGCTTCCTGAAAAGAAGGTTGAACCGAATGGTCATCAATAGAATTTATGTTCTCACCTTTATTACTCGATGTCCTTGCTAAGTCAAGAGCCTGAAGAGTGATCATTTCGTCACTTACATGAAGTGTGAGTTCACCTGTACGAACATCAATTTTAGTTTTAGCAGTTGCTAAAAAGAGTCTTCCTAAAATTAAAGGAACATTATTGTCCTCATCCATGTCTAAAACAACGAAGTCTACTGGGAATATGAATTTATCAATTTTCACTAGTACATCTTCGATTATACCGCTAGAAATTCTAATAGTTTTATCAGCTAATTGAATGTTCATCCTAGTTTGTTCGGGTTTTCCAAGACCTAGCTGTTTAAACATTTTATAAGGTATAACATTTATGCTTGCCCCGAAATCTGCTAAGGCATTATTAACCGATAAACTACCAATTAAACAAGGAATCGTAAAACTCTCTGGATCTTTTAGCTTTTGTGGTAGTCTATTTTGTAAGATTGCTGAGCATACTGCATTTAGCTCCACATGCAACACCTCGTCTAACTTCCTTTTATTAGTCAAAAGCTCTTTTAAATATTTTCTTGAATTAGGCATCTGCGAAAGAGATTTAAGAAACAGTAAGTTAATATGTAATTTTTTTAAGAGTTTAAGAAATTTACCGAATTGTTCATTTGTGTGGTCTTTCTTCATTGCATTGGGGTATGGCACATGAGGTTGGTACTCTGTACTTACCAGTTTTGGTTTATCATGGCTTACCTCAACCTTACCTTCTTCTACCATATTCTCTTACCTCAATTTTGGCTCATCTAACCCTTCATTGTCGTGAGCGGTAATGGCATGAATTTACTCCTTTGGGTTAGTTTCAGTGTTGCTCGACAAGCTACCTTGTAGTCATTCTGTAATTAGCTTAGCAAGCTATCGTAATTGGTTCTCGAGCCCCTGAATTGATGCCTGTTGATTTTTGAGTGTTGTTTCGGTGTTTTGGAAACAAGTTTTTGATACTACGATGAATTCTGTTAGCATCTCCTCAAGGTTCGACTTTTTCTCTTATGGGTAGGGTTGCTGTTGAAAACCTGGGAGGGGTTGTTGTCTTTGATTTCCTTGGCCACCCCATGAGAAGGTGGGGTGATTCCTCCAACCTGGATTATAAGTTTACTATAAGGGTTATTCTGAGGCCTAAAATTATTACCCATTTGTTCATTTTTTCGCTTTCTATGCCAGGGTTGTAGGACGGATATTCTGTGTTATTCGTCCCTCCTCCATTTGTATCGCACTGCATCACTGGATATACCTGCGAAGAGCCACACAAACCATTAATTTTCTTACTTAAAAGTTCTACCTGATTGGATAGCATGGTTACTGCGTCGAGGTTAAAAACACTGGCGACTTTTGTTGGCCTTGTCCTTGTAACTTGCCACTGATAGTTATTCAGTGACATCTCCTCTATAAACTCATAAGCGCTTCATGGGTTTTGTTATTTAGGGTTCCACCGGTAGCTGAATCAATCAACTGCCTAGTTGAGGGGTTCACACCATTGTAAAAGGTTTGAACCTGTAGCCACCAGGGTAACCCATGGTGAGGGCACTTTCTTAATAAATCCTTGCATCTCTCCCATGCATCGTAGAGTGTTTCTAGATCCATATGCACAAAAGAAGAAATATCATTCCTCAACTGAGCCGTTTTAGCCGACGGAAAATATTTTAACAAAAAAATTTTGGTCATTTGATCCCATGTAGTGATTGATCCTCGTGGTAATGAGTTGAACCACTGTTTAGCTTTGTTCCTCAATGAGAAGGGAAACAATCGAAAGCGAATGGCATCATCGGAAACACCATTAATCTTGAAAGTGTCGCAAAACTTAAGAAAATTTGCCAAGTGATTGTTTGGATCCTCATCCTGCAAACCATCAAACTGAACAAATTGTTGAATGATCTGTATAGTGTTAGGTTTCAGTTCAAAATTATTTGTAGCAATAGCAGGTCTAACAATACTTGATTCAGTTCCTGTTAAATTAGGTTTAGCATAATCATACATAGTAAGAGGAGCAGGATTTTGATTCACCGGGTTTGCGGCAACCACAGGAGGTAGCGGATTATTATCAGGCATCTCTTTGGTAGTGCTAGTATCGTCCTCTTTCTCTTCTTCTATGTATTGTAGGCTTCGCCTTATTTCTCAATGATTTCTGCGAACGGTACCTTCTATATCACTGTCAAAAAGTAATGGTCCTGACGGGTTCCTTCTGGTCATCAACTAGAATTACCAGTCAGAAGCAAATGAAAGAAAAATTAGCAAAGTTAAAATTAAAATAAATATAAATTGCAAATAAATAAAAATGGCTAAAGTAATAAAAATTTAGTGTTCCTAATATCTTAGTCCCTGGCAACGGCGCCAAAAACTTGATGGTCTCGAAACTAACTAATATTTTGACAAAGGCAAGTGCACATATGGAATAGTAGTATAGTTATGGTGAGTCCAGAATATCGTATCCTCAAGGACTAAAATTACCATTATTTGCTATCTTTTTATTATCTAGCCTAATAATTAAGGGAATTTATTTTTAATCTAAAATTAACTAACTAATTCAACTAACTAAATAATTATGAACGTGACAGAGAGAGAATTCGGAAAATACTTTTGGACAACTTATATGAGATAGGCAATACCTAAGGAAGAATCCACCTAGACTTCACTTATTACTTTTGATTCATACGATTTATTCACTTGACTTACTCCGTAGAAATCCCTGATTTATGTTAATATCTCTTTCAAGACTAAAAACAACTGACTCTAGGTTGATTAATTGAAATCTCTTTCTAATTCAAACCCCTATTACCGCATTAACTCGATCTATGGATCCCCTTATTAGATTTGACTCAAATTCGGTAGATTTTCGTTGCCCTATTTCTAGGGTTGCAATCAACTCTGCTTAATTGTGTTGATCTATTCTTAAACAAGGACTTTTGCTCCACTGAATAAGCATATTCGACTTTGAATTAATAACCTGAATTATCAAAACAAGAATAAGAACTCACAATTAAAAATAAGAACAAGTATTTATCTAGTAAATCAAATGATAATAAGATCTGTCTTAGGTTTCATCCCCTTAGGTATTTAAGGGATTTAGTTCATACTGATAGAGGGAAACATATTAGAATAGGAAAACAACAAAACATAAGAAAACCCAAAAAATTCTAAAGAACTTGATGGGGGATCCTCAGTCTTGATGGAGATCTTTCTCCTAAGCTGTTCCCTACGGCTGTCTTGGAGTATTTTCTCCTTCTACTCGGCGTCTATACGACGTCCTGTCGACCCCCTTTTTAGGTTGCCCCCTAGGGTCTATATATAGGATTTGAGATGCCTTACTTGGCTCACAAGTATCCTATTCCGAATAGAATTCATCCTGGTTTTGGCAGGGACACGCCCGTGGTCGATAGTCCAGGCTATGTTCAATCCTGTTTGTAACACACGGCCGTGTGGTCCGCCCGTGTGCAGTGGTCCAGGCCATGTAGGCCCATTTGTCCCTTTTTGGCCCGTTTCTCATTCTTTTTGACTCCCTAAGATCTCTGAGTATAAAACATAAAATTAGGAGATTGGGAGCATCAAATTCAATGAAAAATAATCCAAAATTAAGCCAAGCATGTGGTTAAAATATGCGTAAATTATTGTTTATCAACACTTAAAATGGAAATGTGAAATGTTAAATGAATAAATTTTGAATGAATGGTATATTAAATGTGTTTAATTGTATATGTTTTATGATATGATAAAGTTATAAGTTTCATATATTTGAACTCACTAACCTTGTGAGGTTTGTGATACGTATGGGTTAATAATGCACGCAATACCTTGCTTTTTAATTTTAATAGCAAAATGTTTAAGTTACAACTTTTATGGTAAGTTAAAGTTAAAGTTTAATATGAACTTACTTATAAAAGATTTGCTTACATTCGTTGTGTTGTTTTTCTTGTATATCATCGAAAGTTTATGTCGGTTGGAAGTTCAGGTCAGAGCTCACACTATCCGTTCATCGACTCAATATAAATTGTGATTACTTTGATTTAGGTTACAAGTGGCATGTACTAGGAGTTCAAATTCACTTGTTATTAGACATGTTGTTCCATGCTTTGTTATGTGATGTTGTGGCTGTGTTTATTTGGGCTTTTTAGTATGTTTTAACCATATGTATATAAGTGGTAAGATTCATACCTTTCCAAATGTAACGGCCCGAATTTTGGGCCTAAAGGTATGGGGTCTTGGGCATAGGGGCAGTGAGGAGTCTTATATATGAGTGAGTTGTGCAATTTAGTGACAAGAATGGGCCTACTGGTCTAGTGGATAAGTGGAGTGTTATTATGCTTGAGGTCCTGTGTTTGAATCCCTGCGTAAGTCAGGGAGATATTTTGTGCACTTTTTTTTCATTTAGATATTATTTTATTATAATAATTATTAAATATTCTTGTTATGTTAAAAATTATTATTATTATTATTATTTTATTTTAATTTTCTATTTTGAAGTTTCTTCTCCCTTCTCTTCTCTGTTTTTCTTTCTTTTGTTTTTTTTCTTATTGCTCAAACGTTTGTAACTGTGGTTTCGGGATTGTCCCTCCTCCGCCGTTCTCTTCATCGTCAAATCAAGTGTGGGATTCGAATCCGGTTACTGCTTTCTATTTTTAAATCGATTGCTATCTTGTTTTAAGAATCCCTTTCCTTCAGCCTTTCATAGTTATGCATTACCCCTTCGCTTTTGAGTTTTTAGACAATGGAAGTGAAGGGATTTTTGTGGCTGATTTGTGAATTAGGGTTTCCAACTGATTTTGGGTGCCACACTAGCGTGTGGCTGATTTGGGGATTTTTGTCGGAATCCACACGGCTGTGTCCTCTGAGCACACTGGCGTGTGACTTTGGGGAATTAGATATTTGGAGTCACACGGCCATGTGATAGATTTGGGAAAATTAGGGTTCCCACACGGGCGTGTGCTTCAGGACATATGGCCGTGTGACTGATTTGGGGCCTAGGGATTCCACACGGGCGTCTGTTATGGAGACATGGCCGTGTCTGATGGTCACACGGGGGTGTGAAACCTTCACATGGCCGTGTCTGCCTTGCACCTAATATTAGGGAAATTGGACAGTGGGTTACATAGCCTGTTCACACGGTCGTGTCTCTGCACCACACGGGCGTGTGCCTCTTTCACACGGCCGTGTGCCACCCCTCACACGGGCGCTTGAATCCCCACACAGCCTGGATTGCTCCATACGACCGGAGCACACGGGCGAGTGGCTCTGACTTGTCAAATTCTGATTTTAAGGCAAATCAAATGCCATTGTGAGTCTATGTGTTCCAACCCCTTGGCTAAGCTTACTGAAGGTTAATACAATTCTGTTCTGATTTCGAATTATGTACTATGCTAGGTACTGAATCTGAGTGCATAAGTGTGCACGTTTCTGTAACTTATTGACTGACTGTAAGTGACTTCTTCTGAATGACTGCCTGAAATTGTATTCTGAATTGGTGCATCTGCATACATATATTTGCATACATACATCTCCATATAAAGTATTTTGGGTTGGGATTTTGAAGAGAATGAAGATTTACGATTTGGCAGTTTAATTGCATACTGAAGCCCCTAATACACAGAGGGTCGAGGGTAGTCCCAATACCCTGAGGGTCGTGGACGATTTGACTGTACTGCAGATTTCCGCACTACACTGTACAACACATACGTCAGCATCACTGCGTATCATTGACTGACTAGGCAATTTTACTGCAACTCATTGGTATAGCAGATTACCGCATTTCACTATACTGCATGTACGTTAGCTACGCTACATACCACTATCTGATCTAGCAGTTCATATTGCATGTCTATAATACGGTTTACCGTATTGCACAGTGTAGCTTATACGCTAGCTTTGCTTCATTATATATGAGACTGACAGTTTATCTCAACACTAGTAGCTCCAATTTCCTAAGGGTCGAGGATAATGCTGATGATCATCGTAACCGGGCAACCCGGGATGACATCCTATGGAGTATAAGGCACCTAAGATTTAACCCACTTACTTCCCTGAGGGTCGAGGACAATGCTGATGATCATTGTTGCTTTGAGTGAGTCAATATTGATTTGTTATTCTAGACCTAGCTTCGATTATGCATGTCGAGACCTGTAACAGCCCAGTTTAGACCTTAGTCGGAACAGTGGTTTTGAGACCACAAATTCGAGGTCGTAAAAATATTTTAATGATATTTTTTGTGTGAATAGTATGTGATATAGCCTGTGTGAAAATTCTGTGTGATAATTTTATCGACTGTGTGCTGATTTATGAAAAAGGACTTAATCGTATAGAGTGTAAAAGCTGTGTGCTGATTTATAAGTGCTAAATTGTTGTTATCTTTATAAAGTGGAGGATTAATGTTGTAATTAGCCAAAAATATATGTGGTGGATGGCATTAAATGTTGATATGTGTTTATATATATGTTTTTATATATATATTAACTTATAAGTTAAAGTTAATATTATATATATTATATATTATAATCTATAATAAAACAAAGAAAAGGAGTAGTGGATTGTTCATCCACCTCCACCGGAAAAAAAAAGAAAAGAAAAGAAGTTTTAAAGCCTCAAACATTTAGCAAGCTTTAAGTAAAAAAATTAAGGTAAGTTTTGGTTTCCATTTTTGATAATTTCTACATTTTCAAAATCGTTGCTTTGTGCTCTAGCTAACCCATGTTGTAATTTTGTGAATTGATGATGTTTTTGTGATGAGCTATTAATGAATGCTTGAGCTATATGCTATGAAACACCCCACACCCGGCCCACGAGCCTGGACCGGATCTGGTATGTTCCTCAAGTAAACCGGTTCAAAGTTCTTTTGTTACTTAGGAAAAACTTGTGTGAATTTAAAAAAAAATATTGTTTGGGTTGGGCTTGTACTGAAAACCAATTTATCTTACATTGAAATCCATTTATTTAAAGTGACAAAACACTTAGGGTTAAAAAAATAAATTTGTTTGATCCGTTAATCAATAACAGTTCATAAACGTAATAATTAAAAGTAAAAAGAAATAAAGAAATTCAACTTGGGCCTTATGGCCTTATTACATCAAGTAAAAACCCAAAATAAAATTCTAAAATACTTAAATAAAATTAAATGTCCATATTGAATAAAACTTCAAGCTGAGCATGGCCATCCCTAAGCTTCACAAAACCCATTCCATTATTGATTGTCACACAAAAATAGTCCCACAATGGGGTGAGTCAATGACTCAATGTGTACACAACACTAAAATTCAATAGATCAGGCATACATTTTCATATCAAATACTTATTCATATAACAGATAAAAATGATGATACAACCCAAACCCAAACCTAGATGCCATCCACTACACATCCCCGTACCAACCTGCACACTGTGGGGACTACTAAGTCGACCCTCCATCCGCTACACACCATCGAAGCGCGATCATTTGCGATCGACGTGCTCATCGCCCATATAAAATTTGTGGCATAGCCACCAGATATAATTGTGTCAAGAGACACCATATTCAGATAATGTAACCGAAGTTACCACATTCAGATAATGTGGCCGAAGTCACCATATTCAGATAATGTGACCGAAGTCACCACATTCGATAGTGAGACCAAGTCACCACGTTCACTTCCCTTTCTCATATAACCCGAATGCCCCATATTATTCATATTATGCATATCATACTTAAATTCACATTCATGTCACCTTTCACATGTTAAATATAACATATTTAGTAATCCTAGTAGGAGTAGGAAACGTGCACTGTACTTTGTACCATAACATGGTACATTAGCCACATTCTTATATTTTCATATTAGAACATATAACAAGTTTAAGCCATACATCGTATTAAAAGATAGTGTGGGGTACACACCGATTCGCTTAGAAATTCCTTGAGATCCTAAAAGCTTGATCTAATGCTTAGATCCTTAATCCCTACATTTGATTAATCACTTACTGCTTTAATAAAAAGCCATTCGGCCACAAATCCAAATCCTAGTAGGATTAGTATTCTTAAACTTACCTTGTTGCCGATTTCACTATAAATCAAATCCCGAAAACTTTGTAGTATTCCTTCCTTAAAAATTGGCTAGCCACCAAATCATTTAACTAGGTTAGTTTCCGGCTTTTGAATAAATAGGAAATAATTCTAAATACCAAAAATAAGCCTTGGCCGAATACTTCATATGCTTACCTTGTGGATTTTAAATCCCGAATCTCACCGAATAACTAGGGAACACGTGGCCTATGGTGTACCTTCGGGAAAAGAACTTCTCCTTCCTTGTAAATCCCGAAAGATCTCTTCAAAGTTTCGGCAACAAGATATTAATGCGGTTAGTCCTAGATTTCGGCAAATCTTAAAAGAAAAAGGATGAAACCGAATGAGACCTTACCCTTACTTGAAGAAATCGATTGCACCTTCACTTCAATCTTCAGAGATTCGGCTATGGCTAGATGATGATCTCACAACTTTCGACTTTTGGAGGGATTAGAGAAGGAAGAATAAAGATGGAGGATTCGGCTAGAACACAAGGTATTTCGGCTTGGCAAAAAATAAAAGAAGAAGGAGATTTGGTGAAGAGAATTCGGTAGAGGCTTTCAAAGAACAGAAAATAATGCAGAATGGCCTCTCTTTTCCTTTTATAGCCGAAATTAGTAAGCTAGAGTCCCTTACTTGGCCACCACTCTTCTATTTTGATAGCTTTATACCTTTAATTATCACTGTATTCAAATTAAAAGAATTTAGTCCAACAATTATCTCTTGAAAATAATCCAAATTAAATCCTTTATTTATCCCTTATTTATCCACTATTTATCTCTTAAAAATAAATGAATAAAAGCTCCTAAATTATAGCCTTGTGCCGTCCACCTCACTTCTTCTTCCGGAAGCAAAATAAAATTTCTTTTATTTGCTTTCCTGTGTGACTCGAACTCGTGGCCCAATTCCTTTGCATGTGGCGCCATTTCCAGAGGCCCTAAGTGGCATCTTGAGCCACTTTTCCAAGCTGTTGTGTGTCAAATTTCACCAACTTTTTCTTTTAAGGCCACCTTGCCTTAATTTCCTCTTTTAAGCTTTAAAACTCGACATTTCTAAGTCATTTCTAAGTTTCCAAAATTTTCGTTTGGCTCAGTAAACTTGACATTTCCTTACATTTCCAAGTTTCCAGAAATGTTCACTTTCCTCTTTTGAATCATTTCTAAATCATGTCCATACATTTTTAGGTTTCTGAAAATGTTCATTTCTAAATCATTTCCATGCATTTTCAAGTTTCCAAAAATGTTCATTTCCAAATCATTTCCATACATTTCCGGGTTTCCAAAAATGTTCAAAATTTATTCTTAATACTAAAACATGTCACTTCGTGAAATTAAACCGAAAACGCATAGGCCCTATTTAGGATGTTACAGTTCTACCCCCTTAAAAATAATTTTGTCCTCGAAATTACTTACTAACGAACAATCGTACGGTCTAACTCACCCTACTACGCTATTGCTACGCACTCTGATCTTAAAGAACTATCATACTTTCTAGGCACATTCTCTAAGTTCACATCCAAAGTTTCAAACAGTTCACTTGTAACACAAGAATGAACTATCTCTAAAACAATAAATAGTACTCCAAAAACAAGGAACTTAACCGCTATCATATCCTTGGTTGTCTCACATCTGAACCTTCAGCACCTCTACCGGGTGTTCCATGACCATTTCCTCCATGGTTTAAACTACAAACCTTCGTTGCCTGAGGGCAATTCTTAACCAAATGAGCCTTAGACTTACATCTAAAACATTCCCGATCTCGGTTCCAACACTCGCCAACATGATACCTTCCACACTGAGCATACGGACGGTCCGGATTTTTAGTAGTTGGCTGAAAAACACGAGCAGAATTCTCAACCTTTAGTCTTTTCTGAAGACTCTTAGACGATTCTGACGGTCCAAGACTCCTCTTATCTCGTCCACGATGACCACGTCCCCTAGAACTCATTTTCTAACGTCGCGGTTTAATCTGATTAAAAAGTTTTATGCATTAGAATTTTGTTTCACTTGTTTACCCGCGAAGAAATTTTATGAAAAGAGTTTTAGGAGTGGTTCTTTCGTATTCATACATGCACACAGTCTTTTCATCCATTCATACACCCATTAACCAATTATGAACTTTCGTTTATTCAGAGAAACGTTGTAGTTTTCGTTGCTATTGTTTTTCCACTACCCAGGGGTATTTTCGTAATTTTGTCCTACAGGGGTATTTGTGTAATTTTTCAAAAGAAAAAGTTCCTTGGTGATTTTGTCACAAAGTATTTTGGTATTTTGAAATCCCGGGGCCTTTCGGTAATTTTGAAATTCCAGGGGTATTTCAGTAATTTTTCACAAACCAGGGTAAATTTGTAAAGTTTAATAATTCAGGGGTATTTCAAAAGTTGCAAAACTTGGGGGTTCTTTTTGAGAATTTGATAATGTTGCAAAAGTTTTGAAAATCAAGGTCATTTTGGTAATTTTGTGAGTTAAGGGCAATTTCGTAATTTTTCTCCAAATCAAGATATTTTTGATAATTTGCAAATTAGGGTTTTTGAACATTTTATAAAGTAATGAAATCTTGATAAGAACTATGGGTATTTTGGGAATTTCATAAACCAAGGGTATTTTTTGTAATTTACCACTAGGGGTATTTTTGTAATTTCATAAATCGAAATTTTTTCGAAAAATTTTGTAAAAATAGTTATCACAAATTGAAAAGGTAATTTTAAGAGGTTTAAAACTAGGGTTTTTATAAAAACACGGCTAGTTCCCTTTCGGGTTTTAGTTATTGTGTTTAGCCTATGACCGAGTCCTCTTGGTTAGGGTGAACCGAAACTACGCACCAGGTAGGATTCTTGCGAAGAGGAGGTGAGTCACTAGGACTGCTTAAGTACCAGGCTCTTCTGGATCCAATCCTAGACATGTGCACAGGGGTTACCACACCCTAACTCGGCGACTTAGCCATAGGGTTGTTTAGTTAGGCACTTAAGTCTTATGTAAGTGTTGGGGAAAACTAATCCTATGGTTCAAGTAGTTATCATGCTAATCTACGTTCCATTCCATTTCTACCCTTCTACACATCATACTATAAATCACACAAATGGATAGAAGTACTTACAGTGTGGATCATGGTCTGGAGACTTAGGTGCCATGCCAGAAAACCTACTCATCTTCAAAAATACTTTCATAAAACTCATTTGGGCTCGATTTGAAAACGTTTTGGGCCTTAGCCCACAGGCTTAGAGTTTAAAACTGGGCTTTGATACCAAACTGAAACACCCCACACCCGGCCCACGAGCCTGGACCGGATCTGGTATGTTCCTCAAGTAAACCGGTTCAAAGTTCTTTTGTTACTTAGGAAAAACTTGTGTGAATTTAAAAAAAAAAATATTGTTTGGGTTGGGCTTGTACTGAAAACCAATTTATCTTACATTGAAATCCATTTATTTAAAGTGACAAAACACTTAGGGTTAAAAAAATAGATTTGTTTGATCCGTTAATCAATAACAGTTCATAAACGTAATAATTAAAATTAAAAAGAAATAAAGAAATTCAACTTGGGCCTTATAGCCTTATTACATCAAGTAAAAACCCAAAATAAAATTCTAAAATACTAAAATAAAATTAAATGTCCATATTGAATAAAACTTCAAAGTGAGCATGGCCATCCCTAAGCTTCTGCCAACCCGGTCCATTATTGATTGTCACCAAAAATAGTCCCATAATGGGGTGAGTCAACAGACTCAATGTGTACACAACACTAAAATTCAATAGATCGGGCATACATTTTCATATCAAATACTTATTCATATAACAGATAAAAAAATGATGCAACCCAAACCCAAACCTAGATGCCATCCGCTACACATCCCCGTACCAACCTTTGCACACCGTGGGGACTACTAAGTCGACCCTCCATCCACTACACACCATCGAAGGCGATCATTTGCGATCGGCGTGCTCATCGCCCATATAAAATTTGTGGCATAGCCACCAGATATAATTGTGTTAAGAGACACCAGATTCAGATAATGTAACCGAAGTTATCACATTCAGATAATGTGACCGAAGTCACCATATTTATATAATGTGACCGAAGTCACCACATTCGAGATAGTGAGACCGAAAGTCACCACGTTCACTTCCCTTTCTCATATAACCCGAATGCCCCATATTATTCATATTATGCATATCATACTTAAATTCACATTCATGTCACCTTTCACATGTTAAATATAACATATTTCGTAATCCTAGTAGGAGTAGGAAACGTACCTGAGTACTTTGTACCATAACATGGTACATTAGCCACATTCTTATATTTTCATATTAGAACATATAACAAGTTTAAGCCATACATCGTATTAAAAGATAGTGTGGGGTACACACCTGATTCGCTTAGAAATTCCTTGAGATCCCGAAAAGCTTGATCTAATGCTTAGATCCTTAATCCCTACATTTGATTAATCACTTACTGCTTTAATAAAAAGCCATTCGGCCACAAATCCAAATCCTAGTAGGATTAGTATTCTTAAACTTACCTTGTTGCCGATTTCACTATAAATCAAATCCCGAAAACTTTGTAGTATTCCTTCCTTAAAAATCGGCTAGCCACCAAATCATTTAACTAGGTCAGTTTTCGGCTTTTGAATAAATAGGAAATAATTCTAAATACCAAAAATAAGCCTTGGCCGAATACTTCATATGCTTACCTTGTGGATTTTAAATCCCGAATCTCACCGAATAACTAGGGAACACGTGGCCTATGGTGTACCTTCGGGAAAAGAACTTCTCCTTCCTTGTAAATCTGAAAGATCTCTTCAAAGTTTCATGACAAGATATTAATGGGCTTAGTCCTAGATTTTGGCAAATCTTAAAAGAAAAAGGATGAAACCGAATGAGACCTTACCCTTACTTGAAGAAATCGATTGCACCTTCACTTCAATCTTCAGAGATTCGGCTATGGCTAGATGATGATCTCACAACTTTCAGCTTTTAGAGGGATTAGAGAAGGAAGAATAAAGATGGAGGATTCGGCTAGAACACAAGGTATTTCGGCTTGGCAAAAATAAAAGAAGAAGGAGATTTGGTGAAGATAATTCGGTAGAGGCTTTCAAAGAACAGAAAATAATGCAGAATGGCCTCTCTTTTCCTTTTATAGCCGAAATTACTAAGCTAGAGTCCCTTACTTGGCCACCACTCTTCTATTTTGATAGCTTTATCCCTTTAATTATCACTTTATTCAAATTAAAAGAATTTAGTCCAACAATTATCTCTTGAAAATGATCCAAATTAAATCCTTTATTTATCCCTTATTTATCCACTATTTATCTCTTAAAAATAAAAGAATAAAAGCTCCTAAATTATAGCCTTGTGCCGTCCATTTCACTTCTTCTGGAAGCAAAATAAACTTTCTTTTATTTGCTTTCCCTGTGACTCGAACTCAGGCCCAATTCCTTTGCATGTGGCGCCATTTCCAGAGGCCCTAAGTGGCATCTTCAGGCCACTTTTCCAAGCCTGTTTGTGTGTCAAATTTCACCAACTTTTTCTTTTAAGGCCACCTTGCCTTAATTTCCTCTTTTAAACTTTAAAACTCGACATTTCTAAGTCATTTCTAAGTTTCCAAAAATTTTCGTTTGGCTCTGTAAACTTGACATTTCCTTACATTTCCAAGTTTCCAGAAATGTTCACTTTCCTCTTTTGAATCATTTCCTTACATTTCCAAGTTTCTAGAAATGTTCACTTTCCTCTTTTGAATCATTTCTAAATCATGTCCATACATTTTCAGGTTTCCAAAAATGCTCATTTCTAAATCATTTCCATGCATTTTTAGGTTTCTAAAAATGTTCATTTCCAAATCATTTCCATACATTTCTGGGTTTCCAAAAATGTTCAAAATTTATTCTTAATACCTAAAACATGTCACTTCGTGCAATTAAATCGAAAACGCATAGGCCCTATTCAGGATGTTACATGCTAGTTGATAGTGAAATATGACATCTTGGTGTTGGATTAACATAATTTGTATTGGAATTTTTAGAGAAATTGAGTATTTTGGACCTAATTGAGAAAATGAGAAATTAAGGGGTTAAAATGTGAAATAAATGAGATGTGTGAGCTTGTGTTAGCATGAGAAGAATTCAGCTAAGCATATGTGTTTTGAGATTTTTTATATTTGATGATTTTATGAATTAGGGACTAAAGTGTTGAAATGTGAAAATGTGAAGGCTATTTTGTAAAATGTCCTAAATATGTGTGTTCGGACTAAAATGAATGCTTTGGAAATTGAATGGACTCAATTTGAATATGTATAGACCAAGAGAGGAGAGGTTCGGATCGAGATCGAGGTAAAGATAAAATGCTTGATTAATCGACCGTTTCAATAGTTCGACGTCCTAGGTAAGTTCAGATATAATACATGTTATTATGATATGGTTTTGCACTATGAAATGAATGTGTATATGTGTATGCAATCGAAATGCTATGTGCAAGATTTAGTTGATGGCACTAAGGGTGCAAAAATTGAAACAGGGATGAATAGTACTGTGTGTGCGATGTTATGAAAGCGTCAACTATTTGACGTGGCACTGTGTGTGTGATATTGAGATAAGTCAGTTGAAAGATTAGGCACTAAGTGTGTGATGACTAATATGTATCGACCATGTATATGACACTGAGTGTGTGATTAAATTGAAAGAATATCAGAGGATGATCGACTTGTAATATCAAGCATTGAGTAGCTTGGAAATTTAATAACTATGTGTTAGCTAAGGTATATATTGAACCTTTATGGTTGATGAGTTTATAGATAAAGCTATGAATGGATGAATGAATAATTTTAGCTATGAATGATATGGTATGAATAAGAGAGAATTGATCTATATGATGGTTGGTTTAGTTTAATGTTTTATGTTACGAACTTACTAAGCTTTATAAAGCTTACTGTGTGATTTGTTTCTCTGCTTTGCAGTGTTAGTAAAGCTAGCTCAGATCCGGGAATCGTCAGCATCTCAATCACACTATCGGCATTCTATTTTGGTACTTTTGGAAAGATGTACATAGTTGAAATATGGCATGTATAGGCTAGTTGTTTTGACTCATATTTGAGATGTGTAAATAGCCATGTGATATGGCTAGCTAAATGTTGGTAATGTGCATGAGTGAACATGGTATTTGGTGCATATTTTGATGTAGCATGATGGTAATGAATTAGCTTATAAATGGTGAGTTCAATGATGAATTAATGCCTTAGTTATTTTGTGAAGTTATGGATGATTTATTCCTAGATTTACATGAAATTTGGTTGTATAAAATGGCATGCTTGGAAATGAGATTATATGTGATGATATGATGATTATTGGACATGAAATTGGTTGCCAAATTGTGTGTATAAAGATGCTCAAATGTGCTTGTAGGATTGACCCATGGGGTGGCATTTTGGCCTTGCAAATGGCCTAATTTTGCCACACGGGCGTGCCTAATGACCGTGGGTGTAAGTCAGTATATGGCTTAAGAGCACACGGCCACGGCACACGGACGTACCTAGTAGCCGTTTGGTTTTTGACAGGATCGACCACGGCCAAAGTACACGGACGTTCTTGGTGGCCGTGGAGCAAAGGTCAGTTTTGACCACGGGAAAGACACACAGGTGTGTCTAGCAGCCGTGGGAGGCACACGGCCTACCCCCACGGGCGTGTATCCCCTGAAACTTAAAAAAGTTTTAAATCTCCAAGAAGTTTCTGTATGTGTTTCAGTTTAGTCCCGACCCCTCTCTAGCATGTGTTTTAGGTCTTATACGCCTTAATAAGGGACTAATTGTTTATGTTTGATGTATTATGATGATGATTGACTTTGTGTCGTAAATGAGTTGTGAAATGATCCTGTTATTCGGTAATGCCTCTTAACCCTAATCCGACGATGGTTTTAGGTTGGGTTGTTACATTTTATTAGTATCAGAGCTACGGTTTAGTCGATTCTTGGACTAACGTAGCGCGTGTGAGTCTAGCTATACATGCCATACTATGAAATTGTGATAGTGTGATGAATTCTGACAGTTGAAAATGTGTTTTCATATAGTAATTGATCCCGATCGAGCAGTTGCTGACAATGTAGAAAGTAATGCGCTTGCTCCCACTCAAGGGACAGCGCTGGCCACATTTAGGCCGAATGATAGTGGTGAAGGAGGAGAGGCTAAGCAAGCCTTCTTTCGAATGATGAATAAGTGGTTTACGGAGTTCGTTCGAATGAATCCGACTACTCCACAACCTCCTTCCCCACAAGTACCTGTTGTGCCACAAGTTGTAGATCTGATCAGATTGAATAAACCACCTGTAGACGAGATTCGAAAAAACAGGGCCGAGGAGTTTAGGGCCACATCTGATGACGATGCTGCACGAGCTGAGTTTTGGCTTGAGAATACAATCAGAGTATTCGATGAGATGTCGTTGAATCTTGATGAGTGCATTAAGTGTGCAGTTTCCTTGTTGAGAGACACGGCTTATAACTAGTTGAAAACATTGATATCTGTGGTTTCGAGAGAGAAAGAATCACCTGGGACTTATTTCAAGCCGAGTTTAGAAAGAAGTATATCATTCAATGCTTCATTGATCAGAAACGTAAAGAGTTTCTAGAATTGAAATAGGGCCGTTTGTCTGTTACTGAGTATGAGCGGGAATTTGTAAGATTGAGTCAATACGCGAGAGAATGTGTTTCGACCGAAGCTACTATGTGCAAACATTTCATAGAGGGATTGAATGAAGACATCAAATTGTTGGTTGGGATACTTGATATAAATGAATTTGTTGTGTTAGTCGAAAGAGCATGCAAAACTGAGGAGCTTAGTAAAGAAAAGAAGAAACCCGATTCTGAGGCTCGTGATAAAAGAAAGAGATCAATGAATAAGTTCTCTCAACCTTCAGCGAAGATATATAGAGATGCAAGCAATCGTTCAAATGTTTCGTTTGGACATCCAAGTAGAGATCGTTCGAGACAAAGTACTGGTTCACGAATTCAAGCTCCGAATGAATCGGGTGTTGGTAGCGTTAAGAGTAACAAACCTGAGTGCAGACAGTGTAGAAGACGACATGTGGGAGAGTGCTGGGGCAAGTACAACAATAGAGTTTGTTATAAATGTGGATCCTGAGATCATTTTATTTGAGATTGCCCGAAGATGGTGGAAGAGGAAAATGTTCAGAATGAAAGACCAAGTAATGTGACGACTAAAGGTAGACCACCCAGAAACATCAGAAATGTGATTGAAAGTTAGAGGGGGACAACTGACACAGCTGTGAGGTCAAAAGTGAGAGCATCTGCTCGAGCCTATGCTATACGTGCACGAGAGGAAGTATCATCTCCAGATGTCATCACTGGTACTTTCACTTTATTTGATATTGATGTCATTGCATTGATAGATCCAGGATCAACTCATTCCTATGTGTGTATGAACTTAGTATTGAATAAGAATCTATCTGTTGAGTCTACTGAATTTGTGGTTAGAGTGTCGAACCCCTTAGGCAAGTGTGTCCTGGTGGATAAAATATACAAGAATTGCCCATTGATGTTTCGTGATATATGTTTTCTGGCCAATTTGATGTTACTACCATTCAATGAGTTTGACATAATTCTAGGTATGGATTGGCTTACTATGCATAATGCCATCGTGAATTGTAAAAGAAAGAGTATTAAGTTGAAGAGCCTTAATGGTGAGATAGTTCGAATTGAATCCAATGATATGAAAGGATTACTAGCTGTTGTATCTGTGATGAAAGCTATGAATTATGTGAGAAAAGGTTGTGAAGCTTATTTGGAGTATGTGATTGATACAAAAGTGTCAGAAAAGAAAGTTGAATATGTGCCTGTGGTATGTGAGTTTTCAGATGTGTTTCCTGAAAAGCTATCGGGATTACCTCCAATTCAGGAAGTGGAATTTGGTATTGAATTATTGCCGGGGACCACTTCCATTTCTATAGCTCCGTATAGAATGGCACCAACAGAATTGAAAGAGTTTAAATCGCAGTTGCAAGAATTAACTGATAGAGTATTTGCATGACCGAGTTTCCCACCCTGGGAAGCTCTTGTGTTATTTGTGAAAAAGAAGGATGGAACTATGAGAATGTATATTGATTATCGACAATTGAACAAAGTGACGATAAATAACAAATATCCGTTGCCTCGTATTGATGATTTTTTGATCAACTGTCAGAATTCATCACACTATCACAATTTCATAATATGGCATGTATAGCTAGACTCACACGCGTTACGTTAGCCCAAGAATCGACTAAATCGTAGCTCTGATACCAATAAAATGTAACACCCCCAACCTGAAACCGTCGTCGGATTAGGGTTAAGAGGCATTACCGGACAATAGGATCATTTCACAACTCATTTACGACACAAAGTTAATCATCATCATAATACATCAAACATAAACAAGTAGTCCCTTATTAAGGTGTATAAGACCTTAAACACATGCTAGAGAGGGGTCGGGACTAAATCGAAACACATATAAAATCTTTTCTAACCCAATACAACAATAGAACTATGAGAATGTGTATTAATTATCGACAATTGAATGGAGCATCGAAACATGAAATACATTGTGAATCTTTTCTAACTCAGATGGCAACAACAGTTTATAAGCAACCGGCTTGATATGCTCTATAATCTCATATGACCCAATAAATCTCGAACTTAATTTGCCTTTACGACCGAATTTGAGTATTTTCTTCCACGGTGAGACTTTTAAAAACACTTTATCTTCAATCTGAAACTTTATATCTTTTCGTTTCAAGTCTGTATATGATTTCTGACGGTCCGATGCTGTTTTCAGCCTATCGCGAATCACTTTCACTTTCTGTTCAGTCTCTTTGATCAAATCGACCCCGTGTATCTTATTTTCACTGAGCTCAGTCCAATACAATGGTGTACGACATTTACGACCATACAAAGCCTCGTAAGGTGCCATTTTGATACTAGATTGAAAGTTATTATTATAAGCAAATTCAATCAAAGGTAAGTATCGTTCCCATATACCTTCAAACTCGAGAATGCAACATCACAACATAACCTCAAGTATCTAAATGATTCGTTCGGACTGACCATCTGTTCGTGGATGGAAAGTTGTGCTAAAGTGTAGTTTCGTACCTAAAGTTTCTTGCAGTTTCTTCTAAAATCACGATGTGAACCTCAGATCTCTGTCCAAAACAATAGAAATAGGCACTCTGTGCAATCTCGCAATCTAAGAAACATATAATTCGGCCAGCTTATCAAGTGAATAATCTGTACGAATCGGAATAAAGTGAGCCGATTTAGTCAATCTATTCACAATAACCCAGATTGCATCTTTCTTGCTCGGTGTCAACAGTAAACCAGATACAAAATCCATTGTAACTCTGTCCTACTTCCACTCGGGTATCATAATCGACTGAAGTAACCCAGAAGGTACTTGATGCTTGACTTTTACTTGTTGACAGACTAAACATTTTGAAACAAAGTCAGAAATATCTCGTTTCTTACCATGCCACCAGTAAAGCTGTTTCAGATAATTATACATTTTCGTACTCCTAGGGTGAATAGATAACCGACTGCTATGAGCTTCATTCAAAATCATCTGAATCAACTCTGAATTTCTTGGAACACATATTCAATTTCTGAACCTCAAACAACCATTTGTATCAACTCGAAACTCAAATTCAACATTCGATTCATACTGAGCTCGTTTTGCCAACAAATCATTATCAACTTTTTGAACATCACAAATTTGTTGTACAAATAACGGTCTTGCTTTTAATTCGGCTATTATCGAACCATCATCAGATATAACCATATGGGCATTCATTGCATGCAAAGTAAATAATGATTTTCGACTTAAAGCATCAGCAACAACATTAGCTTTTCCCGGATGATAGTCAATCACAAGCTCGTAGTCTTTTAACAATTCTAACCATTGACGTTGTCTCAAATTCATATCTTTCCGAGTCAACAAATACTTTAGGCTTTTGTGATAAGAATAAACATGAAATTTCTCATCGAACAGATAGTGACGCTAAATCTTCAATGCAAACACAAAAGTTGCCAATTCCAAATTGTGTGTCGGAGAGTTCTTTTCGTGCGGCTTTAGCTGTCTCGAGGCATAAGCTATGACCTTGCCTTCCTGCATCAAAACACAACCCAGACCACTCAAAGATGTATCACTGTAAATGAAAAATTCTTTACCCGACTCTGGCTGAACTAACACTGGAGCTTCGGTCAAAAGAGCTTTCAACTGATCAAAATGTTTCTGGCACTTTTCTGACCACTCAAACTTAACATCTTTCTGTAATAGCTTCATCATCAATGTTGCGATCATAGAGAAACCTTTCACGAACTGTCTATAGTAACCAGCAAGTCCCAGAAAACTCCAAACTTCGGAGACATTTCTCAGAGGTTTCCAATCAAGTATAGCTGAAATTTTACTCGGATCAACCCGAATACCCGATGTTGATACAACATGGTCCAGAAAACTGACTTTGTGTAACCAGAACTCACATTTACTGAACTTTGCATACAACTGTTTATCTTGCAAATTCTGTAACACAAGTCTCAAATGTTCGGCACGCTTAGTTTCATCACGGGAGTAGATCAAAATATCATCTATGAATACTACCACAAACCGATCCAAATACTATTTAAAGATCCGATTCATCAAATCCATGAAAACTGCAGGTGCATTAGTAAGTCCGAAAGGCATAACCAGAAACTCATAGTATCTGTACCTTATTCAAAAAGCAGTCTTTGGCACATCAGAGTTTTTAACTCGCAACTGATAGTAGCCTGATCTCAAATCTATTTTTGAAAACATTGTAGCCCCTTTCAACTGATCGAACAGATTGTCAATTCGTGGTGATGGATACTTATTCTTTATAGTCACTTTATTGAGCTATCTGTAGTCGATACAAATTCTCATAGTTTCGTCTTTCTTTTTCACAAATAAAACTGGTGCGACCCGGGGAGAGAAACTCAATCGCGCAAAACCTCTATCTGTCAACTCTTGCAACTGAGCCATCAATTCTTTTAATTCCATAGGTGCTATTATGTACGGAGCTATCGAAATCAGAGTTGTCCCCGGCACTAATTCAATACCAAATTCAACTTCTCCAATAGGTGGCAAACCTGGTAATTCTTCAGGAAACACATCCGAATACTCGCACACAATAGGTACTGATTCAATATTTCTTTCAGTTACTTTACTATCAAGCACATATGCAAAGTAAGCTTCGCAACCTTTTCTTACGTATTTCTGAGCTATCATCGAAGATATCACTGCTAGTAAACCATTCAGATCATTAGATTCAATCCGAATAATCTCATCATTCTGACACCGTAAATCAATAGTCTTCCATTTGCAATTCACAATAGCATCATGCAGAGTTAACCAATCTATACTCAGAATTATATCAAACTCGTCGAATGGCAACAACATCAAATCAGCCGGAAAACATGAATCTTGAATCATCAATGGACAATTCTTGCACACTTTATCAACCAAAACACACCGGCCTAAGGGGTTCGATACTTTAATCACAAACTCAGTAGACTCTACAGACAAAGTCTTACTGAATACTAAAGTCTCACACACATAAGAATGAGTCGAACCAGGATCAATCAATGCAACAACACTAGTATCATAGAGAGTGAAAATACCAGTGATAACATCCAGGGATGAGGCCTCTTCACGTGTGTGAATAGCATAGGCTTTTGCAAGTACGCGAGCCTCGAATCTAACTGCTGTATCTTTGGTCCCTCTCTGACTGCCACTCACATTACCTGTATTTCTGGGTGGTCTACCTCGAGCTACAGTATTACCCGATCTAGTATTTTTCACTGTATCTTGCTCGACCAACTCAGGACATTTACGGATGAAGTGATCCATCGATCCACATTCGTAACACACTCTATTGTTATACTTGCCCCAGCATTCACCAACATGCCGTCTTCCACACTGTTGACACTCAGGTTTATTCGGTCGAACATTGCCAACACTGGCAATCGAGGTGGCTCGTGAACTCACTGGTGGTCGATCTCATATAGAAAACCGGTAGTAGCCTTAGATCGGCTGAAATCATCTCTAAATTTCTTTGATGCTGAGTGAAAAGTCTTACCCGATGAACTTTTACGAGAATCTTTAGCTTCAAAATCAGCTTTTCTTTTCTCTTTCCCAAGAACTTCGGCTTTACAAGCTTGCTCGACAAGTACCATGAACTCTTTGATTTCAAGTATGCCAATTAGCAGTTTAATGTCTTCGTTCAACCCATTTTCAAATCTTTTACACATGATAACTTCAGTCGAAACACACTCACGGGCATATCGACTTGAGTCTCACAAATTTCCGCTCATATTCTGTCACAGTCATGCAACCCTGTTTTAACTCGAGAAATTCTTTGTACTTCTGGTCAATGAATCTTTGACTGATATATTTCTTACAGAACTTAGTCTGAAAGAAGTCCCAAGTCACCCGTTATTTCGTAACCACAGATACTAGTGTATTCCACCAGTGATATGCAATGTCTTGTAGTAAAGATATGGCACATATTAGGCACTCATCCGGGGTACAAGATAACTCATCGAACACACGGATAGTATTATCAAGCCAGAATTCAGCTCGCTCATTATCATCTTCATCAGTAGCTCTGAATTCTTCAGCCTTGTGTTTTCTGATTTTATCAACAGGAGGCTTATGTAATCTCAACGAATCACTTACTTGAGACATAACAGGTATCAGATAAGGATAAATTAGGGGTGGAGGTTGTTGTACAGCTAGATTTGTTCAAATATACTGAGTAAACTAGTCATTCATCATTTGGTAAAAGGCTTGCTTGGCCTCATCCTCTTCGTTACTCGAGGTCGGTCGAGAATCAACCGGCTCTGTCCTTTGCACAGGAGCAGGCGCTATACTTTCAACATCATCAGCTACATCTCTGTTGGGATCCATTTACTATATGAAAACACATTTTCAAATGTCAGAAGTCACCACACTATCACAATATATGATATGGCATGTATAGCTAGACTCACATGCGCTACGTTAGTCCTAGATTCGACTAAAACGTAGCTCTGATACCAATCAAATGTAACACCCCTAACCCGTATCTGTCGCCAGAAAGGTTACAAGGTATTACCAAATGAAACACAACTTCTGATTAATCACATGCATAATTTTATTCAAACTCTTAAAACAGATAAGTATTAATATAAATAAAACTAAATTAGTCACTTTGTAAATCATATCGTAATATTTTCCAAAGATATAATTAGATTTATAATTCATAAGTAATAAGCACCGAACATATCATTTTATCATATTGCATTTGTTCATACCATATATATAATATAATACTACAAACTATAATCACATACGTAAAACATAATAAATAAAGATATTCAAGCAAATCATATTTTTAGCAAGTTCCATTCGGCATCATTAGGAAAATAACAAACTTAATTCCTTATAGTTTAAAGTAATATTCATTAAATCACTTTACCAAATCCTTAGCCAAAAATAATCATGCATATATTCATGCATATTTCAATGTCCCCTTTTTAACTTATTCAATCCCTTTACAAGCATATAAATTTTTTTATTTTTTATTTTTTTATTTTTCATAGAGCTAATTCAAAAATTATTCAAAGATTTTCATGTCACATTAAAAACATTACGACTGTGCATTTATACATATAACTTAGTAACCCTTTTGGCTAATACTCTAAAATACCAAACCGAATTTAACATGCTTATATCACATAATTTACAATGTAACAAACATCAATACCAAAACTCATAGCTAAACCTTAACCAAAATATACTAACAAAGTTTCACATTTAATTATACATATCATAGCCCAATTATCAACCTACTATATTCACTCCACAAATCTAACACTTAGCCGACTCGTCAACCCTTAGTGATTACACATCTATGACCTATCAAACACATAATCAAATCACCAAGATCAAAATCAAATTCATTCCACTACCATTCACGCATAACACATATAAAATTATACTTGATAGCATATGTTAATAATTCAACTTAGCCATTTTCGCATGGCATAATATATACATATCCCAAAATCAATCATTTCAAAATATAACCCAGCCTATACATGCCATAGTTCCAAAAATTCATCTTATAAAATATCGAAGTTAGTCGATAGTGTGATAGACTTTGACGATGATCCCCGAGCTCGTAACTTGACTCCAAAATCTATAAAACAATACAAACAAACACATACAGTAAGCTATCATAACTTAGTAAGTTATAAGCAATTACATAACAACAATGCATTATATCATTATATTAGTAAGGCCAATTCAATATAATCACAATCATGGTTTATAACCATAACTATAATTTATATCACCATTCACATTTCATAGCCTTAAGGCCAAACACTCACACATTCAATAATAGATTTCACATTGATCTATAAAATCACTTTCTCATATCAAAACAAATACATATACATTTATACAAGTATACATATATATATATATCACATTTTCTTAATTTCATATGTATATACCACTTAACGAATGTATACCTGCATTTCAAACTCATATAAATCACATATTAACATGTATAATACATAATCTCATTTCAACAATCAATTCTTACTTTATTATCCAAAAGATAATCTATCATCATGTAACATCCTGGATCAGGGCCTTTGCATTTTATGTGGTTGTATATGAATACCATGCTTGACATGCTAGTTTAGGGTATTTTAGGGTCCAGGAAGGAGTTAGGGGTAAGCCTGAGTCTTGGTGGAAATTTGCTGATTGAGCACTTTAAGGGGGAGCTAGCTGAGTTGGGCCTTAAGGGAAATTGTTTGTGTTGGATGACACAAAGAAGTGCCTTGGCAAAGTGGCAAGGAGGCGCCACTTAGAGGGATGAGGTGGTGACGCCACAAGGGAGCTTGTGGGAGCATGTTGAAGGCGCGACATTCTCATTTTGAGAATTCTTTTGGTGCCAGGAGGAGCAGAGGTGGAGTTCTGGTACGAGCACACCCGGGGCGTCAATGTTTTACAACTTAACATCTCGGATCAAAGCCAAGGTGATTCATATTCTTTGGTGCTCGGCCTAAAATGAGCTTATTTTCAGCTCATTTGTGTTCGTTTTTAGCTTATTGAGTTTGAGTTTTATTTCAAGAATTTTAATTGGCTAGATAAATATTTTTGTTTAGTTAGTTAAATTCTGCTCAAAATAATTAATTAAATTGTTTAGTTGAGATAGTTTTTAATATGTCTTTTGTCAAAGCTGAATATTAGTGTGTCTTGTTAACCTTTGTTTTTACCTAGTGTTTAAATAAAGTGTTTAAATTTTGTGTTAACTATGTTTAGCTGAATTTTACTGATGATAGTTCATATGTTTATAGGTGCCGCCCAATGTGGAATACTTTAAGCAAGATTATGCACGGTTGAAGGGACAATGCATGATGGCTAAATTAATTTGGTGTACATGTTTCATGAATTTTAAATTTCTTCTAGAATGGGACGACACAAAGACAATAAGCATGGTATTATGCACCTTGGACGGCAGGGAACTAAAAATTCCCATGCTCTTAAGCTTTCAACGTGGCCATAAATAATCCCATGCCTTTATGATTTGATTTTATTTGTTTAATTGATATTTGGGCACATAAATGGGAGACAAGATGGAATAAATAATTGATATGGAAGCATGGGATGATGGAGCATTATTTTAAAGAGATGAATTTTTTTATTGCTTCAAATGTTGAAGATGGAACCAAGTATGGACGACACAATGTATAAATAAAGCGACTGAATTTTCTTTAAATTCCCATTAAATGTGGACGGCAAGCTTATGTTTGGGGAGCTTGAATTTTAAAGTATTTGGAAGACAAGTGCAGCATGGGAGTTTTTAATTTTAAAAATCTCTTCAACGTGGAACATAAAGAACATTTAAGCATGAGCATCAATCTAATAAACTAAAGGAGCCATACATGGTTGGGGCGGCATGGAAGCTTGATGCATGCTAAGAATTAAATTAATTAGAGCATGGGCTGAGATTTAAAAATCCTTTAAAGGACATGTGCTAAATTGAAGGTGCATGGATGGCAAGCATAAAGAATGGTGGGAATGTTGGTGATGGTGGATGGCATTAATGTTGAATATTAATGGAGGTTTAAGTGGACACATTGGAGCATGAAATGGTATGAAATGGAATCATGATTATTTTATGGGATTTAATTTTTTCATATCTTGGACAGCAAATTGAAGGCACCCACGTGAATTAAACAAATTGAAGATAAAACACTTTCAAGCTTGGTATTTTGGCCATTCGGCTAGTAGTTATAAATAGCTTGTTATTTTCATTTGTAAGGGACAGAATTTTTATCAATGAAATTTTATGAACTGTTGTTCATTTGAGTGACTTTATCTCCTCTTCGTTTTCATACAAGTTTCGTTAGACTTATCAAGCTTGCTTGTGGCGTCTTCGACTTGTTTGAACTTATCACCAAATTTCATTTGGTGTGGCGTTCATCAACCTATCTTCATCTTTCCACCTTAACGATATAAGAAACAAGGTGACACTGAAATATAGTGTTGAATCTTTCTTAAGTTAAGTTCGTATTTCCATTTCCATCATCGATTCCATTTATCCACCTTAAACATATAGAACCCGGGGTGACACTCTTTAGTGTTGAATCACGTCTCATTTAAGTTCTTTTATCCATCTCCATTAAATTATCCTTTTATCTATTTTACTGTTATTTTGTTCCACCAAGCCGAACCATCTTCTATTTTATTCACTTAAGCTTCCGCAAACTCATTTATATTTTTTGATTATTTTCCAAAGGCTTGTTTCCTCCTCGTAGACGATTGGGTAATTCATATACGTTTCGACTCACCCCGAGCCGGTTCGTATCAAGTTCGGCTGGGATGCTTGAAAAGGGGGAGTGGATTGAGTCAAAAGTTTTTAAACAGACGGTGGCGAGAAATTTTAGGAGTTTGAAGTATTCAAACTTGTTTGAATGTGTGATCAGGAGAAAAGTAAGGAGGAAAAGAAGGGATTGGAGAGGGGTAAGGGTTAGCTGAATTTGAAAGGAGTTAGAAGGGGGTTAGGCATTCGGTTTTTAGGTGTAGCTTAGGAGGTGGTCGATTGTTGATGTTAGCCTTTGGGGGGTGTGGAATATTCGGTTAGTTAGGGAGCACCTAGGGCCTTTCCCTCTCATTTTCGATTGTGCCGAAACCACACATCATAGTTTGCATTTTTTCTTTTCTCTCATTTACCCCAAAACTGAATGGTCTCCTAAGCCTCTTCTTCTTTTCTACTTTTGGTGTTTGGCCGAAACCTATTGCTCTTTACTCATCATCTTTGTTCATTCTCTTTGCCAATAACATCAAATCTGAACCCTCCTTCCATCTTGGTTTTTCTCTCTTTTCTCAATTTCTTCTTGGAGCCGAAACTTGTTTCTTATTTCTCTCTTTCTCCATTTGTGCACTCTCAAAACCGAAGCCTCAAACTCCCTCTCCCTATTTCATTTTCCCTAAAAGTCGAAACCCCTAAACATCTATTTGAAGACCTTTTTTTCTATTTTCGGTTTTCCCATCGAATTCTCTTTTACTCTAGCTTTGCCGAACTTTCTCTTCTTCTGTGCTAGTGCCATATCCTTTTAGGTGCCAACCAGATCTCCTGGGTTAAGGTGGAAGTGGTGTCGCATTCTTTTGGAGATCTCTAGGATTCTTTTGGTCAGTGAATCAAGCCTAAAGCCTTGGGATTTGTCGGTCTAGGTAAGGGCCTTAGCCTTAAGCGTTAATCTCTGTTAATTCGTTTGCATTGCTTTAATCCGATTTAGTGACCAAGGTGTGTTCATGGACTCAAATGTCAGCCTAGCGATAGGAGGGGTTGGATCTGTAAACCCAGCCCCTAAGTTTAAGAGACGCGCGGTGTCTGCTGTTCAGGATTGGCCACCAGGTTGTGGGCCAGCATCTGAACAGAGTAGTAGGCAGATAGTGGTAGTTCTTATCAACGAGAGTGTCGACGTAGAAAGTATCGTGTTACGAGTAATCAGGTGTGTAACTTTTACACACCTCATATGTTAATATGCTATTAATTGTGTATTGTCAAAAGCTGAAGTGATAGTGGAAATCACTAAGTTACCCTTGTGGGTAAAAGCAAGGACTTTGGGTAAGTCCACTTTGGTGGCTAACGTTACTTGCCTATATTAAAACCTGCATGTGCCATGTTATATTTTTCTTAAATGTTAAGCATGACCATATTGTATTGAAAAGCATGTACATGAAAAATGGGTATGATGAGAGGAGGGGAAAGGTATGATTATCAGACTGTCACCAGTGGTTAGGTACCACAAGTGGGTTGGCCCTACATATTATTATGTGACTAAGTCTCAGTGGTTTGGAACCACCAGTGGTTAGGTACCACATATGCTTATTTTTGTGACTCGTCCCAGTGGTTTGGTACCACAGTGGGTTGGCCCCACATATCAATATAAGGGATCGTCACCAGTGGTTAGGTACCACAAGTGGGTTGGCCCCATATATGATTAATCTGTGACTTCGGGCACCAGTGGTTTGGAACCACCAGTGGTTAGGTACCACCAGTGGCTAGGTGCCACAAAATTTGGGTAAACTTGGGAGACTTGGATGGAGAGGTTGGATGGGTTGCATGACACACATATTTGTATATGGATCTGTGTAAGAGCTTAAAAGCTTTTGGATGGGGATTTATACACTGTGTCTCGATGACTCATCCCTTTCGTTACTTTTTGCAGATAATTCCTAGATCGCGGATATGGAGCCGGGGTGGACTCGAGGTGGCCATGCTCAATATTTCGATTTTTATTTTAATGTTTATTTCAGATTTATTTTACTTTAGGTTTGGGTTTCAGCTATGTAATAAGGCCTTTAAATTTTATTTTGGTATTATTCACTTTGTTAAATTTTTTAAAATTTCGTTAAATAATAAGAGCATGCCTAGTAAATTGATATTCTGGTGTACTCGAAGTTCGAGGAGGAGCATGACGCACATCTTCATGTAGTTTTGCAAATTCTGAGGGAAAAACAGTTATTCGTAAAGTTTAGTAAGTGCGAGTTCTGGCTAAAGGAAGTTACCCTTGGAAAATTGAAGCTGTACTGGACTGGAAACCACCTAAGTCTGTGGCGGAGATTCAGAGTTTTCTGGGTTTAGTGGGGTATTACAGAAAGTTTATGGAAGGATTTTCCTTGATTGCAGCGCCGTTAACCAAGTTGCTAAAGAAAGGGGTTTTGTTTGTGTGGTCAGACAAGCAACAAGAAAGTTTTGAGAAGTTAAAGAAGATTTTGACGGAAGCTCCGGTATTGATTCAGCCTGAAGTGAGGAAGGAGTTTAAGGTTTATTGTGATGCGTCACATACTGGACTGGGATGTGTACTGATGCAAGAGGGGAAAGTAGTGGCGTATGCTTCTCGACAATTGAGACCTCACGAAGTGAATTATCCGACGCATGATCTGGAGTTGGCTGCAATGGTTTTTGCCCTGAATGTTTGGAGACATTACTTATATGGGGAGAAGTCTATTGTTTACACGGATTATAAGAGTTTGAAATACCTTCTCACTCAGAAGGAATTGAATTTAAGGTAGCAGAGGTGGATCGAGTTGTTGAAGGATTATGACTGCTCGATTGAATACCATCCGGGTAAGGCTAACGTGGTGGCAGACTCGTTGAGCTGTAAGGTAGTATTGAATTTAAGAGCAATGTTTGCCCACCCTAGTCTGTATGATGACGGAAGTCTGTTAGCGGAACTACAAGTGAAGCCGACATGGGTAAACCAGGTTAAGGAGAAACAGCTAGTAGATGAAGTCTTAAGTGCTCGATGTTTACAAGTGCAGAACGGTGGATTGGAGGGGTATATCTTGAGCGACAATGGGGTGTTAAGTTTTCAGGGGAAGGTTTGCATGCCAAAAGATGTAGAGTTAAGGCAGAAGATTCTTCAGGAGGCGCATAGTAGTCCATACGCTATGCATCCTGGAGGTAGTAAGATGTACCGGGATTTGCGAGAGCAGTTTTGGTGGCCGGGTCTAAAGCGAGAGGTAACTGAATTTGTGGGCAAGTGTTTGATGTGTCAGCAGGTAAAGGTGGAACATCAGTTACCTTCGGGAGTTTTGCACCCGGTGAAGATTCCACAGTGGAAATGGGAAAGGATTACGATGGATTTTGTCAGTGGGCTACCCCTTACGCCTACTAAGAAGGATTCAGTCTGGGTGATTGTTGACCGTCTGACAAAGTCTACTCATTTCATACCTGTGCGTGTGGATTACTCACTTCAGAAGTTAGCTAGATTATACATAGCGGAGATTGTGAAGTTGCATGGGGTGCCAGTGTCAATTATTTCGGACAGAGACCCTAGATTTACATCAAGATTCTGGAAGGCGTTGCATCAGGCATTGGGTACAAGGTTGGATTTCAGTACGGCGTTTCATCCACAGTCAGATAGGCAGTCAGAGAAGGTCATTCAGATTTTAGAGGATATGTTGAGGGGCTGTGTCTTGGATTTCAGAGGTAGTTGGGAAGAATTTTTACCGTTGGCAGAGTTCGCGTATAACAATAGTTATCAAGCAAGTATTTAGATGGCACCATATGAAGCGTTATATGGGCAGAAGTGTCGTACCCCTACGTGTTGGACAGAGTTGATTGAACGGCAATTGTTGGCTCCGGAGTTGGTTGTTGAAACGGAAGATAAGGTTAAGCTGATTCGAGCTCGTCTGAATGAAGCTTCAGACAGGCAGAAGTCCTATGCCGATCTTAAGCAAAAGGATATAGAATTTGCAGTGGGTGACAAAGTTTTCTTGAATACGTCGCCGTGGAAGAAGGTGCTGAGATTTGGTCGGAAGGGCAAGCTGAGCCCTAGGATTATCGGGCCTTATCGGGTGTTGAAGCGTGTAGGACCAGTAGCTTATCAGCTCGAGTTGCCATCAGAATTGAGGCAGACCCATAATGTGTTTCATGTTTCTATGCTTAGACGCTATCGTTCGGATCCGTCTCATGTTGTGCCAGTAGAAGAAATTGAAGTAAGCCCAGACTTGTCTTTTGAGGAGGAACCAGTGCAGATCCTGGAACGGGATGTCAAAGTATTACGTAGAAAATTAGTTCCTTTGGTGAAGGTGCTATGGCGGAATCATGGATCAGAAGAAGCCATGTGGGAGCCAGAGGATATGATGCGGCAGCAATACCCCCAACTCTTTTGACCAGGTAATTTCGAGGCCGAAATTATTTTTAAGGGGCGTAGAACTGTAACATCCTGGATCAGGGCCTTTGCATTTTATGTGGTTGTATGTGAATACCATGCTTGACATGCTAGTTTAGGGTACTTTAGGGTCCAGGAAGTAGTTAGGGGTAAGCGTTAGTCTTGGTGAAAATTTGCTGATTGAGCACTTTAAGGGGGAGCTAGCTGAGTTGGGCCTTAAGGGAAATTGTTTGTGTTGGATGACACAAAGAAGTGCCTTGGAAAAGTGGCAAGGAGGCGCCACTTAGAGGGATGAGGTGGTGACGCCACAAGGGCGCTTGTGGGAGCAGGTTCAAGTCACGGCATTCTCATTTTGAGAATTCTTTTGGCGTCAGGAGGAGCAGAGGTGGAGTTCGGCTGGGATGCTTGAAATGGGGGAGTGGATTGAGTCAAAAGTTTTTGAACAGATGGTGGAGAGAAATTTTAGGAGTTTAAAGTATTCAAACTTGTTTGAATGTGCGATCAGGAGAAAAGTAAGTAGGAAAAGAAGGGATTGAAGTGGGGTGAGGGTTAGCTGAATTTGAAAGGAGTTAGAAGGGGGTTAGGCATTCGGTTTTTAGGTGTAGCTTAGGAGGTGGCCGATTGTTGATGTTAGCCTTTGGGGGGTGTGGAATATTCGGCTAGTTAGGGAGCACCTAGGGCCTTTCCCTCTTATTTTCTTTTGTGCCGAAACCACACTTCATAGTTTGCATTCTTTCTTTTCTCTCATTTACCCAAAACCAAATGGTCTCCTAAGCCTCTTTTTCTTTTCTACTTTTGGTGTTTGGCCAAAACCTATTGCTCTTTACTCATAATCTTTGTTCATTCTCTTTCCCAATAACATCAAAGCTGAACCCTCCTTCCATCTTGGTTTTTCTCTCTTTTCTCAATTTTTTCTTGAAGCCGAAAATTGTTTCTTATTTCTCTCCTTCTCCATTTGTGCACCTATTTCATTTTTTCCCTAAAAGCTGAAACCCCTAAACATCCATTTGAAGACCTTTCTTTCTATTTTTGGCTTTTCCATTGGATTCTCTTTTACTCTAGCTTTGCCGAATTTTCTCCTCTTCTGTGCTAGTGCCGAATCCTCTTAGGTGTCAATCGGATCTGCTGGGTTAAGATGGAAGTGGTGTCGCATTCTTCTGGAGATCTCTAGGATTCGTTTGGTCTGTGAATCAAGCCTAAAGCCTTGGGATTTGTCGGTCTAGGTAAGGGCCTTAGTCTTAAGCGTTAATCTCTGTTAATTCGTTTGCACTGCTTTAATCCGATTTAGTGACCAAGGTGTGTTCATGGACTGAAATGTCAACCAAGCAATAGGGGGGTTGGATCTATGAACCCAGCCCCTAAGTTTAAGAGACGCGCGGTGTCTGCTGTTCGGGATTGGCCACCGGGTTGTGGGCCAGCATCTGAACAGAGTAGTAGGCAGATAGCGGTAGTGCCTATCAACGAGAGTGTCGATGTAGAAAGTATCATGTTACGAGTAGTCAGGTGTGTAACTTTTACACACTTCATATGTTAATATGCTATTAATTGTGTATTGTCAAAAGCCGAAGTGATAGTGGAAATCACTAAGTTACCCTTATGGGTAAAAGTAAGAACTCCGGGTAAGTCCATTTTGGTGGCTAACGTTACTTGCCTATATTAAAACCTGCATGTGCCATGTTATATTTTTCTTAAATGTTAAGCATGACCATATTGTATTGAAAAGCATGTACATGAAAAATGAGTATGATGAGAGGAAGGGGAAGGTATGATTATCAGACTGTCACTAGTGGTTAGGTACCACAAGTGGGTTGGCCCCACATATTATTATTCTGTGACTAAGTCTCAGTGGTTTGGAACCACCAGTGGTTAGGTACCACATATGCTTATTTTTGTGACTCGTCCCAGTGGTTTGGTACCACAGTGGGTTGGCCCCACATATCGATATAAGGGATCGTCACCAGTGGTTAGGTACCACAAGTGGGTTGGCCCCACATATGATTAATCTGTGACTTCGGTCACCAGTGGTTTAGAACCACCAGTGGTTAGGTACCAACAGTGGCTAGGTGCCACAAAATTTGGGTAGACTTGGGAGACTCGGATGGATAGGTTGGATGGGTTGCATGACACACATATTTGCATATGGATCTGTGTAAGAGCTTAAAATCTTTTGGATGGGGATTTATACACTGAGTCTCGGTGACTCACCCCTTCTGTTACTTTTTGCAGATAATTCCTAGATCGCGGATATGGAGCCAGGGCGGACTCGAGGTGGCCATGCTCAATATTTCGGTTTTTATTTTAATGATTATTTCGGATTTATTTTACTTTAGGTTTGGGTTTCAGCTATGTAATAAGGCCTTTAAATTTTATTTTGGGATTATTCACTTTGTTAAATTTCCTTAAAATTTCGTTAAATAATAAGAGCATGCCTAGTAAATTATGAAATGGACGTTTTTCAAAACCTTAAACAAACTTTCGGGATTTCCAAAATTTTCCCATCGGGTAAATAGCAAACAAGTAATAACAACAAGACAACTCTATTTTCTTTAAAACTAAGTTTCAAAATGTTTTTAACAAGTACACTCAGTACAAACTCGGTTCTTTTATAAATACAAAGGTTTTCTTTCCAACTCGAGACGACAACTTGGTTTCCAAAACGTTTTCTTCCCTGTGACATGCCAAATTCGGTCGTAGCGTTTTGACTGGATTTGGGGTGTTACACATCACATACCTGATCATTTTATCTCGTTTAACACATTCATTAATCGATACACTGAGAGGATCAACAAACTCGCACAGTCAGTGCCCAAACCTTGTAACGTATCGTACACTTAGTGCCGTTATATTAACATCTCTTAGACTTTGTGCCAAATCCTTGTAACGTGTCGCACACTTAGTGCCGTTACATTTAACAATTCGCACACTTAGTGCTATATTTCATACTATCATTTCCATACATTAATTTCACATATTACAAATCAGCATATAAATCTCATGCTTATTTATAATTAACAACACATATATGCTTAAAAACTTACCTCGGATGATAAAAATCAGAACGGGACGATTAATCAACGACTTTGGTTTTTCCCCGATGCAAATCTGATTTCTTTAGTTCTTGATCTAAATGTATTCAAAATAAACTAATTCAAATATAATCCCATTAAATTTGGTCCAAAAACACATAAATGGGAAATTACCATTTTGCCCTTAATATTTATCATTTATCACAATTTAGTCCAAATAGCTTAAAACACAAAATATTCAAAATTTGACTTCACCCTAGCTTGGCCAAATTTCACTAAGGTCCCTAGCAGCCCATTTCTTTCATTTATTTCACATTTTGACCCATCAATTTACAAATTTCGCAATTTAATCATATTTAAGCACTTTTACCAAAAATGCCTTAATTAAACTTAACAATCTAACAACCTATTTTATTTTCCATCACTAAACACCAATTTCACCAAGCTATCAACAATGGCAGTTCATGAGTATATCATCAAATTCAAAAATTCAAGCTTGGGCTAGCTAGTATTCAATGCAACGATCTCAAAAACGTAAAAATTATAAAAAACCGAACTCAATTACGTACATTAATCAAACATGCAAGGGCCGAAAGATTCAAAAGCTCAAAATATTTTTTCCTTCTCTAATTTTGGCAATAGAGTAATAAAAAAAAAAGATGAACATGCCACTTTTGTTTATGTTTTATTTTTTATTATATTATTATAAGTTAACAAAATTACAAAATTGTCATTACAAAAATAATTTAATAATCTATTTACTATTACGTGCATACCAAAACCGGCCACTATGTTAATTTATGGCTAAATTACACTACCAAAACTTCAATTTATAAAACCATCATCAAATCGGTACTTACACATTTAACCACCAAATTTTTATTTTATGCGATTAAGCCCTTTTTCACAATTAAACATCCAAACGATCAAATTTTTATACGAAAATTTCACACACATAAATTCACACATAATGAACATAGAAAGTAATGTTTTAATATTTTTTGACCCGAATTCGTGGTCTCGAAACCACCGTTCCAAATAGGGTCTAAACCGGGCTGTTACAACAACCATGCTTATGTTTCTATTCAACTTATGTTTTGTATTACAATGTGGATATTCTTCCTGTTTGTTCACTAAGTTCACAAGAACTCACACACTTTTTCTTAAATATTGTAAATAATTAGATCGCAAGGTGAGCTACGGCGTGGCTAGTATTCCAGGAAGCATAAACTCTAGAAAGGTAGAACAAGCAACCTTGGATTAAAGGTAATGTGGGTTTCTATTTGGGCTTATAGATATCTTTTTTATGACTTCACTTCTTATCTTAGGACTAGTTATTTTCATTATGTTTCCTTATTTTTTATCTGCGAACCAATATTTCTTTTTAAGAACCTCTGTATTTCAAGTATAAGATTTCAATCCAAGTTTGATTAATGTTTTCTTAATTGATGAGTTCACAACTAAGCACTAATTTCTAAACCTTGAGTACGCGAACGGCAATAGCATGAATGTTTTAAAACTGACAAACTTATAGAGTTTGCCAAGGTTGCTGCGAAGTGATAGGGGTTGAACTTTGTTAAAGTGTGAACCCTAGCGATTGAGGAACTGCTATCTACGAACCCATAAAGTTTTTGAGTTATAAAAACCTTGCGAACAGAGTTCACATAACCTTAATTCTTAGGGGTAGCTTGCAAGACCGACCCTATTTAAAAAACTTCTCCCTTAAAAGAATTTGAATGTGCAAACTATGCAGGAGTGCAAACCCCTATGTTAGATAGATGAACTTTCGCACTCTGCAAGGTGCATTGTTTTGAAAAAAAATTAAATTTTGCATGCTATTAGTTCCTATCGCTATATTCTTATATGCTTTTAGGGAAAAATGTTAAGTTCATTCTAGCAAAGTAGGTTCGCAGCTGTGTACCCTAAAGCCTGCGAAGTGAGTTCGCGAGCTAGAGCTATCTTAACTTTATGCATATTTTACTTACATATATATGTGAACCCTAAACTTATGAAATATACAACCCTTATTTGTATGTGAGCTGTTTTAATAAGTTTTGAAGATAAATACCTATATGACATATCGCTGTAGATTGAAAACTTAACGATATATTATACTTTATATTGTGGTGTGCTAGAAGATAGGTTGGGTGTTAATGGAGAGTCACTTAGGTGGCTAACATTGCATTGCATAGGTCAAGTTCGGCAACAGGACTAGGTAAGGGGTGTTATAGAAGTTGATATGTGTATGTAAATATTAGTACATGAACTATGGCATATTTTGTTATTGCTTAGTTGAAGTTGGTATGATTTGGTAATGGTTGGAGTGGATATAAACATATGAAATTGTATTTGAGATGTAGATTAGTATGAACCATAGTAGTAGATAGTTTATGTTTGATTGGTGATTTTGGTAAGTGAAAAAGATATGTTGATGAATGATTGAATGTTGAAATTGGTAGTGAGGATGAATTTGGTCATTTGAATATGTTTTGGGTATGTTTGGTACAAGTAAAGATAACTAATTTAAGCATAAGTGATAGAAATTTATGATGGCTTAGCATTAGGTACCATTTGGTACATTTTTTGCCAAAACAGTATGTCATGTTACGACGAGCTTGATTTTAAAGCCACAACGTGACGTGGAACCCCGTTGCCGCGACAAGGCCAAGTTAGTATCTTACAGCGTGACAAGGAACCCCCTCACGTCGCAACGTCGACCTTGGATTTTGGGTTTCTTTCAAAATAGTTCTTTTTCATTCTCAGGTTAATTTTAGAGCATATGTAGGCTCGTATAAGTCCGAAGAAAGGTTGTATATCATGCTTATGATGTAACACCTCAAACCGGCCTAGAAGTTAGGCCCGAGTCTGGCGGGTCACATTGAAGTGTTTCTCGAAAATCATGTTTTTATTTGCGTAAGTTTATTTTCAAAACATGGTTTAAAAAAAACATTCTCTTTTCAAAATGTTATTAATCACTTAGTAAAATCTTTTTCAATTGCAGAAGCTTAATTAAAATAAATGATTTATGGAAACATAATATCTAAAAATTGGGTTGCGGAAACGTAGTGGTTGAAAGCAGTTATTGTTTTGGAAAAATAGTGTCCTACTTCTAGAAGATATTAAACATGCTTAAGTAGATATCACAAATAAAATTTAAAAATAGCGAGGCCTAATTACAACCCAACTCAAAAATCGAAGTGCTTAAATAAGTGAACAAAATAGAAAAACGTGTGTGGCTGTGTGGTGTCGTCTTGAGTCCTCGCAAAGACCGATCCTCCCAATCTTTGGGGATTACATGCATGCGATTAAAAATAGGGTGAGTTTATGAAAACTCAGTGTGTAATCCCCTTACTAGAGTAACGATCGAGATCTGAAAATGTAACCCAAAAATGCATGGGGCCAAAGCCGCTTTAACAATAATGATACAATCTAGTTCAGAGCATACGTGGGTCAAAACCCACTATAATATCATTTGGGTCACAGCCCATAATAGAATCAATTCCATATGCATAATGTGTGATGCATGCTAACCCATCCCATCCAACCCTGAACTTGCCTTCGTCCAACCCTGCACTACATGCGGGCAATAAATCACCCACGCCATCCCTACACTTACAGTGTTAGCACCGGTTGCAGCACTAACTGAAATCGCAGGAAAGCTGCTAGTATATATATGCGGCTCTAAGCCTTCAGTAGCGGTATTATGATTGGCACAAAGCCATCAGTAACTGTATTATGTTTGGCACATAGCCTTCAGTGACGGTAATATAATCAGCACACTGCCTTGGGTAAATATGATCGACACAGAGTCATCGATATATATGTTAGGCACATAGCCACGAGTAAATACGATTGGCATAAAGCCATAAACAAGATGGCATAGAGCCATATTTTGGTTGGCAGAGAGCCATAATCAGATTACGCGACTTTAAGCCGTCCGTTGGTCCACAGTCGTCATGCGACCCGTGCGACCTCAACAGATCAATATTGGATCCATAGTTGTCATGCGACCCGTGCGACCCTATTACATCAATACTGGATCCACAGTCATCATGCGACCCGTGCGACCATATCAGATCAATACTAGATCCACAGTCGTCAACCGACCCGTGCGACCCTATCAGAACTCCCTCCGTATCAATGTCCCAACCCTATGCAATATGTCGTGTAAGTCATGCTCAATCATTACACGTGTATGCAAAATGGCCACGCTCAGTAAAAATCATTTAAACATGTATTAAAAGCATATAAGTCATACAACCACAATCAAATTAGTCAACTCATAGTCTAAGTCTGTCATTCACTCACAAGGGCAAAATAGTCATCTTACCTTATAAGGGTATTTCGCTGATCCTACCCTACAGGGGTAATTCAGTAATTCTACTCTACATGGGTAATTCAGAAATTCTACCCTACAAGGGTATTTTAGTAATTTTGCAAACCAAGGGTATTTCAGTAATTTTACAAATTGGGGGTATTTCAGTAATTTCGTAAACAAGGGGTATTTCGGTGATTTCATAAATTGGGGATATTTCTGTAATTTTGCAAACCGGGGGTATTTTAGTAATTTCACCAATTGAGGGTATTTCAGAAATTTTACAAACCGGGGTATTTCAATAATTTCGTAAGCCGGGGGTATTTTAGTAATTTTGCATATCGGGGGTGTTTTGATAATTTCAGAAACTGAGGGTATTTCGATAATTTCATAAATCGGGGGTATTTCGATAATTTTACAAATCGGGGGTGTTCTGGTAATTTTGCAAATCAGGGGTACTTTGGTAATTTCACAAATTGAGGGTATTTTGGTAATTGTGCAAATCGGCGGTATTTCAATAATTTTGTAAACCAATGTATTCTAAACAGAGATAATGATACGAATGGGCCTAGGGCCCATTCTCGGCCCAAATGGGCCCACAAGAGCACTTATGATAGCCTTAACCATCGCGTTGAAGCTCCCACATGTGCGCTCGCACGCTCATGTGGCTACCATCGTCGTGTGACCGGCATTTCGGCATTTGCTGCACTACAGCTAGAGTAGTGCGAAATACACACCTGATAGGAATCTGGAGTTAATCCGCGCTCCGAACAACTCCTATGCCCAAACGCCAACCAAACTATGCTTACTCTTCTTATAGATCGCTCTATTTAAAGTCGGCTTCTCGCCCACTCTCATGCTAGCTTCTCGATGTGGGATCCCACCTTCAGCAGAGTTGAATTCCATCACAACCACTTGCCGTCCCAACTTAGCAAAATAAATATCCCTTTTTGCTTGCAATGGGATTTGAACCTCAGACCATCAGGACACTCCACACGCCACTTGCCACCTTTACCAGTAGACTCCTTGTGTCACGAAACAAGCACAATTAAATATAAGTCTATGGGCCAAAGTCTAAGTTCATTAAAAGGAAATCAAAATGAATTGCAAGCGCTAAGACTTGAACCCAAGCTCTCCCTTACACCCTTAATGACGCCTTGCCACTAGACCACTCACTTCCTTGTGTCATTTTGTTTCCACATTTTATTCTTAAAGCCTACTTACTTACTCCCAGGGTTTTATTCACCTAAAACCAAAATTTTTCCTAGAGCTCAGGTTTGAACCCGGGCCTTCATGGAAGCCCCCTAGCCTTCCAAAATCACTCACCTAATAGTTCCAACTTGTATTAGTGCTGTTCTCGTATTCTCAAAAATTTGAAATGCTCCCATGCCCAAGGTCCAATAGGCCCAAATCAACTCGGCCCGAACATTCGGGGCATTACAATTCTACCCCCTTAAAGAAATTTCATCCTCGAAATTTCCAACTATATAATAGCCGCACAACACAGGTTACACCACTACGCTGCCGCTGCGCACTCTGATTCTAATATCCCTATCATATTTTAACAAGAATTTGGAACTCCCTATACCTACTCAAAACACCTAACCATTGAGCAAACCTATATCTCATACGCAACCAATTTCTATATCCAAACTTCACATCCAAACAAAACACACACAGAATAAATACCAAAAATACAATCCAATACCTAAAGAAACCACCGTATTCTAACTTACTGTATTTAAATTTCTAAACAGACAAAAGTATTCAAAAAACATACGGATTCGGCATCGGAGACTTGGTGTACCACACTTTCAGAAAACAGTCAATACAACATTTCAGAACTTCAAATATTTTCAAGGCTTTTTGAAACAACACTTTCAGAAATTCAAATTTGAAAATCCAATCCACAGCCAAATTTTACAACCTGGCTCTAATACCACTAAATGTAACACCCCAAACTTGGCCTAGAAGTTAGGCCCGAATCTGGTGTGTCACATTGAAGCGTTTCTCGAAAATCATGTTTTCATTTGTGTTTGTTTATTTTCAAACGTGGTTTTAAAAAAAACCATTCCCATTTCAAAATGTTATTAATCACTTAGTAAAATCTTTTTCAATTGCGGAAGCTTAATTAAAATATATTATTTATGGAAATATGATATCTAAAAATTGGGTTGCAGAAACGTAATGGTTGAAAGCAGTTACTGTTGTGGAAAAATCGTATCCAACTTCTAGCAGATATTAAACATGCTTAAGTAAATATCCCAAATAACAGTTAAAAATAGCGAGGCCTTATTACAACCCAACTAAAAAACCAAAGTGCTTAAATAAGTGAACAAAATAGAAAAACATGTGTGGCTGTCTGGTCATCTCCGAGTCCCTCGTAGCACCGATCCTCCTAATCTTTGGGGATTACCTTGCGATTAAAAAGCGGGGTGAGTTTACTGAAAACTTCGATGTGTAATCCCCTTACTAGAGTAATAGTCGATATAAAGAAATAGAACTCAAACACTGATGCACCAAAGCCCTTTAATAGTAACGATGATGGTCGATTCAGAGCATACGTGGGTCAAAGCCCACTACAATATCATTTGGGTCACAGCCCATAACAGAATCAATTCCATATGCATAATGTGTGATGCATGCTAACCCATCCCATCAAACCCTGCACTTGCCTACTTCCAATCCTGCATTACCTGCAGGGAATAAATCACCCACGCCATCCCTACACTTACAGTGTTAGCACCGATTGCAGCACTAACCGAAATGCAGCAAAACTGCTAGTATATATATGCGGCTCTAAGCCTTCAGTAGTGATATTATGATTGGCACAAAGCCATCAGTAACTGTATTATGTTTGGCATATAGCTCTCAGCGACGGTAATATAACCAGCACACAGCCTTGGGTAAATATGATCGACACAGAGTCATCGTCGATATATATCTTAGGCACATAGCCACGAGTAAATACGATTGGCACAAAGCCATAATCAAGATGGCACAGAGCCATATTTTGGATGGCACAGAGCCATAATTAGATTACGCGGCTTTAAGTCGTCCGTTGGTCCACAGTCGTCATGCGACCCGTGCAACCTCAACAGATCAATACTAGATCCACAGTCGTCATGCGACCCGTGTGACCCTATTAGATCAATACTGGATCCACACTTGTCATGCGACCCGTGTGACCCTATCAGAACTTCCTCCGTATCAATGTCCCAACCCTATGCAATATGTCGTGTATGTCATGCTCAATCATTACACGTGTATGCAAAATGGCCACGCTCAGTAACAATCATTTAAACATGTAATAAAAACATATGATAAAAACATATAAGTCATACAACCACAGTCAAATTAGTCACCTTATAGTCTAAGTCAGTCATTTACCCACAAGGGTAACATAGTCATCTTACCCTATAAGGGTATTTTGGTAATCCTACCCTACAGGGGTAATTCGGTAATTCAACCCTACATGGGTAATTCGGTAATTCTACCCTACAGGGGTATTTTACTAATTTTTCAAACTGAGGGTATTTCAGTAATTTTGCAAACCAGGGGTATTTTAATAATTTTGCAAACCGGGGGTATTTCAGCTATTTCGTAAATTGGGGGTATTTTAGTAATTTTGTAAACTAGGGATATTTCAGTAATTCTACAAACCGAGGGTATTTCGATAATTTTACAAACCAGGGAATTTCAGTAATTTTGCTAACCAGGGGTATTTCGATAATTTTACAAATTGGGGTATTTTGATAATTTCACAAACTGAAGGTATTTCGGTAATTTAATAAATTGGGGGTTTTCGGTAATTTTACAAACCAATGTATTCTAAACAGAGATAACGATGCGAATGTGCCTAGGGCCCATTCTCGACCCAAATAGGCCCACAGGCTCGTGTGGCCCATTTAGCCCAAATCTAGCTACAGATATGAGATTCACATAGTCCAGTCCAATATTTACTACACAATCATACAACTTATCTGATTAGGCCCACGGGCCCATTGGCCCCACATGGCCCCTTTCGGCCCATCGTGGCCCAAACAGCCTATACCGACAAGAACACTTTTGATGGCCTCAACTATCGCGTCGAAGCTCCCACACATGCGCTCGCACACTCATGTGGCTACATCGCCGTGTGACCGGCATTTCGGCATTTGCCGCTCTACAGCTAGAATAGTACACTCTTATGCCCAAACGCCAACCAAGGTATGCTTACTCTCCTCATAGATCGCTCTATTTAAAGCCAGCTTCTCGCCTACTCTCATGCTAGCTTCCCGATGTGGGATCCCACCTTCAGTAGAGTTTAACTCCATCACAACTACTCGCCGTCCCAACATAGCAAAATAAATATCCTTTTTTTCTTGTAATGGGATTCGAACCTCAGACCATTAGGACACTCCACACGCCACTTGCCACCTTGACTAGTAGACTCCCTGTGTTATGAAACAAGTAGAACTAAATATAAATCTATGGGCCAAAGTCTAAGTTCATTAAAAGGTAATCAACATGAATTGCAAGCGCCTAGACTTGAACCCAAGCTCTCCCTTACACCCTTAATGACGCCTTGCCACTAGATCATTCACTTCCTTATGTCATTTTTTTCCACATTTTATTCTTAAAGCCTATTTACTTACTCCCAGGGTTATATTCACCTAAAACCAAAATTTTTCCTAGAGCCCAGGTTTGAACCCGGGACTTCATGGAAGCCCCCTAGCCTTCCAAAATCACTCACCTAATAGATCCAACTTGCATTAGTGCCATTCTCTTGTTCTCAAAAATTTGAAATGCTCCCATGCCCAAGGCCCAATAGGCCTAATTCTACTAGGCCCAAAAATTCGGGGCGTTACATATGAACTGAAATGTTTATGTTAGTTTGATTCGTGCTATGATTTTAATGTTTTGCATTCATAGTTGCTCTAACAATGAAGTGACATCCTGTTGCTAGGTCCAGGCGATCGGGTCGGGTAAAAGGGTGTTACATGATGAGCACAACCTTTACTTTGATCATACTGATGAGTACTGGGTGCAATCTATTTACTTCAGATGCTCTAAAGAGGTACTAGGTGCCAAATTGGTGTGTTGGTTGGGATCTGTGTACCTGTTCAAGCCTGAGTCACGTTAATAGGTGTAACACCCCAAACCCAGCCTAGATGTTATGGCTGAATCTGGTGATGTCACATGATAGCGCTTTAGAAAACTTAATTATAATAATGCCATTTTCGATATCTTAGGTTATCGTAAAAAAATGTGTTGTTTATTCATTCATTAACCATTTCCAAAACATTATACGTTATGAAAGCTTTTAAAAATAATTTGGGAATTCGTGTATATGGTGGTAAATCCTTTGTTTATTTTGAAAACTCGCGTCTTATCCTACTGTTAGCAGTTATAAATAAAAATCCCAAAGTTTAACTATAATTAGTATAGGCCATGGTTACATAAAACTTCCCAAACATAATCGAAACCATAAATAAAAGTAAAACCGTAAAGGTCCAGAACCAGGGTCACCGCCAAGTCCTCCACTGTACCGATCTGTCTACTGCTGGGGATTACCTGAACAGATTAAACAGAAAAGGGTGAGTTTTTACAAACTCAGTGTGTAATCCTTGCAGAAAACATACACACAGTTATATCAAAAACACAGACATAAATTCATAGTTCGGGTCACCCACTATAGAAATGGTGTGGACTTTAGCCCACTTAGATACAACATCAGATATGTTTTAGAGCCTTAGACCATTTCAGTCATAATAAGTAGATCAGTCAGAATAGCAGAATCCTACCCACCAGCCTCTATACACCAACTCCGTCCAACCCTATCACCATGTGGGGATAAAATCAACCCACCCATCCCTACACACCATGCTATACTGAATGCGACACATAATCAGAAAGTTGCAGCTGAGCTTCCAGATAACAGGCTTGAGAGCCTTTCAGATACTTCCTCCGAATCATCAACCTACCCCGATGCAATGCAACATACGTAAAATGTCATGCTCTTATGCAAACACAGTTCATACATTCAGATATCAGAATTCATGCTCAATAGAAAAATCAGAAAGTCAAGTAGCATAATTAGGGGTCTAGGTAAAGCTTACCGACTCTACATTAGGTCCACAATCGACTAGGCTGACCAGTGCAACCTTACAGAACATTATAGAAAAATGGGCTCACACGCCCTTGTGGCCTGCCCGTGTGGCCCACACGGCCCAAATTGGCCTTGGCAGTATGGATCACACGGCCTGACCCAGAATCTTACAAGCTCGTGTGGGCCCACACGGCCCAATTGGTCGATCACATGTATCGCTGATAAACCATAATTTACACATATTTTAACCTCATGCTTGGCTTATTTTGGGATAAATATTCATTAGATTTAATGAGTTCGATGCTCCTAATTCTTTAATTTCATGTTTTATACTAAGGAGAGCTTAGGAGTCCAAAAGAACGAGAAATGGGCCAAAAAAAGACAAAATGGGCGTACATTAGAAATCACACGACCTGGACTATCGACCACGGGTGGATCCCACGGCCGTGTGTGGCGAGCAGAATCGACTATGGTCGAAGGAGCCTACCACGGACGTGTCACACGGGCATCTCCCTGCTGAAACCAAGATGAATTCTATTCGGAATAGGATACTTGTGGGCCAAGTAAGGCATCTCAAAAGACTATATAAACACCCTAGGGGGTAACCTAAAAGAGGACGTTGAATAGACACCGAGTAGAAGGCGGAAAGTACTCCAAGACAGCCGTCGGGAATAGCTTAGGAGAAAGATCTCTATCAAGACTGAAGATCTCCCATCAAGTTCTTTAGAAGTTTTTGGATTTTCTTATGTTTTGTTGTTTTCCCTATTTTAAGATGTTTTCCTCTATCAGTATGAACCAAATCCCTTAAATACCTAAGGGGATGAAACCTAAGACGAATCTTATTATTGTTTGATTTATGAGATAAATACTTGTTCTTATTCTTAATTGTGAGTTGTTATTCTTGTTTTGATAATTCAGGTTATTGATTCAAAGTAAAATGTGCTTATTCAGTGGAGCAAAAGTCCCTGTTTAAGAGAAGATCAACACAATTAAGCGGAGTTGATTGCAACCCTAGAAATAGGGCGATGAAAATCTGCTGGATTAGAGTCAAATCTAATAAGGGAATTCATAGATCGAGTTAATACGACAATAGGGGTTTTAATTAGAAAGAGATTTCAATTAATCAACCTAGAGTCAGTTGTTTTTAGTCTTGAAAGAGATATTAACATAAATCAAGGATTTCTATGGATTAAGTCAAGTGAATAAATCATATGAATCAAAAGTAATAAGTGAAGTCTAGGTGGATTTTTCCTTAGGTATTGCCTATCTCACATAAGTTGTCCAAAAGTATTTTCCCAATTCACTCTTTGTCACGTTCATAGTCATTTAGTTAGTTAAATTAGTAGTTAATTTTAGAGTAAAAATAAATCCCCTTAATTATTAGGTTAGATAATAAAAAGATAGTTATTACTAGTAACCTTAGTCTTTGAGGATACGATATTCTGGACTCACCATAACTATACTACTGTTCGATAGGTGCACTTGCCTTTTTCGAAATAATAGTTAGTTTCGAGCCGATCAAGTTTTTGGCGCCGTTGTTGGGGACTAAGATATTAGGAAAACAAAATTTTTATTACTTTAGCCATTTTATTTATTTGCAATTTATATTTTATTTTTAACTTTGCTAACTTTTCTTTTATTTGCTTCTGGCAGGTAATTTTAGTTTATGTCTAGAAGGAACCCGTCAGGACCATTTCTTTTTTATAGTGATATAGAAGGTACCGTTCGCAGAAATCATAGAGAAATAAGACGAAGCCAACAATACATAGAAGAAAACAAAAGGACGATACTAATACTACCGAAGAGATGGCCGACAATAATCCGCTACCTCCTGTGGTTGTTGCAAACCCAGTGAATCAAAATCCTGCTCCTCGTACTATGTATGATTATGCTAAACCTAATTTAACAGGAACTGAATCAAGTATTGTTAGACCTGCTATTGCTGCAAATAATTTTGAACTGAAACCTAACACCATACAGATGATTCAACAATTTGTTCAGTTTGATGGTTTGCAGGACGAGGAAACAAATAATCACTTGACGAACTTTCTGGAATTTTGCGACACTTTCAAAATTAATGGCGTTTCTGATGATGCCATTCGCCTTCGATTGTTTCCCTTCTCTTTGAGAAACAAAGCTAAACAGTGTTTGAACTCGTTACCACGAGGATCAATCACTACATGGGACCAAATGACTGAAAATTTTTTATTAAAATATTTTTCGCCGGCTAAAACGGCTAAGTTGAGGAATGATATCTCTTCTTTTGTGCAGATGGATTTAGAAACACTCTACAATGCATGGGAGAGATATAATGATCTACTAAGGAGATGCCCTCACCATGGGTTACGTTTGTGGCTACAGGTTCAAACCTTTTTATAATGGTGTGAACCCCTCAACTAGGCAGTTGATTGATTCAGCCACCGGTGGAACCCTAAATAACAAGACCCCTAAAGCGGCTTATGAGTTTATAGAAGAGATGGCACTGAATAACTATCAGTGGCAAGTGATGAGAACAAAGCCGACAAAAGCCGTTAGTGTTTTCAACCTCGACGTAGTGACCATGCTATCAAATCAGGTAGAACTTTTAAATAAGAAAATTGATGGCTTGTGTGGTTCTTCCAGATACATCCAGTGTTGTAGTGCAATACGAATGGAGGAGGGATGAGTAATACAGAATATCCATCCTACAACCCTGGCATAGAAAGCGAACAGATGAACTATATGGGTAATAATTCTAGACCTCAAAATAACCCTTATAGTAACACTTACAATCCAGGTTGGAGGAACCATCTCAACTTCTCATGGGGGGTCAAGGAAATCAGAGACAACAACCCCCTATGCTTTCAACAGCAACCGTTCCCACAAGAGAAGAAGCTGAACCTTGAGGAGATGCTAACAAAATTCATCGCTGTGTCAGAAACTCATTTCCAAAACACCAAAACAACGCTCAAAAATTAGCAAGCATCGATTCAAGGGCTCAAGAACCAATTAGGAAGACTTGCTAAACTATTTTTTGAACGACCACAAGGAAGCTTGCCAAGCAACACTGAAACTAACCCCAAGGAGGAACTTCATGCCATTACCTCTCACGATAGTAAAGGGGTAGATGAACCAAAATTGAGGCAAGAGAACGTGGTAGAGGAAGTTAAGGTTGAAGTAAGCCATGATAAAACAAAACCGGTAATTATAGAATACCAACCTCGTGTGCCATACCCCAATCTGATAAAGAAAGACCGCACAGATGAACAATTCGGTAAATTTCTTAAACTCTTAAATAAATTACATATTAACTTACCGTTTCTTGAAGCTCTTTCGCAGATGCTTGATTCAAGGAAATTTTTAAACGAGCTTTTGTCAAACAAACGGAAGTTAGATGATACGTTGCATGTGGAGCTAAATGCAGTGTGCTCAGCAATTTTACAAAATAAACTACCACAAAAGTTAAAAGACCCAGGGAGTTTTACAATTTCGTGCTTAATTGGTAGTTTATCTGTTGATAATGCTTTAGTTGATTTAGGGGCAAGTATAAATGTTATGCCTTATAAAATGTTTAAACAGCTAGGTCTTGGGAAACCCAAACAAACTAGGATGAGCATTCAATTGGCTGATAAAACTATTAGAATTCCTTAGGGTATAATCGAAGATGTACTAGTAAAAATTGATAAATTCATATTCCCAGTAGACTTCGTTGTTTTATACATAGATAAGGACAATAATGTTCCTTTAATTTTAGGCAGACCCTATTTAGCAACAGCTAAGACTAAAATTGATGTTGGTACAGGTGAACTCACACTTTGTGTAGGTGACGAAACGATCACTCTTCAGGCTCTTGACTCGGCTAGGACATCGAGTAATAAAGGTGAAAACATAAATTCTATTAATGACCATTTGGTTCAACCTTCTTTTCAGGAAGCACCATGAAATTACACAACTGAGCCAGATCCTAGACCTGCTGCCAACAAAGAAATAACTCATGAGGAGTGACGACTTTAGATCAATGAACTAGACGCATGGCGGACACACGTCAAGGAAAAACCAAAAAAACATGAGGAACCAAAGCAAGACCATGTCAAACTTAAGGATGGGACAACCCAATTTGAGATTGGGGATCAGGTATTGTTGGATAAGACAGACCCTTGAATCACAACTTCAGACCAAAATACAAACGGAGAAATCCCACTCACGGTACTGAATATCTTCCCATACGGAACAGTCGAGGTAACTAATCATACATTTGGCACTTTTAAGGTACACGTCACTCGACTCAAACTATATAGTGGTCATAAAACTGATAATAGGAGAGAGGAATGTCAACTCCTCGACCCACCATGATTAGGTGAATGAAAGGTAAGTCTAGCTTAAGAATCTAAATGAGTGCTTCTCGGGAGGCAACCCAAGCACTAACTTTACTACTGTCATATTTTTTATCTTTAGCACCTAACTAAAAACTAATTGAATAAAAGGAGTGCATATTTCCCTACCACATGGCCTTGCACAGGGGCGTGGCCGTGGCCGTGTGGACACCACGAGTAGGTACATCGACATAAACAACAATTTTCCCAAAACACGGGTTATGATAAAATTCCACGGCCGTGCGATACGGCCGTGGTCGACACTAATAAAGTAACATGGGTATGCGACATGCCCATGTCCCTAGGCCGTGGTCGACACTAATTAATAATCATGGGCGTGGAAACCTCTACACAGGCATGGGAGAAACGAAACAAACACCACAAGGTCGTGTGATACGGCTGTGTGACCTAACACGCCCATGGCACACGGGCATGGACAGCAACCAGGTCCCTGGTTCCTATTTAAAACCCCCCTTCTTCTCACTTTCTCCCTAAATTCTTACTTCTCCCAAACCCTAACCACCACACCCCTTTATTTATTCTATTATCTTTCTCCTTTCATTTTCCTTTCCCCTTTTCCTCATTCTTTCTTTACGCCACCATCCCCATGTTGAAGAAGTGAAAGGACCTTAGCACAATCTCCCCGTGCGAGATCGATCTACATAGGTTCATGCCGGCCGCTTCATTAACTCGACAGGACAAAGACCTTTGAGTCCATTTATTTTTCCTTTTTCCTTTATTTTCATTTTTTAGTTCTGTCCCTTTATCTTTCTTGTCTTTAATTTATATTATTATATTTCGATTTATTTAATTTAGGTTCAACGGGCTGTTAAGGAACGACTATACCACCATCAGAGTATCCACCTCCGCGTTCATCTATGCCCAACTTACCATTTTTTTTTTCCTTGACTCCATCCAAAATTTAGAAAGTTCACTTCTCTCCTTATCTTATGATTTTATATATTGTAGATATTTATCTTTGTACATTGAGGACAATGTACGTCTTAAGTGCGGGGAGGTGTCAACAATACTGAATTATATCTTGTTCTTAAGTAACTTTCTCATATTTACTATTAGAACGAAACTTCTATCGATTTATGATTTTCATTGATATGTTTCGGATTAAGTCATAGATAATTGTGCAGTGATGGTTTAAATTTTAAGACATTAGAGAATCGAGCATGATAAGTCTATTTTCAGAATTAAAAATTCATTAGGTTGTTTCCCTAATCTTAAATATTATTTTGAAGTTTGAAATTTACAAGGTTGACATTAAAAACCATAATTTTTGTGAGATTTTGAGCTTTTTAGAGCATATATTTTTCTTGCACACTTTATTGATCATGAGTCTGTCAACATTGATTTGTTATTCTAGAACTTGCTTCGATTATACATGTCGAGACCACATTTTTGATTTGATATACTGAGATGATAAAGGCACCTAGGTTTTAACCCACTCACTCCACAAAAAGCCTACCCTCATAATTAACCCCTAGTGAACCTTTTTTAGCCTGATAAACCATTTCTTGATTCACTCGTTAATATTAACCCAAAACCAAATTTTTACTTCTTCTCCTTTGACCCCCTTATGTCGAGATTTGATTTGATCAGCTGCCTAACTATTTTCTTTATTTTAGTTGTTAAATTCTATCTTATTATTGTCTACTTGTTCTTATAAAAAAAAGTTGGACATTTATCTATTTTTTTAGTTCAATATTGTTGAGCTTAAGCAATTAATTTCACATTTGGAGAAGAGGCTCGTTTTATTTGATGTAATTATTAATTATTAGTTCATTGTTTCTAGTTAGGTAAATGGTCAATTCGATCTCGATTCTAACCTTCTAATTCAGCCTATATCCACACCTTTAACCCAAGCCCCATTACAACCCTTTAAAAACCTTTTGATTTGTGTATCATCTCATTTTATAGTGGTGGAGATTTGATTTTCATGCAAGCTTATGGGATTAAATTTTCATGTTTGACTTTTTGAGTGCTTAACTTGAACCTTACCCACCTTGAGTGATTTGAGTGAATCTTTAGTGAGGATGTCAATTTTTGTCGATTTTGAATCAAGGGTAATTATTTAGGCAAGGGGAAACACTTATGTTTTCATGCTATAAAAATTTATGACTTAGATTGTTTGAATCTTTATGACTCTTTTAGTTCAAATTATCAATGTATGAATTATCTATGAATTATGATGAAACATTATTGATAAGAATTATGAATTGAGGAAGTTAATTTTAATTGTGAGTTGAGGATTTTGCTTGAGGACAAGCAAAGGCTTAAGTGTGGGGATATTTGATAAACCATAATTTACACATATTTTAACCCCAAGCTTGGCTTATTTTTGGATAAATATTCAGTAGATTTAATGAATTCGATGCTCCTAATCCTTTAATTTCATGTTTTATACTCAAGAGAGCTTAGGAGTAGAAAAGAACGAGAAATGGGCCGAAAAGGGACAAAATGGGCCTACATCAGAAATCACACGGCTGGGACTATCGACCAAGGGCGGATCACACGGCCGTGTGTCGCGAGCAGAATCGACTACGGCTGAAGGAGCCCACCACGAGCGTGTCACACGGGCATCTCCCTGCCAAAATCAAGATGAATTCTAGTCAGAATAGGATACTTGTGGGCCAAGTAAGGCATCTCAAAAGCCTATATAAACACCCTAGGGGGCAACCTAAAAGAGGACATTGAATAGACGACGAGTAGAAGGCGGAAAGTACTCCAAGACAACAGTCGGGAACAGCTTAGGAGAAGGATCTCCATCAAGACTGAAGATCTCCCATCAAGTTCTTTAGAAGTTTTTGGGTTTTCTTATGTTTTGTTGTTTTCCCTATTTTAAGATGTTTTCATCTATCAGTATGAACTAAATCCCTTAAATACCTAAAGGGATGAAACCTAAGACGAATCTTATTATTGTTTGATTTATAAGGTAAATACTTGTTCTTATTCTTAATTGTGAGTTATTATTCTTGTTTTGATAATTTAGTTTATTGATTCAAAGTCGAATGTGCTTATTCAGTGGACTAAAAGTCCCTGTTTAAGATAAGATCAACACAATTAAGCGGAGTTGATTGCAACCCTAGAAATAGGGCGATGAAAATCTACTGGATTAGAGTCAAATCTAATAAGGGAATCCATAGATCGAGTTAATGTGATAATATGGGTTTTAACTAGAAAGAGATTTCAATTAATCAACTTAGAGTCAGTTGTTTTTAGTCTTGAAAGAGATATTAACATAAATCAAGGATTTCTACGGATTAAGTCTAGTGAATAAATCATATGAATCAAAAGTAATAAGTGAAGTCTAGGTGGATTCTTCCTTAGGTATTGCCTATCTCACATAAGTTGTTCAAAAGTATTTTCCCAATTCACTCTTTGTCACATTCATAGTCATTTAGTTAGTTAAATTGGTAGTTAATTTTAGATTAAAAACAAATCCGCTTAATTATTAGGTTAGATAATAAAAAGATAGTTATTACTAGTAATCTTAGTCCTTGAGGATACGATATTCTGGACTTACCATAATTATACTACTGTTCAATAGGTGCGCTTGCCTTTGTCGAATAATAGTTAGTTTCGAGCCCATAAGTCACACACAACCTTGCCCATCCATCACACGGCCGTGTCGCTTGCACACGGCCTGGCTCGTTGATCACATGGTCGTGTGGTAACTTACAGTCTTACACAGGGCCTAACACACGGGCGACCACACGCCCGTGTGATGTTGACAGAGAGGTTTAAATGAACCCATCATTCCAACAACGACTCAACACAACCACTTAACACTTACCTCCAAACGAACGGCAGAAACTTTACAACCTCACACCGTTAATGGCTAATCTCTAGCCCCTTGATTGACTCCTAACAATAAAAATAACCACTTTTTCATATGTCACTTATCCACAATCATATTTATGGTAAAACGTAAACAAAACTTACTGAACAAGCGGGATGACGGTTGCACACAACAGAATGATTTGTAAAAGAGAACCGAAAAGGGTGAGGAAGGGAGAGCAGAATTTGGCTAAGGGAAGAATGAAAATGGAAAAAAAAAAGAAAATGATGGCAGAGAGGGAGAGAGAGACGCCGGTTCCAATGAGAGATTTGGGAAACTAATTCAATTCAAATCCCACTACTCAGATGTTCACTACAACTTTAACTCTGACTGGATATTGAAGCAAAAATACCAACCCTTTACAACATAGGGATTCGAACTCCAGACCTCCGACAACCTCTACATTCCACTTAGCCACCAGACCAGTAGGCCCATTTTGCTAATTACTCTCACACTTTTACTTATAAGCCTACTAACCAGAGATAGGTCTTTATTCATAAAAATACAAAAAATTTTGCCCAAGTCAAGGCTTGAACCCAAGACTCTTCAGACACTCCCAGAACACATAACCACTGAAGCGGACAGATATTTGTGTCACAAACACACAGAAACAGTTATACAAATATTGGGGCGTTACAATAGGGGATATAAATTGTGAATTGCTTGAATGATGCTTTAAAATGATTAAATGTTATGAAATTGTACTATAGGTACACATATGCGATGTATGATATAGATAGCATGTGAAAAATTATACGAACTAGTTAAACGAGCTGGAGGGCCAATATGGAAAGATAACAAATGAGTTGATTTGATTCAAAAATGAAATATTATATGATCAAATGTTGAAAATTGAATACAAATACAAACATCACTGAAATTAATATGTTAGTACGATATGTTCATTTAGTTTGTCTAATTAAAGTAATGTGCAGTTGATTCATAATATACATTTGGTACTCTAGTGGCATGTATATATGTTGATGCATTGAATGAGATTTGGCATGAATTGTAAGTAAGTTTATTAACATAGCTGAATTTAGCAAAAGTTGCTTGTCTCTCAAGGTTTGTAACACGATTCTCAAATGCTCGGCATGTTCAGACTCATCTCGGGAATAAATCAGAATGACATCAATGAATACCACAACAAATCTATCTAAAAACGGTCTAAAGATCTGATTCATCAAATCCATAAAAACTGCAGGAGCATTAGTTAATCAGAAAGGCATAACAAAAAATTCATAATGCCCATACCTTGTTCTGAACGTAGTTTTCGACACATCTGAATCTTTAACTCACAATTGCTAATAGCCAGACCTCAAATCAATCTTCGAAAATAGTGTTGCTCCTTTCAATTAATCAAATAAATCATCAATTCTAGGCAAATGATACTTATTCTTAATCGTAACCTTTTTGTGCTGATGATAGTCAATACACAGTCTCATCGATCCATCTTTCTTCTTTACGAACAGAACTGGTGCACCCCAGGATGAAAAACTAGGTCGTGCAAAGCCTCTATCTATTAACTTTTGCAACTGAGCTTTCAATTCTTTCAATTCTGTTGGAGCCATTTTTTATGGAGCTATCGATATCGGTGATGTTCTTGGTACTAATTCAATAGCAAACTCGACCCCTCTGATCGGTGGTAACCCCGGTAACTCTTCTGGAAATACATCTGGATACTCACAGACTACTGGCACTGATTCAATTTTCAATTTAGACACTTTTGTATCTAGTACATACGCAAGGTAAGCATCACAACCTTTTCTCACATATTTTTGAGCTAACATTGACGAAATCACAACAGGTAATCCACTCGAATCATCTTATTCAATTCGAAGGATTTCACTATTCTGACATTTCAATTCAATAGTCTTTCGTCTACAATTCACAATAGCATCATGTAGCGTCAACAAATCCATACCCAGTATTACATCGAATTCATCAAATGGTAATAGCATCAAATTTGCCGAAAACAATAACCTCGCGTCATTAAAGGACAGTTCTTGCAAACTTTATCAACTAGGATATACTTGCCTAAGGGGTTCGACACTTTAATCATAAACTCAGTAGAATCAATAGGCAAACTCTTACTAAACACTAAATTCTCGCAAACATATGAATGAGTTGATCCAGGATCAATCAATACAATTACATTACTGTCATAGAGAGAAAATGTACCGATGATAGCATCTAGTGACGACGAATCTTCGAGAGCGCAAATAGCGTAAGCTCTAGCTGGTGCTCTACTTTTGGATCTCACAGCAGAGTACTTTGTCGTTCCTTTGCTACTGGACACATTTCCTGCATTTCTAGGTGGTCTTCCTCTAGCAGCTATATTACTCGATCTTGCATTCTGATATCTATCTTTCTCGGGTAGGTCAGGACAATCTCAAAATGAAATGATCTTGCGAGCCACATTTAAAACAACATTTATTATTCATCCAAATGTCACTAAAATGTCACCTTCCACATTGTTGACACTCGAGTTTATTATTTCTCACACTATCGACACTTGACACCGAAGTAGCTTGAGCTTTAGGACTTGAATATTGCTTCCCACGATCTCTATTAGTATATCCCATTGAAACATTCAGATGACTATATGAATCCCGTGATTTCTTTGATGAATATTGATATGGTTTACTCATTGAGCTCTTTCGCGAATCTCTAGCCTTAAAATCAGCTTTTCTTCTTTCTTTGCCAAGTTCTTCGGCTTTAAAAGCCTTATAAACTAGTACCACAAACTCTTTCAATTCTAAAATCTTGACAAACAGTCTGATGTCTTCGTTCAACCCATCTTCGAATCTTTTACACAAAATGGCTTCGCTTGAAATTCCCGAGCATACTTACTAAGTTTTACAAATTCTCTCTCGTACTCGGTTACAGACATACGACCCTATTTTAGCTCCAAAAGTTCCTTGCACTTCTGATCGATAAACCGTTGGCTTATAAATTTCTTTCTGAACTTGGCTTGAAAGAATTCCCAGGTAACTCTTTCTCTTGGTACCACAGATATCAAAGTATTCCACCAATGATACGCAGTGTCTCTCAGAAGTGAAACAACACATTAACACATTCAGAAGGTGTGCAGGATAGTTCATCAAATACTCTGATTGTATTATCAAGCCAAAACTCGGCTCTCTCTAGACCATCATCAATAGTAGCTCTGAATTCTTCAGTCCCGTATTTTTAGATTTTATCAACTGGCGGCTTACTCAATCGCAAAGGTTCCAAACCTTAAGGAGCTACGGGAACCAGTTGGGGAATAGGTGGGGGTGGAGGTTGCTAAGCAGCCAGATTTGCTCGGACAAACTCAATAAACCACTCATTCATCATTTGAAAGAAGGCTTCCTTGGCCTTTCCTCCCTGACTACTCGATACGGGTCTCGACTTAGATTGCGGTACTCCGTGAATGGGATCCATTACTATAAAAAACACAATTTAAAACTGTTAGGAGATATCATACTATCACAGGTTATATATGGCATGTATAGCTACACTATCACATACGCTACGTTAGTCCTAGAATTGACTAAATCGTAGCTCCGATACCTATAAATGTAACACCCCTCACCCGTATCCGTCGCCAAAATAGGGTTACGGAGCATTACCGGACTTATTACACAATCGAGTATACATTTCCCATACAATTATCAAATTCAAATACAAGTCATTCATAATCATTCAGCAAGTCCCTAATACGAGCCTATGAGCCCAAAACACGCATTCAGGGTGGTTCGAGACCGAATCGATAACTCAAAAAACTTTTGGAACACTTAGAATATTTTACAAAATACAGGGGATACACGCCCGTGTAGCCTGTCGTGTGACACGCCCGTGTCACAGGCCGCGTGGACATTCGAAATGGGATCACATGGCTACATCCCAGCCCGTGGCTGACCCCGTGTAACTCACTGACTTGGGTCACACGGCCAACCACACGCCCGTGTGACCAGCCCGTGTGCCCTTCAAAATGGCCTTACACGCCCGTGTGCTAGGCCATATGCTAGGTCGTGGCAAACCTGTAGGGTATATTGACTTATGCCACATGGCCAAGTCACACGACCGTGTGCTGGGCCGTGTGGAGCATACTGACTTGATTTTTAATTCAACACCCAGGGACACACGGCCGTGTAACCTAACCATGTGTCACACATAGCTGAGACACACGCTCGTGTCTCTGCCCGTGTGGACAAAAATAGGCTAATTACCAAGCCATTTTGCCACCCAAACTTGCTTACACCTACATCAACCCAATTGGCACTAGAACATGACATACAATAGGCATTCCAAATAAGCTCCAATCAAGCTCAATTCATGATAACCTCAACCATGCTAACTCACAATCACCAATCACCTAAATGGCATTTTACAATTATGCATCATTTTGCCTAAACAAATAAGCATACTAATTCTCAAATATCAACCATTTGACATTCATAATACATATAATCAACAAACATCATACATCCATCAACAAACTTACAAGACAAGCTATATTCACATATATATAACCAACCAAACTAACCAAATTAAGCCAACTCTCATTGTTATATACAAAACCAAACTCTTAATATTTATAAGCCATATCAAATGACTAAATTCATTAACAACACACATATACCAACATGACCATAGTCCCTATACATACCAAATACTCAAAATACTTAAGTTCAAAAGTACCGAAGTGATAGTTGGATAGTGTGATGTGATCTCCGATGATTCTCGAATCCGAACTAGCTTTGATTTCACTATAAAATACGGAAAATAAATAAAGTAAGCTGTAAAGCTTAGTAAGTTCATATAGCAATAAACTTAACTTACCAAATATGCACAAATTAAGCAATTTAAACATTACATAACCTATCTCATAATGATTCACAAACCTACCACATTTTCATTCACCAAGTTAGTTATGAATTTCATAAATTTTCTCATATCAAAGCTTGTATGGTTCATGTACACACCTGTACCATATCGTACCAAAATCATACTCAACCACATCCCTGATATACCTGTTGAACCATTCGAAATACTATCGGATACTCGGGAATCTCGCACCCTAAGTGCCACATATATAGTCGAAGCTGTCTCAATCTCGTATCACATATAATACTCACTCTCGAGCCATCAACGGGTCTGCTCACATAAGCTGACGATCATGACGAAGCAACACGGTGCTGTTCACACAAGATGATGAGAATATACACAACACATGCCGGATAACTCAGCCACCGGTAGGACGTACAGATCAGCACCCAAATCACATAACCCCTAATGACATGTCATTTGTATCCTAATCTATTCCTATGGCTCAACTGGGATTTCTCACTTGCTGAATCGTTATTGAATATTCTCGTAGTGTCGTATTCACAATTTATGCAATATCAAAGCATTTAAAACACAAGTATAATAATGTTTATTACGTACGAACTTACCTCGAATGCAAAAATGGCGAAATAAGTCGATTATTCTAAAACCTTGTTCTTTCCCCGATCTAAATCCAAATTTTGTTTTTTTTGATCTAAATGTAATCAAAATTAGCTTATTTAATAATCTCTCTATTCAATTTAATCCAACACACACATTGCCCCTAATATTTTAACATTTTTACAATTTAGTCCTTATTTCATAAAATTACAAATTCATGCAATTCAACCAAAACCCATGCTAGCTGAATGTCAATTAGGTCCCTAGCAGCCTAAACTTTTAATTTATTTCACAATATAACCATGAATTTTACATTTTCATAATTTAATCCCAATTTGGACATTTTACTAAAAATCACTTAACAGATGTTGTTTATCTAACAACAACCATACATTTTCTATCATAAAACATCAAAATACACTTATATTAAACTCTAAACATTTAATAGTTTCGCAAATTAGTCCCTGGGCTAGCTAGATTAAGCTGCAACGATCATAAAAACATAGAAATAATTAAAAACGGGACAAAATCACATTTACATGCTTAGATGATAGCTAACCGAACCTTGAAGCTATTTTAATGGCTTTTTCCTCTTCAATAATCAGTTAGGAAGATGATGAATAGATTAAATGGCCTTTTTTTATTAATTATCATTTAAATTATCTAATTACTAAATTAACCTTATACATTAACCTTTAAAACCATTAAAAAGATGTCCATCTTTGTCCACTCATATTAATAATGGTCTAATTACCACATAAGAACCTCCACTTTAATATTTCATAGCTATTAGATACCTTTAGCTAATAGAACACAAGTTTTACAATTTACGCAATTTAATCCTTTTTATCAAATTAAACACTAAAACAATAAAATTTCTTACCAAAACTTCCACACAATCATACTATCATGCTGTAAATATTAAAATAATAATAAAACAATTATTTCAACTTCAGATTTGTGGTCCCAAAATCATTGTCCCGATTTGACTAAAAATGGGTTGTTATAGTTATGTTGTGATGTGATCAATCAGAGAGTTACATTGTGATGACGTATTCTCAATGTCGTGACGACACGTTGCCAGTGAGTTGTGCTGTGATGAGGTAGCCCTGAAGTGATAACGTCAACCCAATACTTTAAAATATTTACAATTTGGTCCTATTTTGATCTCGGGTTTGCAAAAGAGCTTTCTTAAGCTCGTATAAAACCCGAAAATGATTACATATCTTATTACACATATGTGTTACTCATATTTGAATTTTTTAATGTCATGTAATTGAATATAATTGATCGTAGTTGCTCTGAAAATGAGTGTGACATCATGTAGCTCAAACTCGACGATTGGGTCAAATACCGAGGTGTTACATTTAGTGGTATTAGAGCTATAGGTTTAGTCGATTGTCGGACTAAATCGAGCTTAGAATTGAGTCTAGAGGAACATGCCAAGGTCAAGTCAAGTCTGTGTTAGGATTTGGACGCTAATTATAGAATTCCTCTATTTTATTGCTGAAAATGTCAAATGAATCAAGAAATGATGTTGGTGATGATGTTCATAGAAGTGGTCACTTTGCTGATAGTGAGAATAGAATCAGGTTCGAGGCATTTGGCATTGATCCAGTAGGTGCTTATCATAATAGACGTACTAGATCTTAATGAGAAGGTCGAGAAGATAAACATTTTCTCTACATTATAGCGAAAGCCCTTTAGCGAGTAGCCGGGCTGCTCCACAAGTTGCTCCGATAGCTGCAGTTCGATGAGCTTCGATAAAAGAGTTGTGAAAATATGGAGTAACTAATTTCAAAGGATTGAAAGGGGTTGATCCCTCATTAGCCGAAGATTGGTTAGAATCAACGAATTGGGTAATGCAACAGTTAGAGTGTACTCCACATGAGTGTGTTACATATGTAGTACTGTCACGAGATTTTCTATTGATATGCAAGCGAACACAGTCATCAATAAGTAATAATTAGTGAGTATTAGAGTTATCGTCTCCACAGGGACTGGTTTAAAACAATAATTGTAAAATTAACTAATAACCGATTTGGTAAGTAATAGAAATATGAGTGAATTGTGTTAACTAAATACTTCAGTTAAAAAAATTAAAACAATAACACAAAATGTAATAGCAATGAAAATAGTGACACAAGTTTCAATAATAATGACATGAAAGGGTAGAACATTTATTCTCCCCTAAGATGCAATCATCGAAAGCAATGTTGTAGAATGTTACGGTGATGTCGTGACGATATGATAGTTTACTAATTCGATAACCATTACTTGTAGGCTTCTCTTGAAATCTCCAGCTTAAAAATTTTAGTCATCTTAACATATGGATATACCAAGTTAACCTCAAGATCACATTTTTGGGTATCGTTCCTAAGGATTATGCAAGGTAACAATATATGTCTTTACCATTACAAATTTAATTTATGGAAGAATTAAACATGCACCTTTCGAGTTGCATGTCTATTAATTATCATCTACTCAAATGTAATAATTAACTCAATTTCTTACTAATATTAACTACGCTTTAGCAAGTGTTTAACGTGTAAACCATTCGAATGAATAAACAACCATTTGCACAAAATATTATTAACAAGGCATCGATAATTTCATGTTAAGGATCCATAATTATTCTAGCATAAAAAATTAAGTCATGATCATTAAAGTGAAAACCAACAAAGAAGTTACAGCCATGATTTAAAAAACAATCGAGAAAGAAATAGATAATAGAAAGAAAGGATGAATAGCCAAATGTCGTTTGTTCTCTATAGCTAGCTCATGTTTCCTTCCTCAACAAATATCTTTGTTGCTCTCAGCCTCAATGCTCTCATTCTTTTGTTTTGATTTTTCTGCTCTCAAATTCTATATGTGTCTTCCTGATAGCATTAGAAAGAGCATAAGTTTTCCTTCTTACTTATTGGTTAAATTGTTCCCATTTAGTTATCCCGAGCATATATTTTAGCATTTTCAGTTTAGTAAATTGCATTTTATAACTCAGTGAATCCTAGTCTATTTTATCCTTAATTTTGCTATCTTTTTGCATTAATGTTGCTGCATGAGTTAATTCCAAATTGTGTCCAGAATTGTCGCCGCACCTGATAGCTATCTGGATAAGAACTAAAAATACGTGAGCTGTCCAGTTTGGTATAACCAACCTGTACATATAAGGACAGAATAATTCTGAGGAAAGGACACTTGTACTATTGAAGGAGGACATAAAACGTTGACGTGAGAAGAAAAATAGAGGGGTAGAGAGCTTTTTTTTTATTTTACCATCATCGTCTTCACCCTACATTGAAGCTTGTAGCTATGGAAGCTTAAGCCTCTCACGGGTGAGCCAACGTTAAAATTGACGCAGATTAGCTTTTGATGAGGAGACCTAAGTGCGAGACAAGAGGGAATAGAGAGATCCAGTCGAGTTGTCTAGGAATAGTATTCTCCACTCGATTCTTTCTTATTTCTTTCTAAATACTAGTGACTACTCTCTGTTTTCTATTTGTATGGAAGTACACATGAATTCTTGATTAAATGTTATCTTATTCAATCTTTCTTTTATTGTCTAATATTAGTGTTTGAATGTTTCTTAACACGAAAGTGTTATTACAGTCACTGACACTAGAAAGTGCAGTGACAGTTTGAGCCAACAAGCATTACAATAGAAGTTGAGTGAGGATTAGAGGAATTTATTCCATTTGTTCTTAATAGTGCCATATTGCCATCATCAAATGGTGGGGTTGCTGTGCATGTTTAAGTCTCAGATTAAATAGAGGAGTGATGCTTGGTAAGGTATACATTGAAATTTATTGCCTCGACAATAACCTATCCTTTTATACCTTGTGAGCACTTAGTATTCTACTAAGGATTCATGTTGGGGATCCTAGTTTATCATTGTCATATTTTATTTTATTGCTTTCAAGCTGTTGCTCCGACAACTATCCTCACAATTTATCTCATTTCTGTCTAGTTATTGCACTGACATTAATAGACAAAAGACAACCATCCCTGTGAGATCGATATCCGACAGACTCACATCTGTCTACTAGACTTGCATCAACAGACTCACATTATTGCTGTGACGTTAAATAATCGATCAAGGTTTTGGCACCGTTGCCCGGGTTGGGGTTTGTTTGGTGTTTATTTTTATTTTTGTGTTTTTTTGCACTTTATTTGTATTCATAACTAGTTTTTCTTTGTTGCTATTTCTTCAACTTCATTTTAGGTGTTTTATGACCTGAAGCAAGTCAGATTTTCTTGCCGATTTTGATCCAAAAATTGAAAGGACTATTCAGAGCAGACTTCGACAACAAAGAAATATGGCTCTACCAGAGGACAATGCATCAATACCCTCGATGCAACAGAAAAATGTTAATAACCCATTGTTGCCGCAAGATGCTCACATACAAAATAGGACTATACGAGATTTTGTTGTGCCTGTCTTGGATGATTTACAATCGGGAGTAGTTTTCCTGGAATCCAAGCTAGGAATTTTGAACTCAAGTCAATAATGTTTCAAATGTTGAATTCTAATGGACAAAATGGTGGACTTCTACATAAAGATGTGAGAGAACATCTTAAATCCTTTTTATTAATCTGTGCTTCCTTTAGTCAACAAGGCGTTCCTAATGATGCCTTAAATATGCAATTATTTTCTTATTCCTTACAGGGAAGAGCCTGTACTTGGTTTTTTGGGCTACCTGCCGAATCAATTACTTCTTGGGATGCACTGGCAACACATTTTTTTTTACGATTTAACCCGCCAACAATGAATTCTCATCTTTGAAATGATATTACTGCTTATCATTAGTTGGATGATGAAAATCTTCACACCTCATGGGAACGTTATAAATCTTTACTTCAATGTTGTCCCATGCATGGCATTCAACTAGAAACAAAAATTGAGAATTTTTATAATGGGCTGAATTCACATACAAGGAATCTTGTCGACGCATCATCCAATGGACCTCTGTTGGATTGTACTTATAATGATATTGTGAGAATTCTTGAGAGAATTGCTCAGAATGATTATCAATACCCTATCTCTAGAGTTGCATAAGAAAAAACTACTCCAGGAGTTATTGAATTGGATGCATTAACCGCACTAAGTGCTCAAGTTTCTTCTCTCACAAACATGATTAAAAATATGCAAGGGACTAGTGGCGTTGCACCTATACAAGTCACTCAGCAAGTTGATGTTCCTACTTTTTATTGTGAGATTTGTAGTGACAACCATAGCTATGAAGATTGTTCACTACATCCAGAGAATGCCTGTTATATTAGTAACATCCGCAACAATTCTTAGGGTAACTCTTACAACAACTCTGCACGCAACCAACCATTATGGGGAACTCAGAATGCTGGACAAAATGCTATGACATTCAGATATGGGAATCCATCTACTCAAGGAAATTATAATCCAAGACAAGGGAATTATAATGAACAACAGTAGAACTACATTCAACTTACTCAGATGCATCCACAACATGGCCAGACACATCCAAACCAAAATTTGATGTAGCCACAACACTCTTCAATATCAAATCAGCATGTTCAAGGACAACGACAACAACCGTACAATCAAGCTTCTACTTCTGACCAGTTAGCAACTCTTGAAGAGTTAATGCGGGACCATATTACTCTCACATAAGCTTTCATACAAGGGAATTCACCTTTTATTCGAGCATTGGAGCCATAATTAGGACAACTTGCTTCGAATATGAATACTCAACCACTAGGTTCATTACCTAGTGACACGAAAAATCCCAGTCCAAGGGGAAAGAACATTGTAAGGCTATCACTCTTAGGAGTGGTAAACAAACTGGTAAACTATTTATAGACTCTACTGTAGCACCTCAAGATACGGATAGAGTGATCACTAGTGAGAAGGTTGAATCTAAAGAGTTTGTCGATACATCAGACAAAGAAGTTCCACAAATTGTCACTCATATGCCTAATGTTTGAGCTTTGAAACTATCGACGCAGTCAAAGGTGTCAACGTAAGCAGATGTATCTCGACCTTTAACTTTCCCACAAAGATTCAGGAAGAATGGGTGTAACAACCCTTCTTTAATGAAATCAGAATAGTGGTTTCGGGACCACAAATTCGAGTTAGAAAGAAAATTTATTTTAAAATTATTGCATGGTTTGCATCATGATAGGAAAGACGTATGAGAATTTTGATAAGAAAGTTCTACTGAATTCATGTTTAATTATGGAAAGGGCAAATTGCATAAAATGTAAAAGTTGAGTTCTAGTAGATATAAGTATCAAATAGCTATGGAATTCAAAACTTAAGGTCCGTATATGGTAATTAGGCCATTAAGAAAAGTTAGTAGATATTTTTGATGATTCAACCTTGGAAAATTAGAAAAAGAAAAAAATAAATTGGAAATTGAAATTAATAAAAGATGATAAACAAAATAAATATCTAATATCATTATTTTATATCATCTTCTTCCCCAAATTCTAAGGAAACCCTAGGAAAGAGGAAAAAAAATCAAGCAAGCTTAATTAGGTAAGTAATCATGTCTCGTTTTAGTAATTTTTATATTTTTTGAGATCAGAATAACCTAATCTAACTATTTTGGGGATCAATTTGTAAATTTATCAAAGTATTACAATTTTTCCATGGATGAATATGCCGAAATTTTGAAATTTATGGTAGAAATTGAAAGATTTTGATAGATAAACAACTTTTCTAAAGTGAATTTTCATGAAATTGTGATTTAGGGACTACATTGTAAAGGTGTAAATTTCATGGAAAATTTATGATTGTTGTAAAATATATGTGCTGTAAATGTTATATGTAAAAATAAATTAGGCTTAGAATAAGGATTAAATTGCATGAATTTCATTTTCCAAGCCTAGGGACAAATTTGTCATTTATGGAAAGTATAGAGGCAAAATGGTACTTTTGCCTAAGATGTAAGTTGGATTGAATTGAACATGAAATGTGTTAAATTGATGTTAAATTCATTTATGTAGATCTGAAAAGATCAAATAAGGAGTTAGATCGAGGAAAAGAAAAAAAATATCGGATTAATAGATTCTCGAATACGAACAAGTGTCGAGGTAAGTTTGTTTAACTAGATTATGTATATTAATATGTTTGGAATTGAATGTTGAATATGTGTGAATTGTATAAATGTTTAATGCATAAAATTAATTACATGCCTAATATTGCTCGATAAGTATAAGTCTCGTTTGAATAAATGGAATTCGATGGATACATGATTTCTCGATTGGTTGTGGTCTTGCATATGTTGTATACACACTATAACTTGAAAGAGCATCCTGTTATAAGCCCTCTCGAGTTTCCTATTATATGGTTCCTGCGAGCATCCTGATCGGTAGTGATCCTACATGTGTTGCGAACTACCGCAGCTCTTTGTGAGCATCCTGTATATGATCGGTTGTGATCCTGCATATATTACGGACACAAACACAGCTCTTTATGAGCGTCCTGATATAGGCTCTTTTTGAGCTTCCTAATATGGCTGGCTTGAACTTCCTATTATATGGCTATCTGGAGCTCCCTGATAATAACTCTTCGGAGTTACCTATTAAGCTCAATAAGCTTCCTGCTTTAAACTCTTACAAGCTTCCTATTATAGCACAGATAAGCTTCCTGTTACATAGCTCACATGAGCATCTTGTTATATGGCTCGAGAGAGTGCTTCCTGATTATGTGCCCTAATGGGTACCCCTAGGTATGAATTGATGGATTTTCAGTTTTGTACACTTTAAGTGTACTAAATGAGTGTATCCATCGTTATTTCAAATAAATTCAATCGGTAAAGTTTTGATATGGCTAAATTAAACTTGAAATGATCTATCATGGAAACGTACATGTAATATGAAAGTTACTATATGATGAGCTCATCTTTGAGTCTTGAAATTTATGTGGAATAATGACTAACAAGTTTGATGAGGTTCTGTATTTTAGGCTATTGGCTAAATTTCTTGGATGCATTTTTGTATGCTTACCTTAAATGTAAATGAATAGTAAGTTAAATTCTCGTCATGCAAACTTACCAAGCATTAAATGCTTTCTTTGTTTTATTTTCCTCTGTTTTATAGTACTCGGAAGCTCGTGAAGGTTGGAACTTGGTCAGAGACACATCACACTATCCCTTGGATCTCTAGGTATATGAAATAAGCTAACTTTTGATATAATTACATGTATAAGTTAAATAGATTAAATGATAAAATATTTTGGTTGTAACTAGACATTGGAATGGCTAGTGTTAAACATACTTTGATGTAATTATATAAGGCCTTATCATTGTTGATATGTGTTAAAATGGTTTTATGATGAAAGATATATAACCTTATGATGAATAGATTTGATTTAGTATAATTGATAAAATTTACTTATAAACATAAGTGCAAACTTGGCAAGTTTAATCACTTGAACATATGTGCTAATATGTTAAACACAATACTTGTATTTGGCTTGATTTAAATGACTTGAATTGGTTTGGAAATTTGTTAAAATGTCAATGTATGTACAAGGTAAAATTTGAGTGAGAAATAAGGCTTGGAAATGGCCTTATTTTGTCCACATGGACAGACACACAGGCGTGTGTCTCAACTGTGTGTGACACTCGGTCATATGCACAGGCGTGTGGTTTGACCATGTGTCCCCTGCATCTTAAAATTTGAGAAAGAGAATGCTCATAATTTGTCACACGGGCAGAGATACGAGCGTCTGTCTCAGCCGTGTGAAACACACGGCCCAACACACGGGCGTGTGAATCCTACACCAAATTTTTGAAAATTAAATTGTCCACATGGCCTAGCACATGGGAGTGTGGTTGGTCGTGTGACACAAGTCAGTAGCTACCCTAATTTGAACACAGGCTGGGATATGATCGTATGCGTCACATCGAATGCCCACACGGCCTAAGACACTAGCGTGTCTCTTGGCCGTGTGAGCCGCACAGCCTGATCACAAGGGCATGTGTTCCCTGAATATAAGGAAATTTTAAAAATTTTGCAAAAAATTCTTTAAGGTCCCGAATTAGTCTCGATTTGATTCTAACATGTATTTTGGGCCTTGAGGACCCAATTAAAGGACGATATGATTGATTTCGGATATGAATAGTAAATGATATGAAATTTTCTATAATTGATCTGTAAACTCTAGTAATGCTCTGTGAACCTATTCCGACAACGGGTAGAGGTTAGGGGTGTTACATTTATTGGTATAAAAGCCATGATTTAGCCGACTCTCGGACTAACGTAGCAAGTACAAGTTTAGCTATACATGCCATTATATATAATTTGTGATAGTGTGATATCTTCTGACCCTTTTAAATGTGTTTTTCATATAGTAATTTCGTCCAGCCGAGCTAGAGCTGAATTTGAGGAAGCTGAGAGCAATGCTCTAGCTTTAGTTCAAAGAGTTGCATCTAGTAGTAGTAGAGGGCCCAAATCCGAGGAGGCAAAATAAGCCTTCTTTCAAATGATGAATGGTGGTTCACAATGTAACAGCCCGATTTTGGGGCTAGTCAGAACGGTGGTTTCGAAACCACTAACCTGAGGATGGAGAAATTATTTTTAATATTATTTTATGTGTTATATCATGATTATATGAGTGCATGAAAATTTTGGTGAATTAATTTTAGTGATTACTTGCTTAATTTCGAAAAAGGACTAAATCGCATAAAAGGTAAAATTTGTGTTCTACTAATTTGAAGTGTCATATAGCTAGAGAACCTTAAATTAGAGGTCCTTAATGTGTAAATAAGCTTATTAGGGTGATGGTCGGCCATAGGGACAAAGAAATGAATTTGGTCAAAGTTTGGTGACATTAGATGACTAAATGAATAAAATAAAATAAAAAACAAAGAAAAGCTATCATATTTTCTATCTTCTTCTTCTTCCACCGAAAATATCAACAAGAATAGGGGGTTGGGAAGCTTGAAATTTTCAGCAACTTACACTCCTTGCAAGTAAGTGATTTTGGTGGTCATTCTTGATAATTTTTGTACTTTTAGAACCCTTGTAGCATAATCTAGCTAATGAGGGGACTACTTTGCAAAATTGTTGAGAGTCTAGGGTTTTTCCATGTGATTATTCATGTGTTTGCTAAAATTTTATGGAAGAAAATGAATCTTGGTTGTTTAATAAACAACTTTTGTGAAAGGATTTTTCATGAAAACACCTAATAGGACTATTTTGTAAAAGTTATAAAATGGATAGTAAATGTGTGAAATAATTGGAATTGTGAGTTGCTATAAAAGAGAATATGAATCCGATAAAAATGAACATATTTCATTTTACGAGCCTAGGGGCAAAATCATAAATTTTGTGAAAGTCTAGGGGCAAAACGGTAATTTTGCCAAAATAGGAATTTTTTGAGTGTGGTTAATTTTGCCAAACGGTAATTAATGTGGTTATTTAATAAGCTAAATATGTCATTATAGATCAAGAAGAACGTGGAATCAACCTTGACCAAGGAAAAAGGCAAGGTTTCAGACTAAATTGCAAATTGACATATTTTGCATCGAGGTAAGTTTATATGTAAATGATACATCCTTTTTACTTATGTTCTTACTTATTAAAGTATTATGTGAAATGTGAATGAATATTATTGATATCTATTAAAATGATAGAAAGTGAGGAAATTCCCAGATGAACCTTCAGAATAGGAAAATGATACGGATAAATATAGTGAATAAGTTATTATTGGTGGGCTGTGTGCGATACCACCGTATTTATTATTAATGGTGGGCTGTGTGCGGTACCACCAGGGATATGTGATTATTAGTGGGCTGTGTATGATACCACCATGTTATTTATTAATGGTAGGCTGTGTGCGAAACCATCGTGTATCTAGTATTATTCTGAAGTGTTCATCGAGAAACTTTGACTAAGTGAAATTACGTTGGACTATGTGATGACAAGTGTAGGGTATAAGTGCATGTAAATGTGAGAAATGTCTATGATTTGTATTTGGAATGTGATAAGATTTGAAATGAGTAAGTACAACTACAAGGTTCTGAATGGTTCTTGATTTGTATGTAATGTTCTTGATGGATAAGTATGTGGTATGATGTTCATCGTTTACATATAGACTTACTAAGCTTAAAGCTTACTCCATTCCTTTTTCCCTTGTTTTATAGTGTCAAAAAGCCATCTCGAGATACGGAGACCGTCGGAGGGTAACCTACACTATCCATACATTTTGGTATATTGAGATTTACATTGAATTATGGCATGTATAGGGACTTGGTCTTTTTGGTTATATGTCATATTGGTTTAGCCAAATGTGTTGGCTTATGATGATATTTGATTCATTTTGTATAAGGCCATGAGATGTGGTTCATAATGATTATTTGGATGTAAACCTATTCATATATGCATGTATGTGCCAATGCTATTATGATATGGCCTATGGTTATTGATGGTTGAATGATGAAATGTTGCATGTGATTATGGATGTTTGATGATGGTGAAGCACTTAGTTATGTTATATTAAGTGCCTTGAACTTATATATATATTTGGATTGGTGAGGTTTTGATGTTGTGTAGGTTGGTGAAAGTATGGGTGGAAAAAAGGTTTGGTAAATAGCCTTATTTTGTCTATACAGGTAGACACACGTGCATGTGTCTAGGCCGTGTGTGACACATGGCTTGCCCCATAGGCGTGTGTTATGGCCATGTGTCCCCTGCACCTTAATTGATGCAAAACATGATGCCCAGTAGTAAACGCACGGGTGCGAGACATGACCGTGTGTCTTGGCTGTGTGAGAGATACGACCATAGGACATGGGCATGTGCCCAGGCCGTGTGAAGTCTGCACTTGATTTTAGGAATTTAATTCACCACACGGCCTAAGGACACGTGCGTGTGTCTTGGCTGTGTGATCTTATTTGGTTGATGATGTCATAAACAGAATGTTCCCTATTTTTGACACGGCTTGAAGCACGGGCATGTGATATGCCACACGGGCGTGTCCCTTCACCCACACGAGAGTGTGGACCATTTTGATGAAAATTTTCTAAGTTTTCCCAGAAGTTTCTAAATTTCTCAGTTTAGTCCCAAACCATTCCTTATGTATGTTTTGGGCCTCGTAGGCTCGTTTAGGGGTGATATGAATGTTTATGAAAAGTTTTAAATTTGAGTGGAAAGTCATGTCTCAGTTTTGTATGATTGCTTGCATATAAGTCCGATAATGCCTCGTACCCTATTCTGGCGTCGAGTACGGGAATGGGGTGTTACACACAAAATTCTTAAGAACAAATCCTGATGTACAACAACCTTCCCCTCCTGTTCCTCAACCGGTTCCAAATATGCCACCAGGTACAGAATCTGTTAGAATTGGTAAGCCTCCAGTAGATAAAATCCGTAAATATAGGGCAAAAGAATTCAGAGCAACAACTGACGACGATTCGAAAAGTGCTAAATTTGGCTAGAAAATACTATCAGGGTTCTGGATGAATTGTCTTGCACACTTGAAAAATGTTTGAAATGTACTGAATCTCTGCTAAAAGATTCAGCCTACCAGTGGTGGAATACCTTGATTTTTGTTGTATAGAGAGAAAATGTTGGGAATTTTTCCAAATAGAATTCAAAAAGAAGTACATTAGCCAGAGATTCCTTAATCGGAAAAGGAAGGAGTTTTTAGAGCTTAAATAGAGAAATATGACTGTATCTAAATATGAGCATGAATTTGTTCAGTTAAGCAAATATGCCAGAGAGTGTATCCCGAATGAAGTTGCCATGTGTAAATGGTTTGAAGAGGGATTAAATGAAGATATCAAGCTGTTAGTTGGGATTTTGGAATTAAAAGAATTTGTTGTACTGGCTGACAGAGCACATAAAGCTGAAGAACTAAATAAAGAAAATAGGCAAGCAGAGATGGAAGCCCAAACTTCAAGTAAAAGATTTATGGGCAAGCCACAATCATCAGTTTTAAAGAAATTAAAGAAATATCATGATCGTTCAGTCTCATCTGTGGGGTATTCTGGAAAAGATTGAGGCTCTCAACGCTTTAATACGAGATCTTCGGCCCCATCAGTAGCAAGTACTAGAAGTGTCGGTAATCCTAAACCTAGATGTAAACATTGTAATAAATTTTATTTTAAAGAGTGTCGTATAAGAAGTGGAGCCTGCTATAGATGCGGTTCTTTCGACCACTATCTTAAAGATTGTCCAGAAAGGATTGAAAAAGATACTGTTCAGACTTCGAAGCCAAGCAACCCTGCCTGTAGAGGTAGACCACCTTGTAACCCCGTTAATATGAGTGATAGCCGAGGTACAAGAAAAGAATCAATTGCTAAATCTGAAGCACGAGCACCAGCAAGAACATATGCTATACGTGCACGTGAGGATGCTTTTGCACTTGATGTTATTACTGGTACATTTTCTCTTCTTGATATTGATATTACTGCTTTAATTGAACCTGGTTCAACACATTCATATATATGCACGAATTTAGTGTTTGTTAAAAATTTACCTGTTGAGTTCACTGAATTCGTGGTTAAAGTTTCGAACCCCCTGAGCCAGTATGTGATGGTGGATAAAGTTTGTAAAAATTGTCCTTTAATGGTACGAGGCTATTGTTTCTCAGCTGATTTAATATTGTTTCCATTTGATGAATTTGATGTAATTTTGGGTATGGATTGGTTAACTTAGCATTATGTAGTGGTAAACTGTAAGCAGAAGTACATTGTGTTAAAAAGTGTAACACCCCTTACCCGTATCCGACGCCGGGACAGGGTACGATGCATTACCTAACATAAACACATAATTCCAAATCAAAAAAATCTGTTCAAATCTAAAACTTTTCAAACTTCCTCTTAACATACTTAATATAGGCCTACAAGGCCCAAAACACAACTTAGGAATGATTCGATAACAATTCGAGTCCCTTGGGGAATCTTAGAAAAATGTTATTAAAAACACGGCCACACGCCTGTGTGGGCAGACCGTGTCATCACACACACCCATGTCCCTTGTCCGTGTGGATATATTTCATAATTCGAACCTACAGGGGCTTTTACACTGCCTGACACACGCCCGTGTCTACCGCCTGTATCCTTCACACGGCCATGACATGCCTATGTCTTAGCCCATGTGTGAAAACCTTGACATTCTATTTCTGACATCATCATCTTCAAAAAGTCACACGGCCAAGGCACACGTCCGTGTCCTTAGACCGTGTGGTGAATCAAATTCCTAATTTCAGGTGCAGACTTCACACGACCTGAGTACATGCCCATGTCCTAGGGCCATGTCACCTACACGGCCGTGTCTCAGCCCGTGTGGTTACTACTGGGCATTCTGTTTTACCAACTTAAAATGCAGGGGACACACGGCCAAACCACATGCCCATGGGGTAGACCGTGTGTCTCACATGGCCTAGACACACGCCCTTGTGGACAAATACAAGGCTATTTACCAAGCCCCTTTGCCACACTGAAGCAATACATAGCATGGCCATAAAGCATTCTAATATTCACTACTTTAAAATGCATATATAAATTTCACAAATTACTCATCCAATTGTATAAATTTGCACTTCATGAATTTCATCATCATTGAATAAATATAGCTTGGCTAGTTTTGGCTGAATTCAATGACCATTTACAAAATGAATAATTAACCTTAATAGCCAACACTTTGGCTAACCAATATGGCATATCACAAAATGACCAAATCCTATACATGCCATACTCAAAATAATTAAACTTCACTATACCAAAAGAATAGCTTGATAGTGTGAACCGAGCTTCGACGTTCTACAATCCCCGAGCTAGTTTGGTGATACTACAAGGAAAGGAAAAAGAAACGGAGTAAGCATAAAGCTTAGTAAGTTTGTATAGAATATATAGCAACATAAAGCCTTATGATAACATCCATACGTTTCATTGAGTAATAATGCAAGTTTTCAAGCACATTGCTATAACTTACTCATGCTTATTCTTACCAATCACATATCACATATCGGACACATTTCTCGTAAGATACTTACATGTACCTTTATCACTTCATCACATAACTTTAGCACTTTTACCATCTTGAGCATAAAATTTTAGCTCTTTACCCCGTTGAACCACTTAGAATAATAAAGGATACCCAAACTCGTCATACACATAATAAGATGCCAATGCCAAATCCCAGTTATGGTCTTACATGGGATCCCATATTGATGCCGACGCCATATCCCAGATATGGTCTTTTATGGGATTTCATATCGATATCGATGCCATATCCTAGATATGGTCTTATACGAGATCGTATATAGATACCATGTCCCAGGCATGGTCTTACACGAAGTCTATCTTCGATACTGATGCCATATCCCAAATATAGTCTTACACGGGATCTCAATTCAGTGCCGAGGCCATGTCCCAGACATGGTCTTATACAGGACCTTATGAATCTCATGTCTTGACAATGGTATCCTTTCTATTCTGAAGGTCAACCGAGGCTTTCACATCATAAATTTTCATCATACTCTCTTTAAACATCATCGATCAATTTTCATAGAAATAATATACATTTCATGTAATCTAAGGCATATCAATGCACAATAACCTGATTTTGAATTATTACACACAAACTTACCTCGGTACCAAAATATGTATATTTGTTTGATTTAGTCTAACACCTTGTTCTTTCCTCGATTTTGATCCGAATTTTGTGTTTCTTGATCTAAAATGACAATTTCACTCATTTAATCACCACATAAATCAAGACATTCTAAAAATTTCTACTTTGGCAAAATTACTATTTTTCCCTTAGACTTTCATAAAAATTACGATTTTACCCCTAAGCTCGTAAAATGAAATGTGTTCATTTTTCACACACCCGAGCCTAGCAGATTCATATTCCCTCTTATAGTAACTCAAGATTTCAATTATTACATACATTTACCATCTATTTTACAACCTTTACAAAAAGGTCACTTCACAAAAGTTGTTTATTTAACAACGAAGACTCATTTTCTTCCATAGAATTTCAGCAAACAACACTAATTCTCTCATGGCAAAACCCTAGACTTTCAACCATTTTGCATAATAGTCCTCTCATTAGTTAGCTCAAGCTACAAGGGTCGCAAAAGTACAAAAATTATTAAGAAAGACCACCAAAATCACTTACTTGCTATGGTGAGAAGTTGCTAAAAAGTTTTGGCTTCCAAAACCCCTCTTTGGCTGATATTTTCGGTGGAGAGAAGAAGAAAAATGGGGAAGATGATACCTTTTCTTTATTTTATGATTAAAAATCAATTTAATCACCAAATACTACCTAACCATTGACCATGTCTCCCATTTGTCTCCATGCGGGCCTACCCTTTCTATGGGTCTAATTGCACTTTAAAGACTTCCAATTTAAGGTTTTATGGCTATTTGGTACTTAGTTCTTTTTAGCAATTAAGCATGAAATCGCTAAAGTTAATGCATCAAAACTTTCATGCACTCTTATAATCATGCTAAAACTAATATTAAAATAATTTTTTTGACCTCGAGTTAGTGGTCTCGAAACCACTATTCTGACTAACCCCAAAATTGGGCTATTACAATTCTCCCCCCTTAGGGATTTTCGTCCCCAAAAATATTACCGGTAAAAAGGTAGGGATATTGGTTTCTCATTATAACCCCCAAAACCCGGCCTAAACGTTAGGACCGAATCCGATATGTCACAGGGTTGAGTGAAAACGATTTCCTATCTACTCTGGAAAAATCATAATATATTTTGTTTTAAAACCCTTTTTGTTTAAGTGATGTGTCAAAAATTGAGATTTGCTAGCTTGAGAAAAATTCCACAATTTTAATTAAGCAATCATTTATTAGATGAGGCACGATTTTGAAAAAACATTACTCAGTGAACTCGCATATTTAAAACCCCATTTAAATTTCGTGACTAAAATTTTTCCATAGTATCAGGCATAAATACTAAATAAACCAATCATAAATTTAAAAGGCCTTATTACATCAAAAACTACCCAAATTTAAAGAAAACTTTAAACAGTAGAAAGTTCATAAAATATAACGTCTTTTATGGCCTCCACGAGTCCACCTCGGCTCCCATATCCACTATCTACTGATTACCTAAAAAGTTTAGGGAAAGGGTGAGTCACAGAGACTCAGTGTGTAAAACCATTAAACACTTAAACCGGCCCACGACCCATAATCTCGCATTAAGCTCATACATGATATCATACAAATTCATGAATGCATTAAGCCTGGCCCAACCTAGTATGTCCATCCTCTACACGCCATCTCGTACAAACCATTACACCGTGGGGATTTTTACAATCAACCCTCCATCCGCTACACGCCGTCTTGACAGTCTTATTGTCAGAAAATGTGGCAGAGCCATCGATCACTATGTGACCTTAAAATCTACTGTGGCATAGCCACCGATCACTGCGTGACCTTTAAATCAACTGTGACATAGCTACCAATAAGTACGTGACCTCATAAATAGATGTGGCAGCGCCACCGATCACTATGTGACCTTAAAACAATGTGGCAGAGCCAGCGATCACTACGTGACCTTATCACTTCCCCTTCATCAACATTCCCATATCTCATGCACAACATTTATATCGAAACCAATGTATCATGTGAATAACAAGGCAATATATCATCACATACAATCAACTCATATCAGGTAATTACAGATACGTACCTGGAACTTCCTGCCTTAACCACAAAGGTATTTCGACTGTATTTATAGCCTTTTTCGGCTTTTCAGCCCATACAATTAGTAATACAACTAAGTAAAGTGTGTTAGCGTTTACACACCTCATAACACGCAATACGACGCTTTCTATGTCAACACTATCACTAGTGGAAACCACTGCTATCTGTCTGCTACTCTGTTTCGAAGCCGGCCCACAACTCGGTGGCCAATCTCAGACTGCTAACACCGCTCGCTTCTTAAACTTAGGGATTGGGTTCACAGGTCCAATCCCCTCCTTCGCCTGATCGGTGCTTGATTCCATCAAAAGACCTTGTCAGTCGCTACCATCATGACATATGGTTGTTAAACCATAACATAGGGTTAAGGTAATAATACGATAACTAGTCTAATAAGGCTAAAGAGAACACCCTTACCTTGAAATCCAAAAAGAGATAGAGTTCAGAAACTAACGATTTTTGGCTTAGGGATCTAGACGATTCGATCTACTTCGATTCCTATCGTGTCGCCCCAAAAAGAGAACACAAGAACAGTCAAACATTAATCAAAAGATATCCTTACCAAGCCAATTAGCCTTTCGGCTTTGGCTTCCAAAAACTGAAAGAGAAAGGTGAAATATAGGAGAAATCGTCACTTACCTTAATACAGAAGATTCGGCTAGTCCTAATAGATTTCGGCACTTGACACCCTAGAAGAAGAATTTCAGAAAAGGTTAGGGAAGAAGATGAAAGAGTCGCCAATAACAAAGAGGACTATAGGTGAGATATGGGAGTTTCGACTTTTGAGAAGATCAAAAGAAAAGATGGTGCAAAGAAATGTAGGGGGATTCAGCTTATAGGGAAAGAATGGAGAAGAGAATGAAGACCATAGGACATTCGGCCATGGCATAGATATGGAGATGAAAATGGAGTTAAGGGTTTCGACTTTTGAGAAAGAGATGATTGAGAGAAGAAGAGTGAAATGGAATGAAATGAAGCAGTAGAACCGGTAAAGAAGAAGAATGATTTCGGCAAGACTTGGGGTAGATTCGGCTATGGTAGAGAAATGTAAAGAGAAGGAATGCTTAAGAGGGTTTTGGCCCACACTTGGAAAAAAAAGAAAAGGGATAAAGACCCTAAATGTCGAAAATGAACAAAAAGGTACTCACCTGACTACACAGAATTTCGGCACTCACTAACCAAAAGCCGAAAATGCACACTTTGAGAACTAAAATCTATGCTGACTACACAGAATTTCGGCACACCTTAGCCACTCTAAAACTGATTCCCCCCTCTCCTTAGAGTTTGACATTCGGCCAACACAATGCTCAGATGTCCATCCCTTCTTTTTCTCCACAAATTTCTCCTGATCACTCGTTTGAAATATTTTAAATATTTCAAACTCCACTTTTTCCTCCTTGCCATCCATTCAAACTATTTGACTCAGTCCACCCTCTATCCTGAAGTGTCCCAGTCAACCTCTACCTCTGCTCTCTCTGACGCCAAAAAGAACCCTAAAATGAGCTCCTAGTGACTTGAACTTGCTCCCTCTCCTACTCTTCTGGCGTGACCTTGCCACCTTGCCAACACCTTACTTGTGTCAACCACACACCAACATAATCCCTTAAGTCCCATTTCAACAAGCTCCTCCCCTAAAGTGCTTAAAAAGAAAATTTCAACCAAGACTCTGGCTTTTCCCTAAGTCATTCTTGGACCCTAAAATACCCTAAACTAGCATGATAAACATAACATTCACACACAACACATAAAATGAAAAGGCCCCAATTCAGGATGTTACAGTTCTACCCCCTTAAAATAATTTCGGCCTCGAAATTACCTGGTCAAAAGAGATGAGGGTATTGCTGCCGCATCGACTTCTCGGGTTCCCATGTAGCTTCCTCGGAACCGTGATTCTGCCATAGAACCTTAACCAATGGAACTGTCTTCCTACGTAACACCTTGACGTTACGATCCAAAATCTAAACTGGTTCCTCTTCGAATGATAGATCAGGCCTTACTTCAATCTCTTCTACTGGCACAACATGAGATGGATCCGAAAGGTACTGCCTTAACATAGAAACATGAAATACATCGTGAATTTGACTTAACTCTACAGGTAGCTCGAGCTGACAGGCTACTGGTCCCACACGCTTCAACACTCGATAAGGCCTGATGAACCTAGGGCTTAACTTACCCTTCCGTCCAAACCTTAACACCTTTTTCCACGATGAAACCTTTAAGAACACCTAATCACCCACTTCAAATTCAATATCCTTGCGCTTAAGATCAGCATAGGACTTCTGCCTATCAGATGCTTCTTTCAATCGAGTTCTAACTAGCTTAACCCTCTCTTCCGTCTCAGCAACCAATTCTAGGCCCAATACCTGACGCTCACCCAACTCAGTCCAACAAGTTGGAGTACGACACTTCCGACTATATAACGCCTCGTACGGTGCCATCTGAATACTAGATTGGTAACTGTTATTGTATGCGAATTCTGCCAATGGTAGGAATTCTTCCCAACTACCTCTGAAGTCTAGGACACAGCCCCTCAACATATCTTCTAGGATCTGAATTACCCTCTCCAAGTGCCCATCCGACTGCGGATGGAACGTTGTACTGAAATCTAATTTTATCCCCAAATCTTGATGCAATGCCTTCCAAAACCTTGACGTGAACCTAGGGTCCCTGTCTGAGATGGCAGACACTAGTACCCCGTGCAACCTCACGATCTCAGCTATATACAACCTGGCTAATTTCTGAAGAGAGTAGTCAACCCGAACCGGTATGAAATGAGCAGACTTCGTCAACCGATCAACTATCACCCAAACTGCATCCTTCTTAGTAGGAGTAAGGGGTAGCCCACTAACAAAATCCATCGTGATCCTTTTCCACTTCCACTGCAGAATCTTAATAGGCTGCAACAACTTCGAAGGCAACTGATGTTCTGTTTTTACCTGCTGACACGTTAAGCACTTACTCACAAATTCGGTTACCTCTCGCTTCAACCCCGACCACCAAAACTATTCTTGCAAATCCCGATACATCTTACTTCCTCCAGGATGCATAGCGTATAAGCTGCTATGTGCTTCCTGTAAAATCTCACCCTTTAACTCAGAATCCCTTGGCATGCAAACCTTCCTTTGAAAACACACTGCCCCATCATTATTCACACTAAATTCCGTGGTTCCATCGCCTGATCCCAACTGAAATTTTGACTTTAGCAACTCATCGGCCCACTGCTTCTCTTTAATCTGACTGACCCAAGAAGGTTTCATTTGCAATTCAGCTAATATACTCCCATCATCGTACAAACTAAGGTGAGCAAACATTGCTCTCAAATCAGAGATTACCCTACGACTTAATGCATCCGCCACCATGTTAGCTTTACTAGGAAGATGCTCAATCGAGCAATCGTAATCCTTCAATAGCTCGATCCACCGCCGCTGCCACAAATTCAATTCCTTCTGGGTGAGAAGGTATTTTAAACTCTTGTGGTCTGTATAGATAACAGATTTCTCCCCATACAGATAATGCCTCCAACTCTTCAGAGCAAACACCACCGCCGCTAACTCCAAATCATGCGTAGGGTAATTAGCTTTATGCGGTCTCAACTACCGAGACGCATACGCTACCACATTTCCATCTTGCATTAACACACATCCCAAACCCGTGTGCGACACATCACAATAAACCACAAACTCATTCCCAGCCTCTGGCTGAATCAACACCGGAGCCTCCATCAAAATCCTCTTCAGCTTTTTAAAACTCTCCTGTTGCTTATCAGACCAAACAAACGGAACCCCTTTCCACAGTAACTTGGTTAATGGTGCTGCAATAAAAGAAAACCCTTCTACGAACCTTTTATAGTACCCAGCCAGTCCCAGAAAACTTTTGATCTCTGTCATAGTCATAGGTGGCTTCTACTCCAGCAGAGCTTCAATTTTTCGAGGGTCGGCTCTGATCCCTTCTACCGACACCACATGGCCTAGAAAAGTAACTTCGCTTAGCCAAAATTTGCACTTACTGAATTTGGCGAACAACTGCTTCTCCCCTAGGATTTGTAAAACCACCCGAAGATGCGAATCATGCTCCTCCTCTGATCTTGAATAAACCAGAATATCGTCTATAAACACTACGACAAACAGGTCCAGATAGGGTTGGAAAACCCGGTTCATCATATCCATGAACGGTGCTGGTGCATTGGTTAACCCAAACGGCATCATCATATATTCGTAATGCCCATAGCGAGTATGAAACGCCGTCTTATGGATATCCGCTTCCTTAACCTTGAGTTGATGATACCCTAACCTCAAATCTATCTTGGAAAAGACTGAAGCCCCTTCAACTGATCGAACAAGTTATCAATCCGCGGTAACGAGTATTCGTTTTTGATCGTCAATTTGTTCAACTGATAGTAATCAATGCACATATGCATTGATCCATCCTTCTTTTTGACAAATAGCACCGGCGCTCCCCACAGTGATACACTCAGTCGGACAAAACCTCGATCTAACAGTTCCTGAATCTGAGCTTTCAGTTCTACTAGCTCCTTCGGCGCCATTCTATAAGGAGCGATAGATACAGATGCTGTCCCCAGAAGAAGATCAATCCTGAATTCCACCTCACGATCTGGGGGTAACCCTAGAAGCTCCTCTAGAAAACATCAGAAAACTTCTTCACTGTTCGAACATCCTCCACTGTTGATTCCTTGGCTTCCAAAGTGTAAACATAAGTTATAAACGCCTCACATCCTTTCCTCACCATTTTCTCAGCTTTTAAGACGGACACCACATTAGATAGATAATTCCTCCTCTCACCTATTACCACCACTTCTTCACCCTCGAGAGTTTTTAACACCATGCGCTTGGCTGCACAATCCAAATTTGCTTGATACTTTACAAGCCAGTCCATGCCCAAGATTAAATCAAACTCCTTGAATGGCAACTCCATCAAATCGGCTGGAAACACTACCCCTTGCACTTCTAGAGGTACACCCCTAAAAAGTTTGTTTACCACTACAGTTTTTCCTAACGGCTAAGTACAATCATCTCCTTAGGGGTAATCTCAGAGTCTAAACTTAAAGTTCCAGATACCACACTAGCAACATAAGAATGTGTCGATCCGATATCAATCAAAGCAGTATAAGGCAACCCAAAAATAAGAAACGTACCGGTTATGACGTCTGGTGTATCACCCTCATCTCGGCATTTAGCTGCATAGACTAACCCCGGCTGCCTCGCATCAGTGCTTCTGGCACCTCTGCCTGGTGTTCCATAGCCTCGATCGAAACCATTACCTCCTCTGGCTGGACCCCGACCCCCTTTGTGGCTGCAGACCACCTCTACCCTGCTGAACATAAACCTAACTTCCTGGCCTTGCACCGTCCCGCCTCCCGTGGGATGGGCGATCTAACTCGATGATCAACAGATCCACACCTGAAGCATCTTCTATTACTCGTCCAACACTCCCCTAAATAGAATTTACCACATCGTGCACACCTCTGAGGCTGCCTATCCACAACAGGTCTCACAACCCGACTTGGCCCATCCATTCTAGGTTTTTTTTGAAGACGCCCAGCTGACCCCGACGGTCCAAAATTCTTTTTATTACTATCTCTATCTCTATCCCGACTCTGGTTTTTCCACCACTTTACTTCCTCGGCTATCTTAGCCTTTTCCACCAAGACAGCAAATTCCCTTTCTCGCTGTGGAGCTATCAGCACATAGATCATCTCTTAACCCATCTTCGAACCGAACACAATGCTCATGGTCTGTGGCCACCATTCCTCGGGCATAACGGCTAAGGCGTAAGAATTCCGCCTCATACTCAGCCATCGATTTGTTCCCCTGAACCAGATTAAAAAATGCCCTTCGCTGCGTATCCACATAACTCGACCCACTGTACTTACTCTGGAATGACAACTTAAAGAAATCCCAGGTAATGCGGTCAGCTACAGTACCATCCCTGACCGTAAGCCACCATTGATACGTCTCATCCCGCAAAAGGGACACGACTCCTTTCAACTTTTCCTCCTCCATGAAATCAAAGTCATCCATTATACGCTCAACGACCTCCAACCAATACTCAGTTGCGTTAGGGGCTATGCTGGAAACACCCGTAAACATCGCCGCTCCATTAGCTCGAAGCCGTTCTGACACAGATTTCCGAGCCCTTGCACCCAAGCCTGCCCCAGCAACTCTCTCTAAAACTCGTAACATCGCCTGAGACACCGTATCGTCTCCACCCATTTGGTCCTGAAACTCTGCTCCTGCAGCTGGCGGTAGCGGTACCTCATTTCCTGACTCATAACCAGACCCTACTGGTTCCGACACACAATCCTGCCTCTACCACGTCCACGCACATTACGTCTACGTCTCCCAGTACTCATGACTACTGTCGTGTTTTAATCTGATTAAAAGTTTTATGTGTTAGTATCTTTCACTGTTTAATGCTGAGCAGTTTTATGAGAGGTATCTTTAAAGGGTAGTTCTCGCAGAACACAACACCACCTAGAGGTTTCCTGTCTCTAAAGTTTGAACTCCTAAGACTAATAGGCATATTTCTTCATGCTAAAAATTATTTTATACATACACCATCAAATGGTTAGAGCACTTACCTGGGTGGATCGGGTGCCGGTAGACTTGGATGCCATATTCCAACCAAAACATTCTCTTTATTTAACATTATCATCGATTTTGTAAAACACCATTGAACCCATTTCACAGCCCGGGTTTTGCAACCTATGCTCTGATACCAAATTGTAACACCCCAAACCCAGCTTAAACGCTACAATCGAATCTGGTATGTCACAGGGTTGAGTGAAAACGATTTCCTATCTACTTTGGAAAAATCATAATATATTTTGTTTTAAAACCCTTTTTGTTTAAGAGATGTTTCGAAAACCGAGATTTGCTAGCTTGAGAAAAATTCCACAATTTTAATTAAGCAATCATTTATTAGACGAGGCGTGATTTTGAAAAAACGTTACTCAGTGAACTCGCATATTTAAAACCCCATTTAAATTTTGTGACTAAAATTTTTCCATAGTGTAAGGCATAAATACTAAATAAACCAAACATAAATTTAAAAGGCCTTATTACATCAAAAACTACCCAAATTTAAAGAAAAACTTTAAACAGTAGAAAGTTCAATAAAATATAACGTCTTTTATGGCCTCCACGAGTCCACCTCGGCTCCCATATCTACGATCTACTGATTACTTGAAAAGTTTAGGGAAAGGGTGAGTCACAGAGACTCAGTGTGTAAAACCATTAAACACTTAAACCGGCCCACGGCCTACAATCTCGCAATAAGCTCATACATGATATCATACAAATTCATGAATGCATTAAGCCCGGCCCAACCTAGTATGTCCATCCTCTACACGCCATCCCGTACCAACCATTACACAGTGGGGATTTCTACAATCGACCCTTCATCTGCTACACGCCGTCTTGACAGTCTTACCGTCAGAAAATGTGGCAGAGCCATCGATCACTATGTGACCTTAAAATCCACTATGGCATAGCCACCGATCACTGCGTGAGCTTTAAATCAACTGTGGTATAGCCACCGATCACTACGTGACCTCATAAACAGATGTGGCAACGCCACCGATCACTATGTGACCTTAAAATAATGTGGCAGAGCCACCGATCACTACGTGACCTTATCACTTCCCCTTCATCAACATTCCAATATCTCATGCACAATATTTATATCAAAACCAATGTATCATGCGAATAACAAGGCAATATATCATCACATATAATCAACTCATATCAGGTAATTGCAACCTGGAACTTTCTGCCTTAACCACAAAGGTATTTCGACTGTATTTACAGCCTTTTTCGGCTTTTCGGCCCATACAATTAATAATACAATTAAATAAAGTGTGTTAGGGTTTACACACCTGATAACATGCAATACGACGCTTTTTATGTCAACACTATCAGTAATGGAAACCACTGCTATTTGTCTGCTACTCTGTTCCGAAGTCGGCCCACGACTCAGTGGCCAATCTCGGACTGTTGACACTGCTCGCTTCTTAAACTTAAGGATTGGGTTCATAGGTCCAATCCCCTCCTTTGCCTGATTGGTATTTGATTCCATCAAAAGACCTTGGCAGTCGCTACCATCATGACATATGGTTGTTAAACTATAACATAGGGTTAAGGTAATAATACGATAACGAGTCTAATAAGGCTAAAGAGAACACCCTTACCTTGAAATCCAAAAAGAGATAGAGTTCAAAAACTAACAATTTCTGACATAGGGATCTAGACGATTCTATCTACTTCGATTCTTGTCGTGTCGCCCCAAAAAGAGAACACAAGAACGATCAAACATTAATCAAAAGATAACCTTACCAAGCCAATTAGCCTTTCGGCTTTGGCTTCCAAAAACTAAAAGAGAAAGGTGAAATATAGGAGAAATCGTCACTTACCTTAATACAGAAGATTCGACTAATCCTAATAGATTTCAACACTTAGCACCCTAGAAGAAGAATTTCGGCAAAGGTTGGGGAAGAAGATGAAAGAGTCACCAATAACAAAGAGGATTATAGGTGAGATGTGGGAGTTTCGGCTTTTGAGAAGATCAAAAGAAAAGATGGTGCAAAGAAATCTATGGTGATTTGGCTTATAGGGAAAGAATGGAGAAGAGAATGAAGACTATAGGACATTCGGCCGTGGCATAGATATGGAGATGAAAATGGAGTTAAGGGTTTCGACTTTTGAGAAAGAGATGATTGAGAGAAGAAGAGTAAAATTGAATGAAACGAAGCAATAGAACCGGTAAAGAAGAAGAATGATTTTGGAAAGACTTGGGGTAGATTCGGCTATGGTAGAAAAATGTAAAGAGAATGAATGCTTAAGAGGGTTTCGGGTCACACATGGAAAAAAGAAAAAAAATTGGATGAAAACCCTAAATGTCGAAAATGAACAAAAAAGTACTCACCTGACTACACAGAATTTCAGCACTCACTAACCAAAAGCCGAAAATGCACAGTTTGTGAACTAAAATCTATGCTGACTACACAGAATTTTGGCAAACCTTAGCCACTCTAAAATCGATTCCCCCTCTCCTTAGAGTTTGACATTCGGTCAACACAATGCTCAGATGTCTATCCCTTCTTTTTCTCCACAAATTTATTCTGATCACTCGTTTGAAATACTTTAAATATTTCAAACTCCACTTTTTCCTTCTTGCCATCCATTGAAACTATTTGACTTAGTCCACCCTCTATCCTGAAGTGTCCCAGTCAACCTCTGCCTTTGCTTTCCCTGACGCCAAAAAGAACCCCAAAATGAGCTCCTCGCGACTTGAACATGCTCCCTCTCCTACTCTTGTGGCGTCACCTTCCAACCCTTATGTGGCGTCACCTTGCCACCTTGCCAACACTTTGCTTGTGTCAACCACACACAAACATAATCCCTTAAGTCCCATTTCAACAAGCTCCTCCCCTAAAGTGCTTAGAAAGAAAATTTCAACCAAGACTCCGGCTTTTCCCTAAGTCATTCTTGGACCCTAAAATACCCTAAACTAGCATGATAAACATAACATTCACACACAACAAATAAAATGCAAAGGCCCCAATTCAGGATGTTACATTCATAGCCTCCTCAGGCTCCCATGTAGCCTCTTCTACCCCATGTCTTTGCCATAGTACTTTCACAATGGCTATACTTTTATTTCTTAACTGCTTGACTTCTCGTGCTAAAATCTTAACCGGCTTTTCACCATAAGTCATGTCCGATTGAATTTCAACCTCTGTCGGCACAATCACATGCGAAGGGTCTGATCGGTAGCGACACAACATAAACACATAGAATACATCATGAATCTTTTCCAACTTAGATGGCAAACCTAAATGATAAACTGCAGGTCTTATCCTATCGATAATCTTATACGGTCCGATAAAGCAGGGACTTAATTTGCCTTTTCGGGCAAATCTGAGAACTTTCTTCCATGGTGATACTTTTAGAGACACTTTATCACTGACTTGAAACTCAATCTCTTTTCATTTCAAATTCGCATAGGACTTTTGTCTATCAGAAGCAGCTTTTAAACACTCACGTATCACTTTTACCTTCTCTTCGGTTTCTCTGGCCAAATCGACCCATTGAATCTGATTCTCTCTGAGTTCGATCCAATACAGGCGTATTCGACACTTACGCCCATATAATGCCCTAATAAGGCACCATTCTCAAACTCGACTGGTAACTGTTATTATAGGCAAATTCTACTAATGGTAAGTACTTTTCCCAATTACCTTGAAATTCTAAAACACAACATCGGAGCATGTCTTCGAGTATCTGTATTACCCTTGACCGATGAAATCAGAGCTTTAAAATTTATAAAGGAATGATCGAACCTGGAAACTAACTCTGACAACGATTAAAGGCAAGTGTACCTATCGAACAGTAGTATAGCTTAGGCAAGACCGGATTGTCGAACCCAAAGGAGCTAAAAGTATTAATACTAACTTTCTTTTTAATATTTAGCCTTAAAAATAAAATGAAGTTGTTTTAATCTAAATTAACGACGACTAAGCTACGGATAAAGACAAAAAGAATGAATTGGGAAATAACTTGAAGAAAAAACTCAATTGATCACGAAGATACCCTCAGGAAGAATCCACCTAGACTACACTTGTTACCTAACCCTGAATCATATGATTTATTTACTTAGCTTGATCCGTAGGACTCCCTAACGTATATTAAACCCTCTCTCCAGGTGAATAACATCTAACCCTAGGTTAATTAGTGGAACTCTCGTTCTCTTATAATAACCCCCTAGAATAGTAGTAAATCGATCTATGGATTCCCATATTAGGTTTCACCCTAATCCAAAAAAATCTCGACATCCAATCTCTAGGCGTGCGATCGACTCCGCTTAATTACGCTAGATCTACTCTTAAGCAGGGTCTATTCCTCCTCCACCTAAGCACATAAGATTTGGATTAAGCATGCATAATTAAGAACAAACTAAGTATTTGTCATATAATTCAAAAATCAAAATAACAAGATTTATCTAGGTTTCATCCCCTTCAAGTATCTGAGGGGTTTAGTTCATAATAAATAAAGAAAACATCTCAAGAGAAAAGATAAAACAGAACATAAGAAATCCCTAAAACTCCCTGAAGGAATTGAAGGAGAATTCTGCCGTCTTGAGTATAATTTCGGCTTCTTGGGATGGATCTACTGGCTAACTTCAAGCAATTTCCACAATTCTGACATTTCTGGCTTGGCTCCTTGGCCGAGCTGAACGCCCGTTTCGGCTTCTGCCGAACTCCCTTTCAAGTTGCCTCCTTGGGTGTTTATATAGACTTTGAGATGCCTTACTTGGCCCCTAAGTATCCTAATTTAAGTAGAATTCCTACTAGGGTGTTTGAATAGGCCTTGGAGTGTGTTTCTTTGCCTCCAAGTATCCTTTCGCGAATGTAATTGCTCTTTCCAGCAACAGGGACACGGCCACGGCACACGCCCGTGTGAATTATGGCTAGGCCATGTTCAGACTTGTAATGAGGCACGGCAGTGTGATATTTGGGCCAGGCCATGTTGATTTCTCTCTTGGCCCAATTTGGTCCATTTTAAGCCCGTTTCTCATTCTTTTCATCCTTAGGTGCTTTCCTGAGTATAAAATATGAAAAGAAAGGATTAAGAGCACCTTTTTACATGAATCAAGGGATAAATCATCCAAAAGCATACTAAATGTGGGCTTAAAATATGTTACTTTTATTATTTATCAAATACCCCCACACTTAAGCTTTTACTTGTCCTCAAGCAAAATTCTCAATTTACAATTAAAATGAACTTTCCATAATCCATAATTCCTATCAACAATGTGTCATCATAATTCTTAGCTGATTTATACGTAGATAATGTAATTCAAAGAGTCCTAAAGATTCAAACAATATAAGTCATACATTTGTAGTATGAAAACATAGGTGTTTCCCCTTACCTAAATTATTACCTCTGATTCGAAATCGACAAGAGTTGACATCCTCACTAAAAATTCACTCAAATCACTCAAAGTGTTTAAGGTTCAAAATTAAGCACTCAATAAGTCGAACATGAAAAGTTAATCCCATCGGCTTGCCTGAAAATCAAATCTCCACCACTGTAAAATGAGATGATAAACAGATCAAAAGGTCTTTGTGAGGGTTTAACGGGGCTAAGGTTAAATGTGTGGATAAAGGCTGAATTAGAGGGTTAGAATCGAGACTGACCTGATAAATTTCCTAACTAGAAAAATGAACTAATCTTAAATAATCAATTGAAGCTTAATAATACTAATAATACGAGCTTTTTTCTTCAAGAATTTTTGAATTTTAATGTGTAAGCTCACCTAATCACAAACTAATAATGAATATACTTCGTTTTTTTAAGAACAAACAATCATTACAATAATAAGAAAGAGCTTTTACAACTGAAATATAGAACATAGTTAGGAAACTGTTCAAAATCAAATCTCGACAAAAAAGGTAATTAAAAGAAATGGTAATAACAAATACAAAGGGTTTTAGGTTAAAACTAGTAGGTAAGTCAATAAAAAGGGTTGTTAGGATCAACGAGGTTCACTAGGGGTTAATTATGAAGGTTAGCTTTTTAGTGGAGTAAGTGGCTTAGAACCTAAGTGCCTTTATCATCTCTGTATATCAAATCATAGGTGTGGTCTTGACATGTATAATCAAGGCAAGTTCTAGAATAACAGTTCAATGTTGACACACTCATAATAAAAAAAGTGAGCATGAAAAAGAATGTATGCTATGTAAGGCTCAAAATCTCACAAAAATTATGGGTGTTTTTGACATCAACCTCATAAATTTCAAACTTCAAGATAATACTCAGATTCAGGTAGACAACCTAGAAATTTTTAATTTTTTTTTGAAAATTAGACTTATTATGCTTGATTCCCTAGTATCTTAAAATTCAATCATCAATGTACAATTAACTATGGCTTACTTAAAAACATGTCAATAAAAATCATAAATCATTAGAAATTTCATCCTAATTAGTAATATGAGGAAATTACTTAAGAATTAGGCTTAATTCAGGGATTTTCAAATAATACTATAGTTAACCCCCCCACACTTAAGATGTACATTGCCCTCAATGTACAAATATAGATAATAGCAAAATAATCATAAAATCATAAAATCGGGAGAGAAGTGAAACTTCCTGAATTATGGATGAGATCCTTGGAGGAGGTGGAAAATACGTTGGAGGTGAATGTGGGGTAGCGCCTTGAAGCGTTTGAAATTGAATCCTTGAAGCAGCTGGTCGAATTTTATGGCGTCCTAAGCTAAATCTAAATGTCATAAAGAATAAGAAGAAAATAAAAAATAAAAAATAAAAATAAAAATAAAAATAAAAGTAAATAATGGAAAATGAAAGAAGAACAACAACTGGAAAAGAAAAAGTGAGAAGAGGGTTAAATAAAAATTATGGATCTGGTGGTTGCCCCCTCCCTTGTACCTTCTTGTGGTGGCCACACGGCCACGACCACTTTGGTTAGTTTATGGTTAGGTGCTAAAAGGAAAAATAAAAGAAAAAATGAAAATGAAAATAAAAATGTAAAAATGGGGTTAGTGCTGGGGTTGCCTCCCGAGAAGCGCTCGTTTATATTCTTAAGCTAGACTTTACCTCTCATTCGTATGGTCATGGTGGTTTGAGGAGGTGAAAATCCTTTCTCATGCGATCAATTTGGTTATGGATATATAGTTTAAGTCGAGTAATGTTGACCTCAAAAGTGATGGATTTAGGATTGCTTACCTCGACTGTGCCGTATAGGAAGACATTAAGTACCTCAACAATGATTTCTTCATTTGCCTTGAGGTCTGAATTGGTGATTCGATGGTCTTCCTTTCCTTATTCAACAATACTTGATCCCCTATTTTGAAGTGATTTGTTGTTCCTATCGGCTTGTCTGGGGGTTCCTTCGATTTTTCTTCTTGCGGTTTCGATTTCTCTTTAAAGTGTGTCTTCCACTCTTCTAGTTTGTCGACCTTAAGGCTTCGTTCCTCATATAATTCTTCTTTATTGGCACGAGGTCTATGATTCGGCTCAGGTTTGTGGCTTCGTGGTGTTTCCTGTGATGAAAGTTGAACAAATTTGTTATCAACTGAATTTACTTTCTCACCTTCATCAGTTGATGTTCTGGCCGAGTCAAGAGCTTGTAGAGTGATTGATTCGTCACCTATACGAAGAATGAGTTCTCCTGTACCAACATCAATTTTAGTCCTGGCATTTGCTAGAAAGGGTCTTCCTAAAATTAAAGGAATCGAATTGTCCTCATCCATGTCTAAAACGATAAAGTCTATTGGGAATACTAATTTATCAATTTTGATTGGAACATTTTCTATTATACCCCTAGGAATTCTGATAGTTTTATCAATTAATTGAATGCTCATCCTAGTTTGCCAGGGTTTCCCTAGACCTAGTTGTTTAAACATTTTATAAGACATAACATTGACGCTTGCCTCTAAATCAGCTAAAGCATTACCAATAGATAAACTACCAATTAAACATGGAATTGTAAAACTCCCTGGACTTTTAATTTTCGAGGTAGTTTATTTTGTAGAATCGCTAAGCACATTATGTTTGGCTCCACATGCGATGCATCGTCTAGCTTCCGTTTGTTTGTCAACAGCTCTTTTAAAAATTTTCTATAATCGGGTATCTGTGAAAGAGCTTCGAGAAACGGTAAGTTAATATGTAATTTCTTTAAAAGTTTAAGAAACTTACCAAACTATTCCTCTATGTTGTCCTTCTTCATTGCTTCGGAATGTTGTATACGAGGTTTGCACTCTGTAATTGTCGATTTTGGTAATTCATGGCTCACCTCAACCTTACCTTCATTTACCACGGGTTCTTGCATTGGATCAGATTCCACTAACCTTTCACTGTTGTGAGCTTGTACGGGTTGAATTTGCTCTTTTGGGTTAATCTCCGTGTTGCTTGATAGACGTCCTTATGGTCGTTCGGACATTAACTTTGCAAGTTGTCTGACTGCCTTAGTGATTTTCCCAACTTGGCTCTTGATCTCTTCAATCGATGTTCGTTGGTTTGTTTTAGTGTTGCTTGGCAAGCTTTCTTGTTGTTGTTCTAAGATCAGCTTGGCAGGCTGACCTAACAGATCCTCGATCCCTTGAATCGATGCTTCTTGTTTTGTTTTTATATTTTGGCAGCGTGTTTCTGTGTTTGCTATGAATTTTGCCAGCATCTCTTCAAGGTTGGACTTATCTTCCTGTTGGTGAAATGGTTGTTGAAAATTTTGAGGAAGTTCCTGTCTTTGGCTACTTTGATCATTCCATGAGAAATTGGGATGGTACCTCCAACCTGTATTATAAGTGTTATTATAAAAATAATTTTGAGGTCTAGAGTAGTTACCCATATAGTGGACTTGTTCGTTCTCCATGCCATATCCGTAGGGTGGGTACTAAGGATTCGCCACGCCTCCTGGATTCGAGTCATATTGCATTACTAGTTGTACTTACGAGAGACTACACAAACCATCAATCTTTTTATTCATCATCTCTAGCTAGTTAGATAACCTGGTGAACACGTCGAGGTCGAAGGCACTGGCTGCTTTAGTAGGAATTGTCCTCATGACTTGCCACTGATAATTATTCAGTGCCATCTTCTCTATAGACTAAAATTATCTGCCAAAATCAAAATAGAGGAAAAATTAACAAAGTAAAAAAAATAAAAAATAATAATGAAAATAAATTGCAATAATAATAAAAAAATGGCTAAAGTAATAAAAATAGAGCTTTCTTAATATTTTAGTTCCCCGGCAACGACGCCAAAAAACTTGATCACTGAAATCAGAACTTTAATATTTATAAAGGAATGATTGAACCTGGAAACTAACTCTGAAAACGATTAAAGGCAAATGTACCTATCGAACAGTAGTATAGCTTAGGCAAGATCGAATTGTCGAACCCAAAGGAACTAAAAGTATTAATACTAACTTTCTTTTTATTATTTAGCCTTAAAAATAAAGTGAAGTTATTTTAATCTAAATTAACGACGACTAAGCTAAGGATAAAGACAAAAAGAACGAATTGGGAAATAACTTGAAGAAAAAACTCAATTGATCACGACGATACCCTCAGGAAGAATCCACCTAGACTTCACTTGTTACCTAACCCTGAATCATTAGGACTCCCTAATGTATATTAAACCCTCTCTCGAGGCGAATAATGTCTAACCCTAGGTTAATTAGTGGAACTCTCGTTCTCTTATAATAACCCCCTAGAATAGTAGTAAATTGATCTATGGATTCCCATATTAGGTTTCACCCTAATCCAAAAAAATCTCGACATCCAATCTCTAGGTGTGCGATCAACTTCGCTTAATTACGCTAGATCTACTCTTAAGCAGGGTCTCTTTCTCCTCCACCTAAGCACATCAGATTTGGATTAAGAATGCATAATTAAGAACAAACTAAGTATTTATCATATAATTCAAAAATCAAATAACAAGATTTATCTAGGTTTCATCCCCTTCAGGTATCTGAGGGGTTTAGTTCATAACGAATAAAGAAAACATCTCAAGAGAAAAGATAAAACAAAACATAAGAAATCCCTAAAACTCCCTGAAGGAATTGAAGGAGAATTCTACCGTCTTGAGTATAATTCCAGCTTCTTGGTATGGATCAACTGGCTAACTTCGAGTGATTCCCACAATTTTGACCTTTCTAGCTTGGCTCCTTGGCGTAGCTGAACGCCCGTTTCGGCTTCTGCCGAACTCCCCTTCAAGTTGCCTCCTTGGGTGTTTATATAGACTTTGAGATGCCTTACTTGGCCCCTAAGTATCCTAATTTAAGTAGAATTCCTATTAGGGTGTTTGAATAGGCTTTGGAGTGTGTTTCTTTGCCTCCAAGTATCATTTCACGGATGAAATTGCTCTTTCTAGCGACAGGGACATGGCCATGGCACAAGCCTTTGTGAATCGTGGCCAGGCCGTGTTTGGACTTTTAATGAGGCACGCCGTGTGATATTTGGGCCAGGCCGTGTCGATTTCTCTCTTGGCCCAATTTGGTCTGTTTTAAGCCCGTTTCTCGTTCTTTTCATCCTTGGGTACTTTTCTGAGTATAAAATATGAAAAGAAAGGACTAAGAGCACCTTTTTACATAAATCAAGGGATAAATCATCCAAAAGCATACTAAATGTGGGCTTAAAATATGTTACTTTTACTGTTTATCAACCCTCTCCGACTGTCTGTCAATTTGTGGATGGAAAGTTGTACAAAAGCTCAATTTTATGCCTAAAGCCTTTTGCAACTTCTTCCAAAATCGTGACGTAAATCTCAGATCTCTATCCGAAATAATCGACAATTGTACTCCATGTAATTTCAGAATATCTGATACATGCAAGTCCGACAACTTATCAAGCGAATAGTCAATACGTACCGATATAAAGTGAGCCGACTTTGTGAGTCTATCAACCACCACCCATACATCATCTTTTTTTTTTGTGTCAAGGGCAAACCTGTCAAAACGTCCATAGTAATGCGGCCCTGTTTCCACTCAGGAACCATAATAGGCTAAAGTAGACCTGAAGGTACTTGGTGTTTAGCCTTCACCTGCTGAAAAATTAAGCATCTCGATACAAACTATACCATTTCTTCAAGTCATTATACATCTTTGTGCTGCTTGGGTGTACAGATAAACATCTCTGGGTATACAGACCCTATCTCGAAACATTAGACATTGTTCGAAATTAATTCGAAATCCTGACTCAACACCTGACTCACACTGAACTCTCTTGGCCTGTAAATTGCTGTCGTCTTTCTGAGCTTCACAAATCTCTTGGAGAAACATCGGTCTAGCTCTCAACTTAGCTAGAATAGAACCATCATTTGACAAAGCCATCCTTGTATTCGTGGCTCTCAATGCAAACAAGGATTTCCTGCTCAAGGCATCAGTGACCACGTTCGCCTTTCACGGATGGTAGTCAGTCACTAGCTCATAATCCTTTATCAACTCTAACCATCTTCTTTGCCTTAGATTCAATTCCTTTTGAGTCATCAAGTACTTTAGGCTCTTATGATCAGTGAATATCCGACATTTCTCACCATACAAATGGTGTCTCAATATCTTCAATGCAAATACAATGGCAACTAATTCCAAATCATATGTCAGGTAATTCTTCTCATGCAGCTTTAACTATCTGGAGGCATATGCTATCACCTTGCCTTCTTGCACAAGTACACAACCCAATCCAATCAAGGATGTATCACTGTAGACCACAAATTCCTTTCCCGACTCAGGTTGTACTAAAACTAGAGCCTCAATCAATAATGCCTTTAGTTTCTCAAAACTATGTTGGCACTTTCTGTCCATTCAAGCTTTACATCTTTTTGTAATAGCCTCGTCACCGTAGTAGTTATCAAAGAAAATCCCTTGACAAATCGCCTGTAATACCCAGCTAGGCCTAGAAAACTCCTAACCTTAATTATGTTCCTTGGCGGTTTCCATTCAACAATCACTAAAATCTTAATCGGGTCAACTCGAATACCGTCACCCGAAACAATGTGCCCCAAAAATCTGACTTCCTTAAGCCAAAATTCACTTTTACTAAACTTGGCATATAATTGTTTATCTCTCAAAGTTTGCAAAACTATTTGCAAATGCCCAGCATGCTCATTCTCTTCACGAGAGTAAATTAGTATATCATCAATAAAAATAAAAACGAACTTATCCAAATATGGCCGAAAAATACGGTTCATTAAATCCATGAAAACTGCAGGGGCATTTGTTAAACCAAAAGGTATGACTAAAAATTCATAGTGACCATACCTTGTCCGAAATGCGATTTTCGGAACATCTGCGTTTTTAACTCTCAACTGATAATATCCACCCCTCAAGTCTATCTTGGAAAACATAGTGGCTCCCTTCAATTGATCAAACAAATCATCGATCCTTGGCAAGGGGTACTTATTCTTTATGGTCACCTTATTAAGCTGCCTATAACCTATACATAACCTCATGGAAGCATCTTTCTTTTTCACAAATAGAACTGGAGCACCCCACAGAGAATAGCTTGATCTTGCGAAGCCTTTATCCGTTAACTCTTGTAACTATGCCTTCAATTCTTTCAACTCGATTGGAGCCATCCTATACGGAGCAATTGAAATAGGTGTAGTACTAGGAGCTAACTCAATCCCAAATTCAATCTCTCTAACCGGAGGTAACCCGGGGAATTCTTATAGAAACACATCTGGGTACTCACATACTATCGGCACTGATTTAATTCTTAACTCAGTCTCTTTGGCATTCATCACAAAGGCTAATAAGCTTCATATCCTTTTCTTACATATTTCCGAGCAGACATATGAGAAATCACTATAGGCAACTTGTCATGTTCATCTGATTCAACACGGAGAATATCCCTATTTTCACATTTTAATTCAATAATTTTCTTTCCACAATTTACTATCACATCATGAGTAGTTAACCAATCCATACCAAGGATTACATCAAATTCATCAAACGACAATAACATGAGATTAGTCAGAAAGTAATGACCTCTAGTCCTCAAAGGGCAATCTTTGCATACTTTATCAACTAACACACATTTGCCTATGGGATTCGACACTCTTATCACATATTCTGTAGACTCTATAGGCATGTTCATACTAGATACTAATTTCATACAAACATATGAGTGGGTAGATCCTGGGTCAGTTAAAGCTACAACATGAGTGTCATAGAGAGAAAATGTACATGTGATCACGTTAGAGGAACATGCCTCTTCGTGAGCATGAATGGCATAAGTCCTCGCAGGTGCTCTACCCTCAGATCTTGCAGTCTTCTTTCTAGATGTTTTCTTGCTACTTGTACTATTTCTGGGATTTCTCTGTGACCTTCCCTTAGCAGTACTTCCCAATCTTGTACTCTGAGATTTCTCTTTCTCGCCTACCTCGAAGCAATCTTTAATAAAATGATATGGGGATCCATACTTGAAACAAGCTCTGTCATTTTCTCGACACTCACCGGGATGACATTTTCCACATTGAGGACATTCTGGTCTACTTGGTCAAGGGTTGCCAACACTAGCAACTGAAGTGGTCTGAGCTTTAGACCTCGAGTACTATTTACCCTTACTTCTGTTTGAAAATCCTGCTGAAGTGGTTGATTGAGTAGTAAACTCTCTTGATTTCTTGGATGAGGATTGAAATGACTTGCCCAATTGTCTCTTCCTCGAGTCACGAGACTCGATTTCAGCCTTTCTTTTATCTTTAACCAACTCCTTGGCCTTATAAGCTCTATCTACTAATACAACAAATTCCTTTAGTTCCAGGACACCCACAAATAAGCAGACATCTTCATTTAACCCATCCTCAAACCTTTTACACGTAGTGGCTTCAATGGATACGCATTCCCGAGCGTATTTACTAAGCCTTACGAACTCACGCTCATATCCAGTCATTGTCATTCGACCTTACTTTAGCTCTAGAAATTCCTTTCTTTTCTGGTCGATGAACCTTTGGCTAATATACTTCTTTCGGAACTCTTTTTGGAAAAATTCCCAGGTAATTTTCTCCCTTGGTACAACTGACACAATGGTGTTCCACCACTGGTAGGCCGAATCTCTTAAGAGAGACAGGAGACACTTCATACACTCTTCGGGTGTGCAAGATAGTTCATCAAATACCCTGATGGTATTTTTCAAGCTAGAATTCTGCTTTTTCTGGATTATCATCTTTATTAGCTCTAAATTCCTTAGCTCATTGTTTTTGGATTCTATCAGTAGGGGGCTTTTCCCTCCTAACTACCTCTACAACTTGTGGAGATACAGGGGTAGGCTGAGGAATAGGTGGGGGTGGAGGGGGTTGAGCATTAGGATTTGCTCGAATAAACTCATTATACCAATTACTAATCATATGGAGAAAGGCTTCCCGAGCCTCCTTTCCTTAACTTAAAGTCTCGGGTCTACTTTCTACTAGCGCGGTCCCTTGTGCAGGAGCTGGTGCATTACTAGAAGCATCATCAGCAACAGCTCGATCGGGATCCATTTACTATATGAAAACATAATTTAAATCGTCAGGAGTTGTCACACTATCATTATGTAAATACTCACACATATAGCATGTATAGCTAGACTCATGAATATGCTACATTAGTTTGAGAATCGACTAAACTGTAGCTCTGATACCACTAAATGTAACAACCCTTACCCGTATCCTACGCTAATACAGGTACGAGGCATTACCTAACATACAAAATCTTTTCAAATCTAAAACTTTTCAAACTTCCTCTTAACATCCTTAATATAGGCCTACAAGGTCCAAAACACGACTTAGGAATGTTTTGAGATCAATTCGAGACCCTTGGAAAATATTTGAAAAATGTTATTAAAAACATGGCCACACGCCAGTGTAGGCAGATCGTGTCATCAGACATGTCCATGTCCCTTGTCCGTGCGAACATATTTCTTAATTCGAACCTACAAGGGTTTTCACACGGCCAGACACACACTTGTGTCTATAGCCCGTGTCCTTCATACGGGCATGACACGCCCGTGTGTGAAAACCTTGACATTCTATTTCGGATGTCATCATCTTCAAAAGGTCACACGGCCAAGGCACACGCTCGTGTCCTTAAACCGTGTGGCAAATTAAATTCCTAATTTTAGGTGCAGACTTCACACGACCTGAGCACATGCCCATGTCCTGGGGCCGTGTCACCTACACGGCCGTGTCTCAGCCCGTGTGGTTACTACTAGGCATTCTGTTTTGCCAACTTAGAATGCAGGGGGACACACAGCCAAACCACATGCCTATGGGGTAGACCGTGTGTCTCACACGGCCTAGACACACGCTCGTCTACCCGTGTGGACAAATACAAGGTTATTTACCAAGCCCCTTTTCCACCCTGAAGCAATACATAGCATGACCATAAAGCACTTCTAGTATTCACTACTTCGTAATACATATAAAAATTTCACACATTACTCATTCAATTGTATAAACTTGCATTTCATGAATTTTATCATCATTAAATAAATATAGCTTGGCTAATTTTGGCCGAATTCAATGACCATTTATAAAATGAATAATTAACATTAATAGCCAATGCCTTGGCTAACCAATATGACATATCACAAAATGACCAAATCCTATATATGCCATACTCAAAATAATTAAACTTCACTATACCAAAAGCATAGCCTGATAGTGTGAACCGAGCTCCGACGTTCTACGATCCCCAAGCTAGTTTGGCGATACTACAAGGAAAGGGAAAAGAGAGGGAGTAAGCATAAAGCTTAGTAAGTTTGCATGAAATATATAACAACATAAAGGCTTATGATAACATCCATACATTTCATTGAGTAACAACGCAAGTTCTCAAGCACATTGCTATAACTTACTCATACTTACTCTTACCAATCACATATCACATATCGCACACATTTCTCATAAGATACTCACAGGTATCTATATCACTTAATCATATAACTTTAGCTCTTTTACCATCTTGCACATAAATTTTTAGCTCTTTACCCTGTTGAACCACTTGGAATAATGAAGGATACCCAAACTCGTCATACACATAATAATATACCAATGCCATATCCCAGATATGGTCTTACATAGGATCACATGTCGATGTTGATGCCATATCCCAGATATGGTCTTATACAGGATCTCATATCGATGTCGATGCCATATCCCAGATATGGTCTTATACTAAATCGTATATCGATGCCATGTCCCAGACATGGCCTTACACGAAGTCTATCTTCGATGCCGATGCCATATCCCAGGTATGGTCTTACATGGGATCTCAATTCAGTGCCGAGGCTTGTCCCAGACATGGTCTTATACGGGACTTTATGAATCTCATGTCTTGAAAATGGTATCCTTTCTATTCCGAAGTCAACCGAGGCTTTCACATCATAAATTTTCATCATACTCTCATTAAATATCATTGATCAATTTTCATAGAAATAATATACATTTCATGTAATTTCAAGCATATCAATGCAAAATAACCTGATGTTGAATAACCAAAATATGTATATTTGTTCGATTTAGTCCAACAACTTATTCTTTCCTTGGTTGCGGTCCGGACTTCGTGTTTCTTGATCTAGAATGTCAATTTCACACATTTAATCATTACATAAATCAAGTTATTCTAAAAATTTATACTTTTGCAAAATTACTATTTTGTCCTTAGACTTTCATAAAATTATGATTTTAACCTAGGCTCGTAAAATGAAATGTGTTCATTTTTCACATAACTGAGCCTAGCCGATTCATATTCCCTCTTATAGCAACTCAAGATTTCAATTATTACAACCTTTACATAAAGGTCCTTTCAAAAAAGTTATTTATTTAATAACCAAGACTCATTTTCTTCCATAGAATTTCAGAAAACAACACTAATGCTCTCATGGAAAAATCCTAGACTTTCAACCATTTTGCATTATAGTCCCATCATTAGTTAGCTCAAGCTACAAGGGTCTCAAAAGTACAAAAATTATTAAGAAAGACCACCGAAATCACTTACTTGCTAGGGTGAGAAGTTGCTAAAAAAATTTTGCTTCCAAAACCCATCTTTGGCTGATATTTTCGGTAGAGAGAATAAGAAAAAAGGGAAAGATGATAGCTTTTCTTTATTTTATGATTAAAAATCTATTTAGTCACCAAATGCTACCTAACCATTGACCATGTCTCCCATTTGTCTCCATGGCCGACCTACCCTTTCTATGGGTCTAATTGCACTTTAAAGACTTCCAATTTAAGGATATATGGTGATTTGGTACTTTTAGCTTGTAGAACAAAACTTTGCACTTTATGCGATTTAGTCTTTTTTCGCAATTAAGCATGAAATCGCTAAAATTAATGCATCAAAATTTTCATGCACTCATATAATCATGCTATAACACATAAACTAATATTAAAATAATTTTATTCAACCTTGGATTAGTGGTCCCGAAACCACTGTTCCAACTAGCCCCAAAATCGGGTTGTTATAATTCTCCCCCTTAGGGATTTTCGTCCCTGAAAATCTTACCAGTAAAAAGGTTGGGATATTGGTTTCTCATAGCCTCCTCGAGCTTCCATGTAGCCTCTTCTACCCCATGTCTTTGCCATAGTACTTTCACAAGGGCTATACTTTTATTTCTTAACTGCCTGACTTCTTGTACTAAAATATTAACCGGTTCTTCACCATAAGTCATGTCCGATTTAATTTCAACCTCTGCCAGCACAATTACATGCGAAGGGTCTGATCAGTAGCGACGCAACATAGACACATGGAATACATCATGAATCTTTTCCAACTCAGATGGCAAACCCAAACGATAAGCTACCGGCCCTATCCTCTCAGTAATCTCATACGGTCCGATAAAGCGCGGACTTAATTTGCCTTTCTGGCCAAATCTGAGAACTTTCTTCCATGGTGATACTTTTAGAAACACTTTATCACTGACATGAAACTCAATCTCTTTCTGTTTCAAATCCTCATAGGACTTTTTTCTATCAGATGCAGCTTTTAAACACTCACGTATCAATTTTACCTTCTCTTCGGTTTCTCCGACCAAATCGACCACGTGAATCTGATTCTCTCTAAGTTTTCGGCACTTACGCCTACATAATGCCCGAATAAGGTGCCATTCTAAAACTCGACTGGTAACTGTTATTATAGGCAAACTCCACTAATGGTAAGTATTTTTCCCAATTACCTTGAAATTCTAAAACACAACATCGGAGCATGTCTTCGAGTATCTATATTACCCTCTCCAACTGTCCTTCAGTTTGTGGGTAGAAAGCTGTACTAAAGCTCAATTTTGTGCTTAAGGCCTTTTACAAATTCTTCCAAAACTGTGATGTTAATCTCGAATCTCTATCCAAAATAATCGACAATGATACTCCATGTAATTTCGGAATTTCTAATACATATAAATCTACCAACTTATCAAGCGAATTGTCAATACGTATCGGTACAAAGTGAGGCGACTTTGTGAGTCTATCAACCACCACCCATACAGCATCTTTCTTTTTTGGTGTCAAGGGCAAACCTGTCACAAAGTCTATAGTAATACAGTCCCATTTCCACTCAGGAACCATAATAGGCTGAAGTAGACCTGAAGGTACTTGGTGTTCAGCCTTCACTTGCTGACAAATTAAGCATCTCGATACAAACTCAGAAATATCTTTCTTCATACTTGGCTACCAATACCATTTCTTCAAGTCATTTTACATCTTTGTGCTGCATGGATGTACAAATAAACATCCACTATGTGCTTCGAGTAAAATTTTCCAAATAAGTTCATCATCTCTGCGTACAAAAACCCTATCTCGAAACATTAGACATCCTTCGAAATTAATCTAAAATTCTGACTCAAAACTCGACTCACACTAAATTCTCTTGGCCTGTAAATCGCTATCGCCCTTCTGAGCTTCACAAATCTCTTAGAGAAACATCGGTCTAGCTCTCAACTCAGCTAGAGTAGATCCATCAATTGACAAAGCCATCCGTGTATTCATGGCTCTCAGTGCAAACAAGGATTTCTTGCCCAAGGCATCGGTGACCACGTTCGCCTTTCCCAGATGGTAGTCAATCACTAGGTCATAATCTTTTATCAACTCTAACCATCTTCTCTACCTTAGATTCAATTCCTTTTGAGTCATCAAGTACTTTAGGCTCTTATGATCAGTGAATATATAACATTCTGGTTTAGACCCTAGTCAGAATAGTGGTTTTGGGACCACAAATCTGTGTCAAAAAAATATTTAAATATTATTTTTCGCGCTTGTAGTATGTGAATTTGTATGTGTGAAAGTTTTGTAAATTAATTTTGTTGTTTGTGTGCTTAATGTGACATAAGGATCTAATTGTGTTAAATGCAAAATTAGTATGATATATGTAAAAGTTCCTATTTGTTGTGGGTTTAATAATATGGAGACCTTATGTTTCAAATTAGCCATCAAATTATAGGATGGACGGTTAAAGGCCATTGATATATGGTTTTGAAATGTTTTAATAATGGGTAAAATATTAAAATAGGTATTATTATGTAATAAAATAAAAACAAAGTTAAAATGGTGGACATTTTAAGTGTTCATCCACCGAAAATGCAAAGAAAAGAAAAAGAAAAAGCTTCTTAGGTATTCGGCCATTGTTCAAGCAAATTGAGGTATATTTTTGACTCAGTTTTTGATAATTTCTACGTTTTTGTAATTGTTGCTTCGTGCTCTACAAAACCCATGCTTAAATTTTGTGAATTGACGATGAATTTGAAATGTGCCATGGATGAATTCATGAGTTTTGTGAAGTTTGGTGATGAAATATGAAATATATATGTTAGATTAACATGTTTTGTCTTTGGACTTTTAATGAATTTGAGTAAATTGGACTTAATTGAGAAAATAACATTTTAAGGGACTAAAATATGAAATAAATGAAATGTGTGGACTTGTATGAGCATGGGTAATATTCGACCTAAGCATGGTGTGTGCAAATTTTTTGTATTTTGTGATTTTATGAAATAAGGACTAAAATGTCAAAATGTGAAAATGTGAGGGCTAATTTGTAAATTGCCTTAAATGTGTGTTTTTGGATTGAATTGAATGAATTGGTGAATAAAAGATTTAAATTTGAATATGTATAGATCAAGAACCGAAGAAAACGGATTTAGACCGCTGAAAGTTGAAAGTAATTGAATAGCCGAATCCGTTCGTTTACTTAAAACTGAGGTAAGTCTATATACAAATAAATGTATTTGTATTGATTTATGTATGTACATATGAAATTTCATTGTGATGATTGGGTATGAGATGAAAAATATATGAAATCTGAGAAAGTATCGACAATTGGTCAATATCCGAGAAGCCCCGTATGAACCTAGGAATAGATAGGATTACATATGTCATGACATAAGTTTCTGATATGTGATATTATGTAAGACCACGTATGGGACATTGGCATTGATATGAGATTAACGTGTAAGACAATGTCTAGGACATTGGCATCGTAACTGATTTCGTGTAAGACCCTGTATGGGACAGTGGAATCAATATCTGAGTACATGTAAGACCACGTCTAAGACGTTGGCATTGTACGACTATTCTGAGCATTCTGAGTATCCTATGTGGTTCCGAGTGGTTCAACGGGGAAGTTACGAGAAAATGAAAGGTTATGTGAAATGTATAAACGAATCAAGTACGTTTGAATTGTATACTATGTATGTGTATGGCAGGTAAGTATATATATGTGAACTTACCTAACTGAGATATGTGCATAGATTTTTGGATATAAAATGTGATATATGTATGACTATGATATGTGTAAAAGAGATATTTTGACATAAGATATGTTGGTAAACCATGGCTAAACAAAGGAGCCAAAGAAAATGTAATGAACTTGCCATTGGAAAATATTAATGACATTGTATTAATGTGTTTATGTGCAATATGATAAGTTTATTTGTATATGGCTTACTAAGCTTTTGAAAGCTTACTTTGTGTGTGTTTGCTTTGTTTTATAGATCGTCGAAGCTACGAAAGGCTCGGGAATCATTGAGGATCATCACCACACTATCAATCTCTACTTTGGTACTCTTGAATGTGTATATAGCTAAATATGGCATGTATAGGTTAGTTTGTTTGATATATGTACATAGCCATGTGATATGGCTAGAAAAATGGTTGTGTTATGAATGACTAGTTATGTCCTACGATGCTTAGTTTTGGTATAGTTTGATAGCAAATGAAATGGTCATATGAATGGTAAGCTTATTGATGCATAGTTAGCATATTATTGATGGTAAGTTTGTGATGGATTATACTTTGAAGTGCTTGTGGTTATGTTGAGTTAAATGGCTTAAGCTCATAAGTGGATAGAAATGGTGTACAATTTTATATGTTTTGGTTGCCATTGATGTATGGAAAGATGCTTATATGTGCTTGTAGGGATAACCCAAAGTGTGGGTGGCATTTTGGCTTTGAAAATGGCCTATATTTTCCTACACGGTTGAGCACACAAGCATGTAGCATGACTGTGTCCCTCGTGGTTGCATTTCAAAACAAGTCAGACTCGACCATGGGCTGGACACACGGGCGTGTGACTGGCTGTGTGTTGTAAGTCAGTAGCAACCACGGGTGAGGCACACGGGCGTGTCCACGGCCGTTTGGACAAGTCAGTATGTATGCCCTGTTTTGACACGGCTTAGACACTTGGGCGTGTCTGAAGTCGTGGGAGGCACACGGCCTGCCCACACGTGCGTGTGACGTCTGTAACTTTGAAAAATTTTTAAATTTCAAAAAACTTCTGTATGTGTTCAGTTTAGTCCCGGCCTGTTTAAGGTCTCGAAGACCTATTTAAGAGACACTTTGATATGATTTGTTGAATAATATTATGAAATGTCTGTAAAAGGTTCCGTTTTGTCCTGTAATGCCTTTAACCCTAGACCGGCGATGGTTACGGGTTGGGGGTGTTACAAAATATCAGACATTTCTCACCATACAAATGGTGTCTCCATATATTCAATGCAAATACAATGGTGGCTAATTCCAAATCATGTGTTGGGTAATTCTTTTCATGCGGCTTTAACTATCTGGAGGCATATGCTATCACCTTGCCTTCTTGCATGAGTACACAACCCAATCCAATCAAGGATGCATCACTGTAGACCACAAATTCCTTTCCCGACTTAGGTTGTACTAAAACTGGAGCCTCAGTCAATAATGCCTTTAGTTTCTCAACACTATGTTGGCAATTTTCTGTCCATTCAAACTTTACATCTTTTTGTAATAGCCTCGTCATCAGAGTAGCTATCAAAGAAAATCCCTTGACAAACCACCTGTATAGCCAGCTAGGCCTAGAAATCTCCTAACCTCGGTTATGTTCCTTGGCGGTTTCCATAGCTGTAAGGTTCTATAGCTATTAAACACCTTTAGCTATTAGAACTCAAATTTTACGCTTTACGCGATTTAGTTCTTTTTATCAAATTGACCAATCAAACGATAAAATTTCTTAACGAAATTTTCACACAAACATAATATCATGCTATAGACATAAAATAATAATAAAATAATTATTTTGACTTTGGATTTGTGGTCTCGAAACCACTGTCTTGATTTAACTAAAAATGGGTTGTTGCAACTCTCCCCCTTATGGATTTTCGCCCCCGAAAATCTTACTAGTGAATAGGTTAGGGTACTGTTTCTCAACTCTTTAAACTCTCGAACTAAAATTCTGATCGGTTCTTTGTTATCTGACATGTCGACTAAATCTCAACATCTGTCAGAGAAATTATATACGAATGGTCTGATTGTAACATAGATAACTGAAATACATTATAAATCTGTTCTAACTTTGATGGTAATTCAAGTCGGTATGTCACTAGCCCTCTCTCTCAATAAACTAATACAACTCAATAATTATAGAGTCCACTTCTCTTTGCGACCACAATGAAGAGTCCTCTTCGAGGAAGATACTCTCAAAAACACATAACTCAGCAATTTTTCCAAGTGAGAAATCTATACACACTGGAATAAATATGCAGATTTCGTTAACCGATCAATAACAACCCAAATAGTATCTTTCTTTTCAGAAATTAGGGTAATCTCGATACGAAGTCTATCATAACTCTATCTCATTTTCCACTTCAGCATCATTGGCTATAATAGTCCTGAATGCACTTGATATTCAAATTTAACTTGTTGACAAATCAAACATCTGAACACAAAATTAGAAATATTGCTTTTCATACCTGATCATCAGTGCTTCTACCTCGAATCACTGTACATCTTATTACTCCCCTAATAAATAGACAAGTTACTACTGTGAGCCTTGTGCAAAATTTTCTGTATAAGCTTTGGATTCTTAAGTGCACAAATTCTATCTCAGATTAATCATAATAATAGTCATCAGGTTTGACCTAAAATTAAGAATTAGAAGTCTATTCACACTATAATCGTTTAGCTTGCAAGTCACTATCATATTTCTGAGCTTCTCAGGTTTGCACTGAAAACATCGGTTTAAATTTTAACTCAGCTAAGATTGTGTCATCATTTCAAGGTCAATCGTGTAACCATCATTCACAAAGTAAAAAAAATTTTCCACTCAAGCATCGACAACTATATTTGTTTTTTCCCAAATGTTAATCAATAACTAACTCACAATCTTTCAATAGCTCGAGCTATCAACAATGTCTCAGATTCAAATCTTTTTGTGATATCAGCTAATTTAAACTCTCGTGATCAGTAAATATGTGACATTTTTCATCGAACAAATGATGTCATCAAATTTTCAACGTAAACATAAAAGCAGCCAACTCTAAGTCGCGTGTCGAATAATTCTTTTAATATGGCTTTAACCGTCTGGAAGCATAAACTACCACTTTACATTCTTGTACTAAAACACATCCCTATTTTTTCACTGACACATCATTGAAAATCATGGATTCTTTACCCGGTTCAGGTTGAACCAGAACTAGTGTTTCGGTTAACAATGCTTTCAATTGTTCAAAACTCTGTTAACAAGTATCAGACCATTCAAACTTCACAAGCGCGATAACTTTATCAATTAGAACAACTTTAACTCAGAATAACATCTTTCAATTAAAACAAATCTAATAGATATATTTCTGTATCATGTTTTCTAGAGCATGAATTTTTCATTCAAACTGTCAGTCTGTTTACCCATGAATACACAAAATTATTTCCATACCTGATGATAAACTTAAACGTATATAACTTAAATTATTCTTCAACTAATTAACCCGCTTAGATTTAAAGTAATTGAATCGATCTTATCTATTAGATAATAACATTTCAAAGTAATCTCTTCTTCATGTTGTTAGAATAACTGAAATATACAATCTTTCATAATTCCCTTAACAAACTAGTCAGAAATCTTTACAAACTGCATTAGCTCAACAAATCATAATATCCCAATTTAACTCATTAACCTTTATCCAGCTTACTAGAGAAAAGAAAACCATTATACAAATTTGAGCTTGAGCTTCCACTGTTTATACTTTTGCTGATGTTAACCCCTTTCACGAAAACTAGAAAAACCTAAGATCAGCATCATCATGCTCCCATGATCAGACTAGAAATTGTAACCATAATAAATATAATTATTTCCGATCACTAAATATCCTTTACAGATGAGCCATATTTGATACATTAAATAGTAAGAATGACAAGAAAACTGAGATAATGAAATCCAAGATGTAAAGCTATACTGAATTTTCGAGAATACAACCCATATTGGATGATAAAGATCTCGGTGATATCCCAGAGAAAAATCCAGAAGAAAAACACCACTCATATAATCTGGAATCAATTATGACAGAAGCAATATAATTTTCATATATATAATCAGAGCAACAACCAGTAGAAATGGAATACTAGCATCATATGAATTTTACCGTCAAATTTTCTACCAAATGTAATGGAATAGAATACCAAAGAAAGATAAAGCAATGCCGATCATAAACCAACTAAACTCACAATGCTTTCATCTAACAATATGGTTACTTAGCGTTCTCATATGACAAGAGTCTCATCAGAAAATGAACAGCTACATATATCTCTAAGAATGAATGAACACATAGAATACCCAAAAGAGTTCATCATAATCTACTCAACTATAACCACTGCACTCAAATATCTTTACAATTCAAACATGATTCCACTGACTATTACAGTCATCACTAATCTTACATTATTCCATTCAATAACAAAATCAATTCAGAAGAATTTCCAGTTAATATATTCTTTAGACATTATACCTGAATGAGTCGATTAGTCAAGATTAACTTCTTCTTTAACAACATCCTCGCGTAATCCGAATGATCTTCATAACAAGCTGATATCTCTTTTGGAACTGTCTTTACTTGCTAACCCTTTCTCATCTCTAACCGCATTAATAATTATTCCACCACTAAACTCTTCAGTTTCACACTTTTGAGCTTATCCAATCTAAATCTTGTAAACTTCATTGTATAACACTATACTGGTAAGGGGGTGAAGATTGTAAAGCCTCAAAATTTGACTCTCATATGTACACACATATAATACAACATTTATCATCAACACCATATTAGGAACTTTTATTCATACATTTATGTGTTTCAACTCATCATAGACACATTTTTACTCAAATGCTTGAATATCATTTTTAGTATCATCAGAACTAGCTCGGTTGGAAACATCTCTGTCTAAGTAAAACAAATCTCATCAAAGTCGGGAGAGATCACACTATCAAGGTTATATATGGCATGTATAGCTAGACTCACATACGCTACATTAGCCTAAGAATTGACTAAACCGTAACTCTAATACCAAAAAATGTAACACCCTTTACCCGTATTCAATGTCGAAATAGGGTTACGGAGCATTACCGAACTTACAACACTTTTAAACATACATTTCATATACAATTTAACCAATACAAATAATCATCATTCAATCGCAATCAATATGTCCCTATTACGTGCCTACGAGGCCCTAAACATGCTTTAGGAGTGGTTCGGGACTAAACCGATATCTTAAGAAACTTTCATGAACTTTGAAAATTTTTCTCAAAATAGGAGGCACACGCTCGTGTGGCTAGGCCATGTGTCTCACACGGCCACCAGACACGCTCGTGTCACAAGCCGTGTGGACATTCGAAATGGGAGCATATGGCCGTGTCCCAGCCCGTGTCCTACGCCATGTCCAAAAAAGTGAGCTTACGGACATGGGTCACACGGCCAACCACATGCTCGTGTGTCTAGCCCGTGTGCCCTTTGAAGTGGCTACACACGACCGTGTGCAAGGCAGTATACTAGGCCGTGCCAAACCTGTAGGTATACTAACTCATGCAACATGGCCAAGTCACACGCTCGTGTGCTAGGCCGTGTGCAAATTAGGGGGATATACTGACTTGTGCCACATGGTCGATCACACGCCCGTGTCTCTGCCCGTTTGGACAAAAATAGGCTATTTACCAAGCCATTTTGTCACCCAAATTTAGGTACACCTACACCTCTCAAATAGCACACAATATAGCATCAAAAGGCATATATTTGAATTCCAATCAAGCATGATTTATACAAATTCCAACACCAACCAATACAAAACATAAATACCACATGTTGCCACCTAATTTCATGCCAATCTTTGTCTTTTCAAAACATCAAAATGACCATTTACAATTTTACATTACTATGCTCAATTCCACAAACATACCAATTCACAAATCATCATCTATTGACATTCAAAATTACCTATTATCAATGAGCATCATGAATTCAACTCAATCACACAACATAGGTCAATTATCAGCTCAAAACAAAAGCCATTTGCACACTTATAAACACATCCAAATCAATAAAAATATTCCAACTTCCTTGGGTATATACAAACCAAACATAGATGTTTATAAGCCAAATCAAATGGCTACATCATTTACCAAAATTGACTCAAAGTAGCTATACATGCCATATGACCCAAAAACATAGTTTCAAAAGTACCAAAGTGTCAGCGAATAGTGTGATGAAGTCTTCGACAATCCCCGAATCCAAGCTAGCTTTAAAATCACTATAAAACATGGAAAAGCAACAAAGTAAGCTATATAGCTTAGTAAGCTCGTATGTTAACAATGAGAAAATATCATTATTCTTTAATCATTCAAATAATAGAAAGCAATAAACAACAATTTTATTAAACCACAAAGCTATCAATGATCATTCACATAACTTACCAAATGACTCATCAATTCCATGGTTTCAATATTCAATTCATTTCCGTATGTACCTGTACCATCTTGTACCAATCTCATACTCAACCACATCTTCCATTTACCCATTGAACCATTCAGAATAGGAGTCGGACACTCAAGGGTCTCACACGATAAGTACCTATACTATGGCCCGAAGCCAACTCAAGGTAACATATATCCAAAGTTCTAATATCATGGCCCGAAGCCAAATCAGCCGATATGCATGGCCCGAAGCCAAATCAGTTTATCTCGCACCCGAAGTGCTAAATCATGGCCCGAAGATAACTCAAAGTATCCCTAATGACATGTCACTAGTATCCTACACTATTCCTAAGGTTCAATCGGGATTTCAATACAAACCCAATCTATTTTCGAATCGTTTTCGAATCGTTGTTGAACATGCCCGTAGTCTCATTTCCACAGTTCATGCAATATCAAAGGATTTAAACACAATCAGAAATAAAGCTTATTGCATACGAACTTACCTCGGTTGCTAAAACTGTGAATGGAGTCAACTATTTCGTAACTTTGTTCTTTCCCCGATCTAAGTCCATATTTCTCCTTTCTTGATCTAAATATATTCAAAATTGACTTATTTAATCATCTATTTATTCAATTCAATCCAAAACATACATTTGAGCTAATTTACACATTAGCTCCTAAACTTTCACATTTTTACAATTTACTCCTTTTTTCATAAAATCCCAAATTGATGAAATTCCAAATATACCCATGCTATCCGAATTACCATAATGCTCCTAGCAATCCATATTTATCATTTATTTCACATTTTAACCACTAACTTTACACATTTCTCAATTTAATCCCTATTTTGTATTTTTACTAAAAATCACTTAACAAAATTTGTATATCTATCAACAAGCATTCATAATATATCAAGAAGCTTTAAAATACACATGTATTCATCAATGGAATCATTAAAATTCTTTAACAGTTTTGCAAAATAGTCCCCGGGCTAGCTAGTACTAGATGCAACGGTCACAAAAACATGAAAATTATTAAAAACTGAGCAAAAACGGACTTACTATTTAGCTTCAATGTGACCGAACCTTCAAGGTGTTTCCATGGATTTTCTAAGCCCTAAATTTTCGGCTATAAAGATGATAATGAATTAAAATTGTTATGTTTTATTATTTTAGCCTTTAATAACCAAATTACAAGTTTAACCTTTATAATACATCATTAATACTCATGTTAATATGTCCATAAATGTCCACTCAAATAAGTAATGGTCTAATTACCACATAAGGACCTTAACTTTAAGGTTCTATAGCTATTAAACACCTTTAGCTATTAGAACTCAAGTTTTACGCTTTACGGGATTTAGTCATTTTTATCAAATTGACCAATAAAACGATAAAATTTCTTAATGAAATTTTCACATAAACATAATATCATGATGTAGACATAAAATAATAATAAAAAAATTATTTCAAATTTAGATTTGTGGTCCCGAAACCACTGTTCTGATTTGACTAAAAACGAGCTGTTACAGAGGAAAATAAAAAGTATCAGATTAGTAGATTCTCGAATACGAACAAATGTCGAGGTAAGTTCGTGTAACTAGATTATGTATATTACTATGTTTGGAATTGAATTGTAACACCCCAAACTTGGCCTAGACGTTATGGCCGAATCTGGCGATGTCACATGGAATGGAATTTTGAAAACTAATTTATTATGATAAAACCGTGTTCATTTTATTGCTCTTATTTATTCCAAAAATCGCTTACTCATCTAGTCGATTGTTTAAAATGTAATTCATTGCGAAAGCTTTAGATATCATTTATTTTATGAAAAACTGAGTTAATTAAGTAAATCTGTCCATTTTAGAGAAACCCTTTTGTTTTCGAGAAAACAATAAATAAAAACCACATTTAAGAAAAAGTCTCAAAAAGTCTAAGAGATACATTAAAATAAACCAATATTTATAAAACAGGACAAAACCCATAAAAGTCCAGAATCGTGGTTACCGCCGAGTCCTCCGCCGCACCGATCTTTCTAATGCTGGGGATTACCTGAACAGATTAAACAGAAAAGGTTGAGTTTTCGTAAACTCGATGTGGAATCCCCACAGAAAACATGCACACAACATAATATCATAAAACAGTCATATATTTTTAGTTCGGGTCTGAGCCCATTAGAAAATCAGTGTGAACCTTAGCCCACTCAGATACAGAATAAGATGCCATTTAGGACCTCAGCCCATCAGATATAACACACAAAACAGAACAGAATATCAGAGTCCTACCCACCAGCCTCTACACACTATCTCAGACCAACCCTACAGACCTTGTGGGGATAAAATCAACCCACCTATCCCTACACACCATGCTGTACAGAAATGCGGCACATAATCAGATAATTGTAGCTGAGCTGCCAAATAACAGGCTTAATAGCCTTTCAGATATTTCCTCCAATATCATCAACCCACCCCAATGTAATGCAGCATACAATCAATGACATGCTATAATGAAATTAAAAAATCACATATTTAAATTGGTATACATGCTAAATGTAACATGCTTAACACATATATCACATAATCAGATCATGTAATTAGGGGTCTAAGTAATGCTTACAGACCCTACAGTAGGTCCACAGTCGACTTGGGCAACCCGTGCAACCTTACAGATCAGTTTAGAAAAATGGGCTCGCACGCCTATGTGGCCCACATGGCCCAAATTGGCCTTAGTCGGGTGGATCACACGGCCTGGCCCAGAATTCCACACGCTTATGTGGTTCACTCGTGTGGGCCCACACAATCGTGTGGCCCACACGGCGCAATAGGTCGAGCCTGTGTGTCGCACATGACCTTGCCCTGCCATCACACGGCCGTGTCACTTGCGCACGGCCTGGTTCGTCAATCTCACAGCCGTGCTGTGGCTTACAACCTTGTACGCGGCCTACCACACGACCATGTAGCGTTGACAGAATCGTTTTTCGTCTTTCGTCGATTCTTGTTTTCTATGTTTCTGGGTACACACCTGGTTTTGTTTAAAGCTAAACTGAACTCCGAGCACTCTAGAACCTAAATATTGACCAACAAACACTGGATTAATCGATTTTAATGCGAACTTAACTCAAACTCGAGATGAGGAACACACCTCTTAAGTGACTGAAAACCTACCAATAATGAAGCGAAACCCCCAAATGGTTCAAATCCCTAACGAAGCACTGATTAATGATTGCTCTTCACCTAAACCGAAAGAACCACGATCGCTTTTATTTAGAAAACAACTATGGAACCAATAAGATATTGACAGAACAAATACTTACCGGGTAAGCGAGATGAATGGGGCAGGGGAAAAAAGAGATGAATCAAAAGTAAAAACACAGAGAGGGTAAGGGGGGAAGAAGGCAAAATTCAGTAGAGAAGTAAAAAGAAACTGTGCTCTTTAGGGAAGCCATCAGAATATTTGCTGATAATCCCTAAATCTCAACTTCCCCCCACTAATTCCACCAACCCACTACCTTCAGAATTCTAATTTTACTGAAACACCGACATGGCACCTAGTAAAAATTTAATTCCCTTACTCGCACAGGGATTCGAACACAATACCTCCACCAAACCCACACTCCACCTAACCATCAAACCAATAGGCCCATTCTGGTATGCTCTTACAAATAAGTACTTATAAGCCTAATAACCAAATGTAAGGCTTTAATCCATGAAAACCCAAAATTTTCCCAAGACAAGGCTTGAACTTGGGACCTCTCACACACACCCAGAACACATAACCACTGAAGCAGATACATAGTTGTGTTAATATTTCACCAAAACATTAACATAAATTTTGGGGCGTTACAACTCTACCCCCTAAAAGTAAATTTCGTCCTCAAAATTTTACCTGATCAAAAAAGGTGAGGATACTGCTAACGCATCGAATCCTCCGGCTCCCAAGTGGCCTCTTCAGTACTATGATTCTGCCACAGCACTTTTACTAAGATGATAGATTTTCTTCGCAGAACTTTAATGCCGTGATCCAGAATCTGGACTGGCTCCTCCTCAAATGTCAGATCTGGTCTAACCTCAATGTCCTCCACCGGAACAATATGTGTGGGATCAGAGCGGTAACATCTCAACATCGAAACGTGAAAACATCATGAATGCGATCCAAGTCCAAAGGTAGCTCCAACTGATATGCGATTGGCCCCACTCATTTCAAAATACAGTACGGCCCAATAAAGCGAGGGCTCAGCTTACCCTTGCGACCGAACCTCAATACCTTCTTCCATGGCAAGACCTTGAGAAAGGCTAAGTCCCCCACAGAATACCCAAAATATTTTCTCTTCAGATCAGCATAGGACTTCTGCCTATCAGATGTCGCTTTCAGTCAATGTCGAATCACTCGAACTTTATCTTCAGGTTCAAAAATCAATTCCGGACCCAGAACACGTCGCTCACCCAACTCAGTCCAACATAAAGGAATGCCACACTTACGACCATACAGGGCTTTGTAGGGTGCCATCTGAATGCTAGACTGATAGCTATTGTTGTATGCGAACTCTGCCAACAGCAAATACTCCTCCCAACTGCCCCGAAAATCTATAACGTAGCTCCTCAACATATCCTTCAATAATTGAATCACCCTCTCCTACTGACCATCTATTTAAGGATGGAAAGCAGTACTGAAGTCCAACCTTGAACCTAGAGCCTCATGCAATTTCTTCCAGAACTGAGAAGCGAGGATCCCTATCAAAGATGATCGAGACAAGAGCCCCATGTAGTCTCACTATTTCAGATATATATAGTTTAGCTAATTTCTGGAGAGAAAAGTCCACCCTGACCGGAATGAAGTGAGCAAACTTGGTCAATTGATCCACAATGACCCAGACAGAATCCATCTTAGTGGGTGTTAAAGCAACCCACTAACGAAGTCCATCATTACTCGTTCCCATTTCTACGTCGGTATCTTTACTGGCTACAGTAACCCCGAAGGCAACTGATGCTCAGCCTTAACCTACTGACAAGTCAAACAGCGAGCAACAAAGTCAGTAACCTCACGCTTTAACCCTGGCCACTAGTACAACTCTCGGAGATCTCAGTACATCTTGTTCCCACCGGGATGCTTAGCATAGGGACTACTATGCGCCTCCCTCAAAATCGACTGTCACAACTCCTCATCACTCGATACACAAATCTGACCGCGGAAACAAAGTACCCCATCACTGTTAACCCCAAAAGCAGCATCACCAGTCTCAACCTGACAGAAACACAACTCAAGAGACTTATACCCTATCTATTTACCTTTAATCTGATCAATCCATCTAGGCTTAACCTGAAGTTCTGCTAACAGACTTCCATCATCAAATAAACTGAGTCGAGTGAACATCGCTCTCGGATCAGTCATAGCCCTACGGCTCAAAGCATCCGCCACCACATTGGCCTTACTAGGATGGTACTCGATGGTACAATCATAATCCTTAAGCAATTCAACCTATCTTCATTGCCTAAGGTTTAACTCCTTCTGAGTAAGTAGATATTTGAGGCTTTTATGATCAATGTAGATAGTACACTTTTCACCGTACAGATAGTGCCTCCAAATCTTTAAAGCGAAGGCTACAACAGCCAGTTCCAAATCATGGGTAGGATAGTTTACCTCATGCATCTTAAGCTGATGTGATGCATAAGCTACAACCTTACTATCCTGCATCAGTACGCAACCCAAACCCACATGTGACACATTACTGTATATGACGAAATCCTTCTCAGATCCAGGCTGTATCAGAACTGGAGCCTGAGTACAAATAGATTTGAGCTTCTCGAAGCTCTCTCATTACTCACCAGTCCAGACAAAGGGAATTCCTTTACGCATAAGCTTGGTTAACGGTGCTGCGTTTAAGGAGAACCCTTCTACGAAGCGTCGATAATAACCCGCCAGCCCTAGAAAGCTACAGATTTAGACATATTCTTCGGCTATTCCAATCCAACACAGCCTCAATTTAACGAGGATCAACATGAATCCCCTCTGTAGAGACCACATGTCCCAAAAAAGTTACTTCCCGGAGCCAAAAATCACACTTACTAAACTTCGCATACAACTGTTTCTCACGAAGAGTCTATAGTACCATTCTAAGATTCTCATTGTCCTCGTCCTCAGTCTTGGAATACACTAGGGTATCATCGGTGAATGCCATCACAAACTGGTCTAGATAAGGCTGGAACACACGGTTCATCAAATCTATAAATGCCGTTGGTGCATTTGTCAACCCAAAAGGCATCAACAGAAACTCGTAAAGTCCATAACAAGTCCTAAATGTCGTCTTATACACATCGGCCTCTTTAACCCACAATTGATGATATCCTGAACGTAGATCAATCATGAAGAATACAGAAGCCCTTCTGAACTGGTCGAATAGATCATCTATCCTCGGAAGTGGGTACTTATTCTTGATTGTTGGCTTGTTCAGCTGTCAGTAGTCGATACACATCCTCATTGTCCCATCTTTCTTCTTCACAAACAACGCCACACGAAGACACACTGGGACGAATGAATCCACGATCTAACAGTTCCTGAATTTGAGCCTTAAACTCTTTCGATGCCATTTGGTAGGGCGCGATAGACACCAGAGCTGTACCCGGAATGAGCTCAATCCCAAATCCTACTTCTTGGTTTGGAGGAAAACCCAGTAATTCCTCAGGAAAAACATCTGGAAAGTCACTCACGGTTATTATGCCCTTAACCGAAGAGTCTCAGAGTTAAAAATATTGATGTAGGCTAAGAATGCCTCACACCCTTTTCTCACTAACCTTTCCAATACCAAAGATGAAATTACATTAGTCAGATAGTCTCGTCGCTCCCCAATCACAACTACCTCGTTGTCCCCCTCGGTCCTTAGGATAACCCTTTTTGTCGCATAGTCCAAACTTACCATGTGTTTAACCAGCCAATCCATTCCTAGAATCAAGTCAAACTCCCCAAATGGAAGCTCCATCATATCAGCCAGAAATACTGTCCCTTGAACCTCTAAGGGACGTCACTAAATAATTTGCTCACTCAGATAGATGTCTCCAACAAACTCACCATAGTTACTTCACTAGAAGTACTCTGAACCGGAATCCCCAAGGTTTCAGACACAGTACTGGCTACGTAAGAGTGTGTACAGCCTATGTCTATCAATGCAAAATAAGGTACATTATAAATTAAAAAAGTGCCCATGATGACGTCCGAAGCATCTCGGTCCTCACGGCGACGGGTAGCATAAACCAGTGCGGGCTGCCTTACCTCAGTCGGTCTAGCACCTTTGCCTGGTGCTCTTTGTCCTTGGCCCATGCTGTTACCACCCCTGGCCTGACCTCGACCCCTAGGTGGCTACTGAACAACTCCCGATGGCTGCACAGTACCAGTACCGTAGCTTGTATCTAATCGGTTCTCAGCGGACAATCTCTGATGCAATGCTCAGTAAAGCCACATCTCAAACATGCCCCAATCGTCCTCCAACACTCCCCCGGATGGCCTCTACCATAGTATCCACACACCGCCACCCCAGTAGGTGCAACAAGAGGCCCAACTCTCACTGGCCCATCAAATCTGGCATTCATAGAGCTCGAGGACTTTTATTCCCTCTTATTCTTTCCTCTCTCCCGGTTTTGGTGCTCAGTGCACTTAACCTCCTCGGCGATCTTTTTCTTCTCAACCAGTGTAGCAAACTCACACTCCCTTTGTGGAGCTATCAGAACTCACAAACTGTCCCTGAGTCCATCCTCAAAACGAACGCATCGTTCATACTCGATCACCACCATGCCCCACGCATAACGGCTCAATCTCAGGAACTCGGCCTCATACTCAACCACTAAACGGTCCCCCTGGGTGAGATTAAGGAACTCACATCTCCTAGCATCAGTGTAGCTGGCTCTCACATACTTACTTTGGAACACAGTCTTAAAATAGTCCCAAGTCAAACGGTCGGGCTGAGTGCCCTCCTTAACTATCAGCCACCACTGGTAAGCTTCATCGCGAAGCAGAGAAATAGCCCCCTTAAGATTCTGCTTGGCAGTAAAATCCAGGTCGTCCATAATTCTTTCCGTGGCCTCTATCCAATAGTCGAACACATTATGGGCAACTTCAGTGACACCCTTGAAAAACTCAGCTCCATTGGACCGGAGTCGTTCTGTAATTGACGCTCGGCCCCCTGATCTGGTGCTAGGCCCAGTGACGGCCTCTAGTACCTCGTCTACGAATACCTCGTGCGCTCCTCGCAAATTTAGAGTTTATCTGTATTAACAATTTTATGCATTAGTTACAGTTTCAATATTTATCAATAGGTATTTTATGTATAACATATCAGAAGTTCAGAATTCGTTATTGCGAGTCTCAGTCTTACTACAGTTTTCAATTTACACTACTAGAGTGTTTTCAGTACAATAAACTACCTATTGGTTGTTTCAAGCATGCTAGTAGTATTTGTAAACAAATTTAAACAGAATTTTAGAACACTTACAGGATTGGTGCCGGAGGTTCGGTGTACCACATACTCAGTTCCAAAACTATTTCAAATCACTTAACAATTGTTTCTTTAAAACCAATCTTTAAAACTCAATGCACAATCGAGTTTTGCAACCTAGCTCTGATACCACTAATGTAACACCCCAAACCCAGCCTAGACGTTATGGCCGAATCTGGCTTTGTCATATGGAATGGAATTTTGAAAACTAATTTATTATGATAAAACCGTGTTCATTTTACTACTCTTCTTGATTCTAGAAATCGCTTACTTATCTAGTCAATTGTTTAAAACGTAATTCGTTGCAGAAGTTTTAGATATCATTTATTTTATAAAAAAACCGAGTTAATTAAATAAATCTGTCCATTTTAGAGAAACCCCTTTGTTTTCGTGAAAACCATCTAAGGGATCGAGGGTTTAGAACATACTTTAGCTTTTAAAAATTGAGTCTTCCTACGTCTAGTAGTTATGAATCCATAAAAACAATAAATAAAAACCATATTTAAGCAAAAGTCCCAAAAAGTCCGCAAGTTACATCAAAATAAATCATAAAATGGGACAAAACCCATGAGAGTCTAGAACCGTGGTTACCACCGAGTCCTCTGCCTCATCGATCTGTCTAATGTTGAGGATTACCTGAACATATTAAACAAAAAAGGATGAGTTTTTGTAAACTCAGTGTGTAATCCCCACAGAAAACATGCACACAGCATACTATCAAAAAATAGTGATATATTTTCGGTTCGGGTCTGAGTCCATTACAGAATTGGTGTGAACCTGATAAATCGTAATAGTAACATATTTTAAGCCTACATTTAGCATGCTTTTGGATGATTTATCCCTTGAATTATGTAATTTGGTGCTTTTAATCCTTTAATTTCATGTTTTATACTCAGAAGAGTACCGGAGGGTCTTTGAGGCCATTTAACTTTTATTTTTATTTTCTAATTTTCTTTATTTTCCTTAACTTTTCTTCTCTTCTACTAAATTTAGTTGATCTTATTTTAGTTTCTTGGTTTTAGGTTCTAAAGGCTGTTAGGGAATCACACCTCGACCACGACCACCATCCCACCACAGCCTTAGAAATCACACCCACCTCGCGAACCATCCAACAATAAGGACTTTTCAGTCCATTCATATTTTCTTTTAGTTTTATTTCAATTTTCACACTATTTCTCTTTATCTTTCTTGTCTTTAAACTCATAATTAGTTTATTTTAAATGAGTTTTAATATTTCCTGGCTATTTCTTCACGAGCTTCCCAATTTCTTCATCTAGCGCAGAGCTCGATAGCAGCCACCACACCTCGGGACTCCCAACTCAAGGAAACCATCCAAATTCAGGAAGTTTCACCTCTCCCTTTCTCTTAAATTTCATATATATCTTTGTACATTGAGGGCAATATACATCTTAAGTGTGGGGGGTTAACTATAGTGTTATTTGAAAATCCCTGAATTATGCCTTGTTCTAAAGTAATTCTCTCATATTATGATTATAATGAAATTTCCTTTGATTTATGATGTTTGTTGATTTTTTTGGATTAAATCATTGATAATTGTGCAATGATGATTTAAACTTTAGGAGACTAGAGAATCAAGCATGATAAGTCTATTTTCAAAAATTAAAATCCTGTTAGGTTGTCTACCTGAATCTAATTATTACCTTGAAGTTTGAAATTTACGAGGTTGACATCAAATACCCATAATTTTTGTGAGATTTTGAGCGTTTTAGAGCATACATTCTTTCATGCTCACTTTTTGATTATGAGTGTGTCAACATTGATTTGTTATTCTAGAACTTGCTTCGATTATACATGTCGAGACCACACATTTGATTTGATATGCAGAGATGATAAAGGTACCTAGGTTTTAACCCACTTACTCCACTAAAAGCCTACCTTCATAATTAACCCCTAGTGAACCCCTTTGAAACTAACAACCCTTTTTATTGACTCATCCACTAATATTAACCTAAAACCCATTCTGTATTTGTTATCACCATTCCTTAATTCCCTTTTTTTCGAGATTTGATTTTGAATAGTTTCCTAACTATGTTCTATATTTCATTTGTTAAAGTTCTTTCTTATTATTGTAATGATTTGTTCTTAAAAAAACGAAGTATATTCAATACTAGCTTTATGTAATTGATCTTATACGTTTAATTCCACATCTTGAGAAGAAGCTCATGTTATTAGTATTACAAGCTTTCAATTGATGTAATTATTTAAGATTAGTTCATTTTTCTAGTTAGGTAATTTATCAGGTTAGTCTCGATTCTAACCCTTTAATTGAGCCTTTATCCACACACTTAACCTAAGCCCCGTTACAACCCTTTTTAACGACCTGTTGATTTGTGTATCATCTCATATTATAGTGGTGGAGATTTGATTTTCAGGCAAGCTTATGGGATTAACTTTTCATGTTCGACTTTTGAGCTTAATTTTGAACCTTAAACACTTTGAGTGATTTGAATGAATCTGTAGTGAGGATGTCAACTCTTGTCAATTTCGAATCAGAAGTAATTATTTAGGTAAAGGGAAATGCCTATGTTTTCATGCTATAGATGTATGACTTTGATTGTTTGAATCTTTAGCACCCTTTGAGTTAAATTATCAATGTATGAATTATCTTTAAATTATGATGAAACATTATTGATGAATATTATGAATCGAAGAAGTTCGTTTTAATTTAATTTTGCTTGAGGACAAGCAAAAGCTTAAGTGTGGGGGTATTTGATAAACTGTAATAGTAACATATTTTAAGCCCACATTTAGCATGCTTTTGGATGATTTATCCCTTGAATTATGTAATTTGGTGCTTTTAATCCTTTAATTTCATGTTTTATACTAAGAAGAGCACCGGAGGATGAAAAGAACGAGAAATGGGCTCAAAACGAAGTAAATGGGCCATATCACGAAATCAACACGACCTGGGCCCAAGATCACATGGCCGTGCCTCATTAATAGACTCAACACTGCCTGGCTATGATTCACACGGGCGTCTGCCATGGGCGTGCCCCTAACGTGAGAAAGAAGAGTTTCAGTCGGATTAGGGTACTTAGAGGCAAAGAAACATATTCCAATAGCCTATATAAACACCCTAGAGACAACCATCGAGGGGCGTCCAGGAAGGCCAAAAAGCTGAGCCAGAGGGATCAGAATTGTGGAATTTACTCGAAGAAAGCCAGTTGATTCATCTCAAGAAGACGGAGTCATACTCAATACAGAGGATCTCTCTTCAATTCCTTCAGGGAGTTTTAGGGTTTTTTCTTATGTTTTGTTTTATCTTTTCTTTTGAGATGTATTCTTTTATGATTATGAACTAAACCCTCAGATACCTGAGGGGGATGAAACCTAAGTGAATTTTGTTATCGTTTGCTGAACTATATGATAAATACTTGATTTGTTCTTAATTATGTGTTCTTAATTCTTGTTTTAATATTTCCGAGATATTAATTCAAGTGTGATGTGCTTAGGTGGAGGAGCAAAAGTCCCTGCTTAAGAGTAGATCTAGCATAATTAAGCGGAGTTGATCGCACGCCTAAACATAGGGTGACGAGATTTTTTCGGATTAGGGTGAAACCTAATATGAGAGTCCATAGATCAAGTTAATGCAATTTTAGGGGTTTTAATTAGAAAGAGATTTCAATTAATCAACCTAGGGTTAGACATTAGTAGCCTCGACGGAGGTATTAATGTAACTTAGGGAATCCTACGGATCAAGTCAAGTGAATAAATCATCTGGTTTAGAGTTAGATAACAAGTGAAGTCTAGGTGGATTCTTCCTCGGGTATTGTCTTAATCAATTGGTTTTTCCCAAAGTATTTTTCCCAAATTCATTCTCTTTGTCTTTGCATCTTTAGCTTAGTTGTTAGTTAATTTTAGATTAGATAAAAATTCCTTTAATTCTTAGTCTAGATAATAAAAAAGAAAGTTAGTATTAGTATTTCAGGTTCCTTTGGGCTCGACAATCCGGTCTTGCCACTAAACTATACTACTATTCGATAGGTGCGCTTGCCCCAATCGTTGTCATAATTAGTTTCTAGGCTCGATCATTCTTTTTATAAATTTTTAAGACTCTGACACATGATCAGAACCTTAGCCCACTCAAGTACAGAATAAGATATCATTTAGGACCTCAGCCCATGAAATATAACACGCAGAATAGAATAGAATATCATAATCCTACCCACTAGCCTCTATACACCATCTCCGACCAACCCTACACACCATGTGGGGATAAAATCAACCCACCCATCCCTACACACCATGATGTACCAAAATGCGGCACATAATCAGATAATTGCAACTGAGCTGCCAGATAACAGGCTTAATAGCCTTTCAGATACTTCCTCCAATATCATCAACCCACCCCAATGTAATGCAGCATACAATCGATGACATGCTATAATTCAATTAACAAATCACACATTCAAATCGATATACATGCTAAGTGTAACATGCTTAACACATATATCACATAATCAGATCACGTAATTAGGGGTCTAAGTGATGCTTACCGACCCTACAGTAGGTCCACAGTCAACTTGGGCGACCCGTGCAACCTTACAGATCAGTTTAGAAAAATGGGCTCACACGCCTATGTGGCCTGCCAGTGTGGGCCTACATGCCCATGTGGCCCACATGGCCCAAATTGGCCTTGTCCGTGTGGATCGCACGGCCTAGTCCAGAATTCCACATGCCTATGTGGTTCACCTATTTGGGCCCACATGGCCTAATAGGTCGAGCCTCTGTGTCGCACACAACCTTGCCCTACCATCACACGGCCGTGTCACTTGCGCACGGCCTGGCTCGTTGATCATATGATCGTGTTGTGGCAAACATCCTTGTACAAGGCCCACCATACAGCCTACTACACAGCCTACCACACAGCCGTGTGGCACTAACAAAATCATTTTTTGGATTTCGCCGATTCTCGTTTTCTGTGTTTTCGAGTGCACACCTTGTTTGTTTGAAGCTAAACCAAACTCTGAACATTCCAAAACCTAAATATTTACCAAAAAACACTGGATTAATCAATTTTAATACGAACTTAACTCAAACCTGAGATAAGGAACGCATCCCTTAAGTGACAGAAAACCTACCGACAATGAAGCGAAACCCCCAAATGGCTAAAATCCCTGACGAAGCACTGATTAATGATTGCTCTTCACCTAAACCAAAAGAACCACAACCGCTTTCATTCAGAAAACAACTATGGAACCAATAAGATATTGACAGAATGAATACTTACCGAGTAAGCGAGACAAATGAGGCAGGGGAAAAAAGAGATGAATCAAAAGTAAAAACACAGAGAGGGGAAGGGGAGAAGAAGGCAAAATTCGGTAGAGAAGCAAAAAGAAATACAAACAACAGGAAAAATGTTGGAAGAACTGGACAGAAACTGAAACTGTGCTCTTTGGGGAAACCATCAGAACATGTGCTGATAATCCCAAAATCTCAACATCCCTCCACTAACTCCACCAACCCACTACTATCAGAATTCTAATTTTACTCAAACACCTACACGGTTACCAATAAAAATTTAATTCTCTAATTCGTGCAGGGATTTGAACACAAGACCTTCACCAAACCCACACTCCACCTAACCACCAAACCAACAGGCCCATTCTGATATATTCTTACAAATAAATACTTCTAAGCCTAATAACCAAAGGTAAGTCTTTAATCCATAAAAACCCAAAATTTGCCCATGACAAGGCTTGAACTTGGGACCTTTCACACACACCCAGAGCACATAACCACTGAAGCAGATACACAGTTGTGTTAATATTTCATAAAAAACATTAACATAAATTTTGGGGCATTACATGAATGTTGAATATGTGTGAATTGTATAAATTTTTAAAGTATAAAATTAATTAATGTCTGATATTGCTGGATAAGTATAAGTCCCGTTTGAATAAATGAAATTCGATGGATACATGATATCCCGATTTGTTGTGGTCTTGCATATGTTGTAGACACACCATAACTTGAAAAAACATCCTGTTATAAGCCCTCTCGAGTTTCCTGTTATATGGTTCTTGCGAGCATCCTGATCGGTAGCAATCTTACATGTGTTGCGGACTACCGCAGCTCTTTGTGAGCATCCTGTTTTATGATCTATTGTGATCCTGCATATATTGCAGACACAAACACAACTCTTTATAAGCGTCCTGATATAGGCTCTTTTTGAGCTTCCTAATATGGCTCGCTTGAACTTCCTGTTATATAGGTATCTGGAGCTCCCTGATAATAACTCTTTGGAGTTACCTGTTAAGCTCAATAAGCTTTATGTTACATGGCTCACATAAGCATCCTATTATATGGCTCGAGAGAATGTTTCTTGATTATGTACCGTAATGGGTACCCCTGGATATGAATTGATGGATTTTCAGTTTTGTACACTTTAAGTGTACTACATGAGTGTATCCATCGATATTTCAAATGAATTCAATGAGTAAAGTTTTGACATGGCTAAATTAAACTTGAAATGATCTATCATGGAAACGTACATGTAATATGAAAGTTACTATATGATGAGCTCATCTTTTATTCTTAAAATTTATGTGGAATAATGACTAACAAGTTTGATATGATTGTGTATTTTAGGCCATTAGATAAATTGCTTGATGCATTTTTGTATGGTTACCTTAAATGTAAATGAATGGTAAGTTAAATTCTCATTATGCGAACTTACTAAGCATTAAATGCTTACTTTGTTTTTTTTTTCCTCTGTTTTATAGTACTCGGAAGCTCATAAAGGTTGGAACTTGGTCGGAGACACATCACACTATCCCTTGGATCTCTCAGTATATGAAATAAGCTCACTTTTGATATAATGGCATGTATAAGTTAAATTAAATGATAAAATATTTTGGTTGTAGCTAGCCATTGGAATGGCTAGTGTTAAACATACTTTGATGTAATTATATAAGGCCTTAGCATGGTTGATATGTGTTAAAAATGGTTTTATGATGAAAGATATATAAACCTTATGATGAATGAATTTAATTTAGTAAAATTGATAAATTTTACATATAAACATAAGTGCAAACATGGCAAGTTTAATCTCTTGAACATATGTGCTAATATGTTAAACGCAATACTTGTATTTGGCTTGATTTAAATGACTTGAATTGGTTTGGAAATGTATTAAAATGTCAATGTAGGTACAAGGTAAAATTTGGGTGAGAAATAAGGCTTGGAAATGGCCTTATTTTGTCCACATGGGCAGACATACGGGGCATGTGTCTCAGCCGTGTGTGACACACGGTCATACACACAAGTGTGTGGTTTGGCCATGTATCCCATGCATCTTAAAAATTGAGAAATAGAATGCTCAGAATTGGTCACATGAGCAAAGACACGGGCGTGTGTCTCAACTGTGTGAAACACATAGCCCAACACATGGGCGTGTCTCTTGGCAATGTGAATTCTGCACCTAAGTTTTTAAAATTAAATTGTCCACACGGCCTAGCACATAGGCGTGTGGTTGGTCGTGTGACTCAAGTCAATAGTTACCTTGATTTGAACACGGGCTGGGATACAGCTGTGTGCCTCACATCGAATGCCTACATGGCCTAAGATAGGGGCATGTCACTTGGCCTTGTGAGCCACATGGCCTGATCACATGGGCGTGTGTTCCCTAAATATAAGGAAATTTTGAAAATTTTGCGAAAAATTCTCTGATATCCCGAATTAGTCTCGATTTGATTCTAACGTGTATTTTAGGCCTTCAGGACCCAATTAACGGACGATATGATTAATTTTAGATATGAATAGTAAATGATATGAAATTTTTTGTAATTGATCTGTGAACTCTATTAATGCTCCGAGACCTTGTTTCGACGAAGGATAGGGGTTATGGGTGTTACAATGAGCATGACAAACAGTATTAGTAGTTTTTGGGCACATTAAATCAACTGCAGATCAACATTCCTTTAGTAGACATTCTGGTACAAATTTTGGGTTAAGAGGAATTTATGAAAGACCTCTTGTCCAAAAAGAAAAAGATCACTGATATTGAAACTATTGCACTCATAGAATGTTGTAGTGTTGTTTTGACAAACAAGTTTCCCCCTAAATTGAATGATCCTGGGAGCTTTACCATCCCATGTTCAATTGGCAATCATTATTTGGGCAAGGCTTTATGCGACTTGGGAGCTAGCATTAACCTAATGCCACTATATACTTTTAGAAAGTTGGGAATTGGTCACATGAAATCTACTGCAGTGACATTATAACTAGCTGATCGATCCTTCGCTTAACTTGAAGGGCAAATCAAATATGTCTTATTTCATGTGGATAAATTTATTTTTTCGACTGATTTTATCATACCTGACTGCGAGGTAGACAAGGAGGTTCCCATAATCTTGGGATGACTAATTTTAGCAACCGACCGAACTCTTATTAATGTTTACAAAGGGGAACTAGCCATGAGGCTTAATGATGAGAAAGTCACCTTCAGTGTTTTTGAATCTATTCAATGCAAGTACAAAGAAGAATGTCATACTGTCGATGTGCTAGATGATATAATTGAGGAACAATTCAATGACCAAAGCATAGTACTTTCTAAAAAGTTTGCAGTGACATCTGATGCTGAATCATTAGATGATTGTGATAGCATGGTTGAAGCAAATAATCTTGAACTCAAACATGGATGGCCGATTGAATCCTTATATCTAGCTAACAGAACAACCCCAATTTTCAAACCATCTATTGAAGAAGCTCCTACTCTGAAATTGAAACCACTACCTCCTCATCTTAAATATATCTTTCTGGCTGATCACAATACTCTCTCAGTTATTGTCTCCGCAACACTAGATGTAACTCAAGAGAAATTGGTCCATATTCTCAATCAATATAAATGAGCTATTGCTTGGAGTATTGCCGATATTCAAGGTATTAGTCAATCTTTTTGTAAACACAAGATCAAGTTGGAAGATGAAGGCAAGCAATTGATTGAATAGCAAAGAAGATTAAACGAGAAGATGAAGGAAATCATAAAAATGGCTTGATGCTGGAATTATTTACCTGATTTCTGATAGCAATTGGGTAAGTCCAGTGCATTGTGTACCTAAAAAGAGTGACATCACTGTAGTTCGCAACAATAAGGAAAAATTAATTCCTACACGCATTCCCACGGGATGGCGAGTTTGTATGGATTATTGTAAATTGAATGCAGCTACAAAGAAGGACCATTTCCCACTTCCTTTCATTGACCAAATGCTGGATCGACTTGCTGGAAAGGCCTATTATTTCTTTTTAGACGGCTATTCTCGGTACAATCAAATTGCTATTGCACTGGAGGATCAGGAGAAAACAACCTTCACCTGCCCCTTTGGTACTTTGGCTCTTCACCGTATACCTTTCAGTCTTTGCAATGTACTAGCCACATTTCAAAGGTGCATGATGGCAATATTCTAAGATATGATCAAAAAAACTTTAGAGGTTTCTATGGATGATTTCTCAGTCTATGGGAATGATTTTGATCATTGCACTGAGAATTTGGATAAAGTATGTGAGGACATACATCTTGTCCTGAATTGGGAAAAATGTCATTTCATGGAAACTAAAGGCATTGTGTTAGGCCATCACATCTCTAGTCAAGGAATTCAAGTAGACAAAGCTAAGGTGCAAATCATTGAGAAATTACCTCCACCAACAAATGTAAAAGGTATTCACAATTTTCTTTGACATGCGGGGTTTTACCGAAGGTTTATTAAAGATTTTTCAAAAATTGCAAAGCCCTTTTGCTCATTAGTGGAACAGAATCAAAATTTCGTCTTTGGCGATGCATGTTTGGGTGCCTTTGTTAAGTTAAAAAAATAGATAGTGAATGCACCCATTGTCATTGCACCAGTTTGGTTTCAAACTTTTGAAGTTATGTGCGATGCAAACGACTTTGTTGTGGGTGCGGTTCTAGGACAACGAAAGGGAAAAATATTTCACACCATCTATTATGCTAGCAAAACTCTTACAGACGCTCAATTCAATTATACCACCACAGAGAAAGAATTGTTGGCTGTAGTCTTTGCTTTCGACAAGTTTCGTTCCTATCTTCTCGATGCAAAGGTTACTGTATTCCCTGATCACTCGGCGTTGAGATATCTCTTTGCGAAAAAGGATGCCAAAACAAGACTGATACACTAGATATTACTGCTGCAAGAATTTGACATCGATATAAAAGACTGTAAGGGTTCAAAGAATCAAGTTACAGACTATCAGTCTTGATTAGAAGTTGGCAGCGAAGATGGAAACATACTTCAACTTTTCGACGCATTCCCTGATGTGAAGTTATTTGCTGTAGATGCAACTCCTTGGTATGTGGATTTTGTTAATTATCTAGTGTGTGGAAAACACCTATTGGGTGTCACAAGCCATAAAAAAAAAGGATTTCTTTCTCATGTAGTGAAGTATCATTGGAGCGAGCCGTATTTATTCAAGGTATGGAATGACAATATCATTTGACGTTGTGTTCTGGAAGAGGAGATGCTTTCAATCCTAAAGCATTGTCATGATGCTCCTCATGGAGGTCATTTCGGTGGTATGAGAACTGCTGCTAAATTTCTCCAATCAGGATTCTACTGGCCATCATTGTAACACTTCTCACCCGTATTTAATGCCGGAATAGGGTTACAGAGTATTACTAGACTTATAACACATATAATCGTACTTTCTCAAGCATTCAATCATTTCATACAATCATCATTCAATCTCAATCAATTAGTCTCTTATAATAGCCTACGAGGCCTTAAACATGCTTTTAGAGCGGTTTGGGACTAAACTAGTAACTTATAAAACTTTCACGAAACTTTGAAAATTTTATTCAAAACAGAGGACACACGCCCGTGTGGCCAGGCCGTGTGTCTCACACGGCCATCATACACACCCGTGTCACCAGCCGTGTGAAAACAGGGGGTACATACTGACTTGGGTCACACGGCCAACCACATGCCCGTATGTCTAGCCTGTGTGCCCTTCAAAGTGGCCACACACGCCCGTGTGCCAGGCCATGTGCTAGGCCGTGCTAAACCTATAGGGTATACTGACTTATTCAACACGGCTAAGTCACACGCCCGTGTGCTAGGACGTGTGCAAATTAGGGGGTATACTGACTAATACCACACGGTAGTCACACGCTCATGTGTGAGACTGTGTGGAGCATACTGACTTCAATTTAATATCAACACCAAGGGACACACGACCATGCAACATGACTGTGTCTCACACACAGCCGAGACACACGCCCGTGTCTCTGCCAATGTGGACAAAAATAGGCTATTTGCAAAGCCATTTTGCCACCCTATTTTTTACATGCTTACACAAGCATAATTTGCAACATTTTATAACCCAATGATGGGCTCGAAACTAACTAATATTTTGACAAAGGCAAGCGCACCTATCGAACAGTAGTATAGTTTTGGTGAGTCCGGAATATCATATCCTCAAGGACTAAAATTACTAGTAATAACTATCTTGTTATTATCTAGCCTAATAATTAAGGGGATTTATTTTTAATCTAAAATTAACTAACTAATTGACTAACTAAATGACTATGGATGCGACAGAGAGTGAAGAGAATAATCGAATGAATAAAGACAATACCTAAGGAAGAATCCTCCTAGACTTCACTCATTATTTTGACTCTGAAATAAATGATTTATTCACTTGACTTAATCCGTAGAAATCCCTAAATTATGTTAATATCTCTTTTTAGACTAAGAACAAGTAACTCTAGGTTGATTAATTAAAAACTCTTTCTAATTAAAACCCCTATTGTCGCATTAACTCGATATATGGTTTCCCTTATTAGATTTGACTCTAATCTGGCAGATTTATGTCGCCCTATTTCTAGGTTTGCAATCAACTCCACTTAATTATGTTGGGTCTTATCTTAAACAAGGACTTTTGCTCCACTTAATAAGCACATTAAACTTGAATTAGTATTCCTGAAAACATTAAAACAAGGATTAAGAACACATAATTAAGAACAAGAACAAGTATTTATCACGTAATTCAGATTTATTAAATAATAATATTCATCTAGGTTTCATCCTCCCTAGGTATTTAGGGAGTTTAGTTCATAACGTAAAAGGAAAACATCATAGAATTAAGAAAAAAACAAGACATAAAGAACCCAAAAACTTCTAAAGAACTTGATGGAGATCTTCAATCTTGGAGTGAATCCGCGTTCTAGATGATTCCGATGGCTTCCTTCGAGTATTTTCTTCGATTTACTCTATGTCCTCATTAGTCTTCCTTTGATGTGTATTTATAGACTTTAGAAGGCTCAAAAACCCTAAAAATTGGCTTTTTCCCTGTGAAAACAAAGCAGGGTACGACAGGGACACGGGCGTGTGATCAACCTGTGTGAGGAGGCCCAGGCCGTTTGCAAAATTGCATGGCTCTGATCGACACGGGCTGGCACACGGGTGTGTGTCCAGGGCATGTGTTCAGCCCGTGAGGTGCAACCTTTGGCCGTGTGGATCCTTGAGATGGCCTGTTTTGCCTGGTTTTGGCCCGTTTTTCGTTCCTTTCGCTCCTCTATGCTCCTCTAAGTATAGAAACATGAATTTAAAGGATTAAGAGCATCAAATTCACCAAATTCTATAAATAAACATCCAAAAACACGCTAAGCGTGGGATTAAAATGTGTTACTTTTATGGTTTATCAAATATCCCCACACTTAAGCGTTTGCTTGTCCTCAAGCAAAATCCTCAACTCACAATTAAAATTAAACTTCCCTAATTCATAATTCTCATCAATAATGTCTTGTCATAATTCACAGGTAATTCATACATTGATAATTTAACTAAAAGAATCTTAAAGATTCAAACAATTCAAGTCACAAATTTTATAGCATGAAATCATAGGTGTTTCCCATTATCTAAATAATTACCTTTGATTCAAAACCGACAAGAATTGACATCCTCACTAAAGGTTCACTCAAATCACTCAAAGTGTTTAAAGTTAAAATTGAGCACTCAAAAGTCAAACATGAAAAGTTATTACCATAGGCTTGCATGAAAATCAAATCTCCACCACTATAAAATGAGATGATACACAAATCAAAAGGTCTTAAAAAGGGTTGTAACGGGGCTTGGGTTAAAGGTGTGGATATAAGCTGAATTAGAGGGTTAGAATCGAGATTGAATTGACAATTTACCCTAACTATAAGAATAAACTAATACTGAATAATTACAATTGAAAAATAACACGAGGTTCTTCTCAAAATGTGAAATTAACTGCTTAAGCTCAAATAACATAGAACTAGTAATATATATTTCCACTTTTTTTATCACGTACAAAAATAAGAAAGAATTTAATAACTGAGAAAATAGTTATACAACTAATCAAGTCAAATCTCGACAAAAGGGGAGTTAATAAAGTAGGAGAAGCAAAATTGGGTTTTGGGTTAACATTAATGGGTGAATAAAGAAACGGTTTATTAGGCTCAAAGGGGTTCACTAGGGGTTAATTATGAATGTAGGTTTTTAATGGGATAAATGGGTTAAAACTTAGGTGCCTTTATCATCTCAGTATATCAAATCAAGGGTGTGGTCTCGATATGCACAATCGAAGCAAGTTCTAGAATAACAAATCAATATTGACACACTCAACCAATAATAAAGTGAGCAAGAAAAATATATGCTCTAAAAGGCTCAAAGTCTCACAAAAATTATAGTTTTTGATGTCAACCTTGCAAATTTCAAACTTCAAAGTAATATTGAAATTTAGGGAAACAACCTAATAAATTTTTAATTCTGAAAATAGACTTATCATGCTTGATTCTCTAATGTCTTATAATTTAGACTATCAATGCACAATTACCTATGACTTAATCCAAAACATATCAATAAAAATCATAAGTCAATGGAAATTTTATTCTAATAGTAATATGAGAAAATTTACTTAAGAACAAGACATAATTCAGGGATTTTCTGATAATGATCCCCACACTTAAGATGTACATTGTCTTCAATGTACCAAAACAGATAATGACAAAATAATAAGAATATCATAAGAGAGGGAGATAAGTGAAACTTCCTGAATTTTGGATGAAATCCGTGGAATAGTTGACGTGGAATTGTAGATATAATAAAGTGAAGTGCATAATTTTGAGCAACTAATAAGAAAATAAACACAATTGTGGAAGACGATTAAGGGATTACTCGATTAGGAATAATTATAAAAGTTAAAATATAATTCAAAATATAAAAATTAAGTTGTTGAAAATATGATAAGAACATAAGGAAAATAGACTAAAATAAAATGAAAATGAAAATGAAAATGAAAATGAATGGACTCAGATGTCCTCATCGTCAGACGCGTCGTGAGGTGGCGGTACTGAAGGTGAAATATGGAGATGGTGGCATATCTGCTGTAAGGTGGCCTCGAGACTATTGAACCACTAATAACATTGCTGCTCGAAGTGAGTGAATCACTCAGATATGTCAGTCAAAGTAGCAGCAGAAGAGGGAGGTCGGTGACTCGATGGTGGAGGGTGTGGTCGATCCTCGTAAGGAAGAGGAACATCCTCAGTAATGTCCTCAGGATCATCCTGATCATCAGGTCGAGACAGTAGGTACTGGGGAGGATCGCAACCAATATGTCATTCGATCATCATATGTAGCATGCTCGAGATGCCCTGAGGGGACATCTGGCCAACCAGTGTAAGCGAGGAGGACTGCTCCGGTGTGAGGAGACCGAAGTGTCAAGCGAGGCAAGTTACATAAGGCCCTAAGCAGATGGGGCCCTTCCTATGGCAGTCAATCTGGTGGCGGAAGGCTAGAGCCAGGAAGTATGCCAAGTTGATGACGTGGCCGTGAGCCATTCTTCATAAGTAGTAGGCGTCGTGTGTGCTCACGACGCTGGTGCTCTCTCCGACCTGTCAAAGTATGAGCGAGGAGTGCGTGAATATACCTGAGGGCAAGAGAGAGGGCAGTCACCTTCGAGTGACTAGGATAATAAGTCGTTAGAGCACTAATATTGGTCTAACAATGCGAGGGTGAGTAATGAATGTCGCGATGGAGCTGGAGGAAGTCCTCGGCGCTCATGAACTCCTCTGTGTATAGTCCTAAGGCAGCACCAAATTCTAGGACGCTCATGTGGTGCACCAAACCGCCAAGGCGAAAGACGATGGTGCCGGGCTCATCATGGATAGACATGACGCTCTATAGGTGGAACGTCGAGCAAAACTCCAAAGTGATCTCTATATGAGTGGGCTCGATGATACTAAAGAACTGATCCCATCGTGCTGTGATAATGAGGGCACGAACCTCGTCAGTGAGGTGGACCTGTTCCAACACGGCCCAATCGATGTAGTGGCCCAAACCTAGGGGTTGAGCTCGAAGGAGCTGAAATAGGTCCTCCGGTGGGTCTGCGGTGAATTGGAGGTAAGGATGCTGCACTTCAGCGGAGGCGCTTGATGAGGTCGCACCGGGAACCTTTCGCTTTTTCGAAGCAGGTACTGTGACCTTAGTCTTGCCTCGTGTGTTTGTCATAATAAGCTTGAAAATAAATAAACCAAGTATCACCAAAGTTTAAGATGTACGATTCTACTAATCGGTAATAATCATGTATTACTAAAATAATAACGAATTATTATATTCTAAAATATCAGAAATACTAAATAATAAATTCTAATGCTAAAAACTAAGAAAATAGCATTTAACCTAACAAATTAAAAACTATTAAGCAAAGAAATTTAAGCAACATACTAAATATTCATCATGACTAAAAAAAATCATTGTTAATATTAAGTTACTAAATAGTAAATATCAATTATATGAAGAAAATAAAGATTAATTAGCTAACAGTATACTAGGAATTAATAATAGGAGTAAAATAACTAAATAAAGAGAATAATAATAAAAAAACTAATCTAAATAAAAATAACAATAAAGAACAAAATAAAGAATGAAATAAATAAAATTAAAAAATATAACAAAATAAATAATAATAAACAAAATGAACTAAAAATGGAGGGAAAAAGAGGTGACCAATGGTAGGGCAAGGACAGTGGCCGGAGTGTGGTATGGCTGGTGGACGAAGAGACGGCAGTGAGGGCGCAAAGGGTGGGCGGCCGGAAAAAGATGAAAGAAATAGGGGCGGTTTGGGTGTTGGGAGTGTGGAGGGAAGGGAAGTAGAAGGAAAAGAGAAGGGAAAAGAAGAAAAGAATGGGAGGGGTTATACAGTGCGGCGACCTGAGAAGGGGGCAGTGGCCTGAAAGGAGAGCGGTGACTAGGGTTTGGGGTGAGTTTTGGAAGAAAATGGATTTGAAGAAAAAAGAAAGATGGGGGTTTTAATAAGTGACACAGTCGTGTAACGGCCAGTGTTGGGTCACACGGCCGTGTGGCTTATTCCCCAACCCGTGTTCGCCGCGATTTACGAATGCTTGCTTTTCACACTGTAACACCCCTATCCCGAGTCCGTCGCTGGATTAAGGTTAGGAGCGTTACCGGACAGATCGGAAACATTCACAGACAAAATCATACATTCAATCATCATTCTCAGACATAATGTCTCTTAATCTGGTCCTCGAGACATTAATCATACTTATAAGTCGAGTCGGGACTAAACTGAAGCACATATGAATTTCCATGAAAATTTGAAACTTTTCTAAAATACAGGGGAGACACGCTCGTGGGAGGAGACCGTGTGCCCTCCACGGCTTCTACACATCCCCGTGTTTCTATCCGTGTTTATACTGACTATACCAGCACGGTCATTAGGCACGCCCGTGTGCCATGGCCGTGTACTTTTAGGTCATATACTGACTTCCCCACCACGGCCACCAAGCACGCCCGTGTCGAGGCCGTGTACTTTTATGTTAGCTACTGACTTGTACACCACGGCCAACTGACACGCCCGTGTCAAGGCCGTGTGATACTAAATTGCATTCTACAATTCACCCACAGTCGTTAGGCACGCCCGTGTGCCACAACCGTGTGACATTATAGGCCATTTACAAGGCCAAAACCACCCACAAAGGGTCATACCTACAAGCCATATTCAACAAGATATTTCATGCACATAAAACCATCAAAAGCATACCAAAATAACCATTCAAACCTTACATTCAAGACCAATCCCAACTATGGTAATCTCAAGGATTAGAACTCATATCATTACAAGACTAATTCATGCCTTTGCTCATTCAAACTTGGCCATTCCACATTCTTTCATCATACCAAAAGATTCATTCTATAACACATTCATTTAAGCTAAGTTTCAACTCTTAAATAGCCAAATCACATGGCTAAAGATCACATAACTATTTATACCAAAAATACTAGCCTATACATGCCATATCTAGCTTCATACAATATCAAAATGTACCAAAATAAGTTCTATAGTGTGATGACGATCCAAGACGGTCCCGAGCCTTTAGTAGCTTTGACGACCTATAAAATAGATTAAACACACACAGAGTAAGCTTTCCAAAAGCTTAGTAAGTCAATATACAAAAAAACTTAGCATAAAATGCATATATTTGCTTTGGTTCATACACTTTTGACCACATTAGCCATATTCACAATTCAAAGATCATATAAACACATATCTCATTTCACCAAAACTTTATACAACATATCATCAATTCCATATTCATAGCATCATAGTAAAATCATATTGATGCTTACCTTTGTATACACAATTAGTGTATAATCAACATACCTGAATTGGATTTACAATCACATATTTGTTCATAGCTCAGATTTGCAATTAGTATCATAGACTTGCCCGTTGAACTGTAATAAATCTAATAGGATACTCAGAAAGCTCAGAATAATCGTACAATGCCAACGTCCCAGACAAGATCTTACATGGACTCGGATATCGATGCCACTGTCCCAAACAGGGTCTTATACGAATTAAAACGAAGCCGATGTCCCAGACATGGTCTTACACGTAAGTGTCATAATGATGCCAACGTCCCATACGTGGTCTTATACATAAAGTTTATATTGATGCCAACGTCCCAGACGTGGTCTTACACATAATCAGATATCGATGCCACTGTCCCGGACAGGGTCTTACATGAATCTCAAATCAATGCTAATGTCCCAGACGTGGTCTTACATGATAAAACAGAACAGATACCTATGTTAAGGTTCGTACGAGTCTTCTCAGACTTAGTCAATATACCGAACTTATCTCAGAATTTAATTACAAAATTTCTCATAAGCATTCATTATCATCATTAAACATATGAACAATTACAAATGCATACATATTCATTTATTTGTATAATGACTTACCTTAGATTCGGTTTATCGGAATAGAAACGGCTACTCATTTACTTTCGCCTTCCCACGATCTAAATCCGCTTTCCTCGATTCTTGATCTAAACATATTCAGAATTAACCCTTTTATTCAATAATTCATTCAATTCAATCCAAGGACACTCATTTAGGGCAATTTGCAAATTAGCCCTTACATTTGCACACTTAATCAATTTAGTCCATTTTTCTCAAAACATCAAATTCACAAATTCAATATACAACCAAGCTTAGCCGAATATATATACATTTCATACAAGTCCATACTTTTCATCAAATTCACGAATTAGTCCTCCAAAATAACATTTTCTTAATTTAGCCATTTTTAGCTAAATTCATCAAAACTTCAAGAACAAAACATATTCATCTACCACCAGTCTATCATTTAACACCTTAAAGCATCACAAAGCTCAACATAGCATCAATGGCATAACTTGCAAACATCACCAATACACAAAATTGAAACATGGGTTTGATAGTAGACAAAGCAACTATTACAAAAACGTAGAGATTATTAAAAACGGATCAAAAACTTACCTTGAATTTAGCTTAACCCTTGTCGGAAATCACAAAGCTTCAAACCTTCTATTTCTTTTCTATTTTTTGGTGGAAGATAAGTGAAAAATGGCCATATTTTTGCTTTTGTTTTACTTAAAACATGTTAATTATTCAATTCCACCTTTGCCCTTAATGAAACCTTAATAATAAAACATTTAAACTATAGACATAATTGTCCATCAACTTAATAATGGCATAATCACATCATAAGGACTTTATTTTAATAAAGCCATGTCAATATAACCCTTTAACAAATGGCAAGTCACTTTTGCACTTAACGCGATTTAGCCCTTTTCTCAAACTAAGCACACAAACGGACAAATAAATTCACAGAACTTTAACACATGCTTAATCACACACAGTAGACACAAAAAACAACATTAAAAAATATTATACGGACTTGGATTCGTGGTCCTGAAACCACTATTTCGACTAGGGTATAAACTGGACTGTTACACACACGGCCTTGGACATGCCCGTGTGTCCAGGCCGTGTGGTCCGCACGGCCGCGTCGCACTCTCTTGTGCTAAGCCCTTCGCTTCCCCCACGCCCGTGTGGATTTCCACACGCCGGTGTGATTGCACACATGACCATGTGGCCTGCCCGTGGAGCCCCTTGACTTGTAACATATGGACATGTAAATGTTGTCTCCTCAAAAGCTATGAGGATTTGGAAGTAGCCAGAGAATCTGTCTAGCAAGCAATAGTACATATGCCCAGATAATCTTTCTAACGTTTGGTCAATGAAGGGTAAGGGAAAGTGATCTTTTCTCGTGGCATCGTTCAACTTCCTATAGTCAATGTAAACTCTCCAATCTGTGACTGTTCTTGTTGGAATCAATTCATTCTTCTCGTTGGCTACAACAGTCATGCCTCCTTTATTTGGAACAACCTGCACAGGACTTACCCAAGTACTGTCAAAAATAGGATAAATAACTCCAGCATCTAGAAGTTTAATTACCTTAGCTTTAACAACTTCCTTCATATTGGGATTTAATCGTCTTTGAGGTTGCACACATGGTTTATATTCATCTTCCATTAAAATTTTGTGGGTGCAAAACGATGGACTTATCCCTTTAATGTCAGAAATCTTCCAAGCTATGGCTCTTTTATGCTCTTTTAGTATCTGTAGTAACTCATCTTTCTTATTGGGTTCCAATTTTGAAGAAATAATTACCGTTAGTGTAGAATTATCTCCAAGGAATGCATACTCTAAGTGTTTTGGTAACTATTTCAATTCCAATTTGGGAGGCTCTTTAATAGAGGGTTTTTGTTTTAGTTCATCGTTTATTTCAATGCCCTCATACTTCTTTTATCTTGGGGAAGAAATTTTTATCTCCCTTATCTCATTGGTATTGTTATCTTCCTCCTTACCTTGGACAAGACATAGTTCCAACGTGTCTTTATGTATGATTTCCTGAAAAGAATCTGGAATAGAATGATCAATAGTGTCGATAAAATAACATGAATCATCTTGCTCTCTAGAGTATCGCATAGCATCATAAATTTTAAGAATAATTTCCTTGTCACCTACCCTGAGTACAAGTTTACCATCACCTACATCAATAACAGCCCTAGCAATAGCTAAAAATGGGTGTCCTAAAATTAAAGGCACATCAACGTCCTCATCCATGTCAAGCACAATAAAATCAACAGTGAATATGAATTTATCAACTTTTACCAAAAAATCTTCAATAATTTCCCTAGGATATTTAACAGATCTATCAGCTAATTGGATACATCCCAGTGGGTTTTGGTTCCCCAAGACTAAGCCGCTTGAACATTTTATAAGGCATTAAATTAATATTGGCACCTAAATCAGCTAATTCGTTTTCAATATTTAAACTACCAATTAAACAGGGAATAGTGAAACTTTCTAGATCTTTCAATTTGGTTGGTAGTTTTTTTTGGAGAATAGCTTAACATTCCTCGTTAAGCTCCACGGTTGATAGCTCCTCAAACTTTCTTTTATTTGTTAAAAGGTCTTTTAAGAATTTTGCGTATGTTGGCATCTGCAAAATAGCTTCAACAAAAGGTAAGTTAATATGTAATTTTTTAAAAAGTTCAAGAAATTTACCGAATTGTGCGTCCATGCGGTCTTTCTTCAACTTTGCTGGATATGGGATCAGTGGTTTATACTCTTTAATTATCGATGTCACATTCTCGTTTGCTTCCTCCCCCTTTGCCTTATTAGTTTCTTGTGGCATCTTCTTTTCAGCTTTAACCAACACCTTCCCATTCCTTAGTGTAACTGCCTTCACATGCTCCTTTGGGTTAGGTTCGGTGTTACTAGGTAAACTACCTGGTTGCCTTTCAGAAACTAACTTAGCCAGCTGTCCAATTTGATTCTCAAGCCCTTGAATCGATGCTTGCTGATTTTTCAATGCTATTTCGGTATTTTGAAAATGAGTTTCTGACACCGAAATAAACTTTGCTAGTATACCTTCAAGGTTCGGCTTTTTCTCTTGCTGGTAGGGTGGTTGGAAAACTGGAGAGGTTTGCGGTCTTTGATTCCCTTGATTACTCCATGAGAAATTTGAGTGGTTCCTCCATCCTGGATTATATGTATTAATATAAGGATTATTTGGAGGTTTAGATTTATTACCCATATAATTCAGCAGCTCACTCTCCATGCTAGGGTTGTAAGATGGATATTCTGTATTGCCCATTTCTCCTCCATTCGTATCACACTGCATCACCAGATTTACATGTGAAGAACCATACAAACCATCAATCTTTTTATTTAAAAGCTCTACCTGGTTTGATAGCATGGTAACTGGGTCGAGGTTGAAAACGCCAGTGGCTTTTATTGGCTTCATTCTCATTACTTGCCATTGATAATTATTTAGTAACATCTCTTCTATAAACTCATAAGCCGCTTCAGGGGTTTTGTTATTTAGGGTTCCACCGGCGGCTATATCAATCAGCTGTCCAGTTGAGGGGTTCAAACCGTTGTAAAAGGTTTGAACCTGTAGCCATAATGGTAACCCATGGTGAGAGCATCTTCTCAGTAGATCCTTGTATCTCTCCCATGCATCGTAAAGTGTTTCTAAATCCATTTGCACAAAAGAAGAGATATCATTCCTCAACTTAGCCGTTTTAACCGGCGAAAAATATTTAATTAAAAATTTTTCAGTTATTTGTTCCCATGTAGTGATTGATCCTCGTGGTAACGAGTTCAACCACTATTTAGCTTTGTTCCTCAACGAGAAGGGAAACAACCGAAGGCGAATGGCATCGTCAGAAACACCATTTATCTTGAAAGTATCACAGAATTCTAGAAAATTTGCTAAATGAGTATTTGGGTCTTCGTCCTGCAAACCATCAAACTAAACAAACTGTTGAATCATTTGAATAGTGTTAGGTTTCAGTTCAAAACTATTTGCAGCAAAAGCAGGTCTAACAATACTCGATTCAGCCCCAATTAAATTAGGCTTAGCATAGTCGTGCATAGTACGAGGAATAGGATTTTAGGCAACCACTGAAGGAAGCAAATTATTATCAACCATCTCCTCGGTAGTATTAGTAGCGTCCTCTTGCTCTTCCTCTATGTATTGTAAACTTCACCTTATCTCACTATCAAAAAGCAAGGGTCCTGACGGGTTCCTTCTAGTCATAAACTAGAGATACCTGCCAGAAGCAAAGAAAGAGAAACATTAAAAAAGTAACAATAAGATAAAAATAAATTGCAATAAAATAAAAATGGCTAAAGTAATAAAAATTTAGTGTTCCTAATATCTTAGTCCCCGGGAACGGCGCCAAGAACTTGATAGACTCGAAACTAACTAATATTTGTGACACCCTAAACCCGGCCTAGACGTTATGGCCGGATCTAGCATGTCACGTCAAAAGGTTATTTAAAAACTACATGTTCATTTAGAACCCTTCCTCAATTTAAAACTTTCTACCATTTAAAACAAGATTTGCTCAAAGTTATTTTCTTGCAAAAATATTATTATTTTCAAAACTTTGTTTGTTGTCGAAGTCTGAATTAAATAGTTGTGAAAATGTGATATTTTGAAAACAGTAGTTATTATTTTAAAAACCCGTAGTTTAATAGATTAGCAGTTTGTAATCAAAAGAAATACCAAATAAAAGTTAAAAAGAAAATCCAAATGGCCTTATTACATAAATTATTAACCCAATAATTAAAATAAAATAAACTAAAATAAAGTCGCTAAATTCAACCCAAATCATATTGGACGAGTGGCCACCTCCGAGTCCCTCGCAGCTCCAAATCCACTACGGCTGGGGATTACCTGCACAGCTAATGAGAAGGGTGAGCTATGAGAACTCAGTGTGCAATCCCCTATTACAGTCACAGTCTGGGCCCGAGCCCATATGGTATCAGTCTGGCCCTAAGCCCCACTTGGTAATGGTCTGGGCCTAAGCCCTGTAAACATACCAATGCAATGAACATGTACCCAACCCGTTCCAACCAAACTCTCCACCTGTACCAACCAATCTCTCCGTGTGGGGACCATGTCAACCCACCTAGCCAAACTCTCCAATAATGCATCCAAGCTGCTAATAATAGTATATGGGGCTGAGCCACTGTAATAAGACTATGTGGCGATGCCACTATAACGGTATATGGCGATGCCACTAGAACGGTATGTGGCAATGCCCCTAAAACGGTACTTCTTCCAATCAGCAAGCCCAACCCAATGCAATATGTTATGTATACAGTGTATTACGATCATATACAGATATATAAAATCACATAAACAACATTTAAACTACCACTAAAGGTATAACGGTCATTTTGTCGTTTAGGGGTAAAACGGTAATTTTACCCCTCGGAGTATTTCGGTAATTTCCTTTCGAGGGTATTTCGGTAACTTACTCACTAAGAGTATTTCGGTAAATTACCCACTAAGGGTATTCCGGTAATTTACCCACTAAGGGTATTTCGGTAATTTACCCACTGAGGGTATATCGGTAATTTACCCACTAAGGGTATTTCGGTAAATTACTCATCTACGGCCTTTCTGGAGGCCGACTGTCGCCTCAGGCGACACAGCTTCCATTTCTGGTCAAAACGGTGCAAATGGGGCCTAAAGTCCAATTTCGGCCCAAATGGGCCCACACACTCGTGTGGCCTATTCAGCTCATTTTTGGTCTCGGTTCTACGGACTTCGCAGTCGCATCACTCATTCGGTGCTTACCATAGCTTTTCCTCATGTGGGCTCGTTAACCTTTTGGGCCAACTTAGCCCACTTCGGCCCAACAAGGCCCATTATAGCCCCAGTCCCACGAGAGAGTTTGTGACACTCCCAGCTATCTACCGCCACCACTAATGGCTTGGTTTATCTCTATGAGTGCTCGCACGCTCGAGTGATCTCAGTTGCTGATACCTTGACTTTTAGGTATTTCGGCTTTTAGCCGAGTCACAGAACATTGCACTATCAGAATAAGCAAAGGTGTGAGACTACACACCTGTTATGGATTGTGGTTCGAGACACATTCCGAGGCATCTAAGATAATAATTGACCATTAGTTAGTCTTCATCCTTGGTAATCCAAAATAGAGGAATACTTTACCTATTGACTTTACTTTACAGAGAACGACAGACTCCTTGCTATGGGAGAGTATTCGGCCTACACCTCCTGATTAAAGAACCGAGACCCTAGCAGAAAAGAACATGTTAGAAACGTTGATCCAAGGCAATAAGAGAAAAGGCCTTTCGACCCCAAAGAACTCAAAACGATAAAGAGAGAAAACCACCAACCCATATTCGGTCATAGCCACAACTTACCAACAAGCGGAAGAGATTCAAAAGCAGTTTGAACCAACAAGAAGAAAATATTCGCACCCTAGAGGATTCGGCCTACCTAAAGGAATCAAAGCTTAAAGTTGGCTAGTTTCACAAGGTAAAGAGAAGATTGAGATGAAAGAATAGTTATGAGTTCGGCCACAGAAGAATCGAAAGAAGAAAAAAATTTCGGCAAGAAAAAAAATAGCAACCATGACATAAAGATGGAAAAGAAGAAAAGAAGGTGGGAGAAGAGAGGCTTAACCGTTCAACAATGGTCAAAAAGTGAAGAAAGAAGAAAAAAATAGAAAATTGGAGAAAGCAATGATTTCGACAAGGATCAAAAGATGAGAAGAAGCAAACCAAAGCAAACCCGAAATGTCACCCCAAAAAGAAACTCGAAAGGAACACTTCAAAAATAAAGAGAGGTTTCGGCTTCTACCCTTACTCAAAATGACCGAAATTGCTTCCAATGCCCCCTCTCCAGCTGAAACTCTCACTTAGCTAGACTCCCACTTTCGGCCAACACTCCCACACACATCACCTCCTTGATTTTCTCCACTATTTCCTCTGAGGATCACTCCTAGCCTCCCATTTGAAGTTTTGACCAAGTCTCCAACTCCTCTTGAAGAGTTTGATCCGAACTCTGCTTCCTCCACTCGTAAGTCACAAAATAAAAGCCTCTAGTTGCACCTTCTGGGATTCGAACCCCACTCTCCATGCCTTCCCAATGACGCCACTGCCACTGAGCTACAAGCTCATCGTGTGTTATCTTAACGCACACCATTTTACTTAAGCCCTACTTCCAACAGCCCTCTCCACTAAAGGGCCAAAAACTAAAATTTTTCCAAGGCTCAGACTCGAACCCAGGCCTCCCTAGAACCCCCAAATACACTCAAATAGCTAATTGAGCATGCAAAACATAAAATTATGCAAAAATTACAACCCCTAATTTGGGACGTTACAACTGTACCCCCTTAAAGAAATTTTGGCCTCGAAATTTACCTGATCAAGAGAGATGAGGGTACTGCTGTCGCATCGCTTCCTAAGGCTCCCATGTGGCTTCCTCTGAACCATGATTACGCTACAGCACCTTGACTAACAGAATAGATTTCCTTCTCAGCACCTTAAGATCACGATCCAAAATCTACACCAGTTCTTCTTCAAATGTCAGATCAGGTATTACCTCGATCTCCTCCACCGGCACTATATGAGAAGGATCAAAACGTAGCGCCTCAGCATAGAAACGTGGAATACATTATGTATACGATTTAACTCAGGAGGCAATTCTAGTTGATAGGCTACCGGTCCCACACGCTTTACTATTCGGTAAGGTCCGATAAATCTAGGGCTCAGCTTGCCCTTCCGCCCAAATCTCAGAATCTTCTTCCAAGGTGAGACTTTCAAGAAGACAAAATCTCCCACCGAGTACTCAATCTCTTTACGCTTTAAATCAGCGTATGACTTCTGCCAGTCAGATGCTACTTTTAACAGACCTCGGATCAATTTTACTTTCTCCTCAGTTTCAGAAACTACCCCTGGACCCAATAGTCACTACTCAGCCAATTCTATCCGCCACGTATAACTTGGCCAACTTCTGCCACGAGTAATCGGTGCGAACTGGTATGAAGTGGGCAGAATTAGTCAGCCGATCAACAATTACCCATACCGAATCTTTCTTAATAGGCGTCAGGGGTTGCCCACTAACAAAATTCATGGTTACTCTCTCCCACTTCTAGAGTGGAATTTTAATAGGTTGCAGTAATCCAGAAGGCAGTTGATGCTCCGCCTTCACTTGCTGGCATGTCAAACACTTACTTACAAAGTCGGTAATCCCACGCTTAAGCCTTGGCCACCAGTACAGTTCACGCAGATCTCGGTATAACTTGTTTCCACCAGGATGCATAGCGTATGGGCTACTATGCGCCTCTCACAGAATAGACTGCCTTAACTCCGAATCCCTCGGTACACAGACTCTCCCACGGAAGCATAACACTCCCTCAGTATTCAACCCAACATCCGCAGTTTCTCCCTTCTTCACCAATTGAAAACGAGGAATTAATGGTTCATCCAACAACTGGTTTTCTCTAATTTGACCAATCCAAGTCAGTTTTACCTGAAGCTCAGCTAATAGACTACCATCCTTAAACAAGCTGAGACGAGAAAACATTGCCTTATGATCAGATACAACCTTTCGACTCAATGCATCCACCACTACGTTAGCTTTTCCCAAATGATATTCAATTGAGCAATCATAATCCTTAAAAAACTCTATCCATCTTCGTTGCTTAAGGTTCAACTCCTTCTGAGTAAGGAGGTATTTGAGACTTTTATGGTCGGTATAGATGATCGACTTCTCCCCGTACAAGTAATATCTCCAAATTTTTAGCCTGAAAACTACCGCAGCCAACTCCAAGTCATGAGTGGGGTAATTTACCTCGTGCAGCCTAAGTTGATGAGATGCATACGCCACCTCCTTTCCCTCCTACATCAGCACACAACCCAAACTTGTGTGCGACGCATCACAATAGACAACAAATTCCTTTCCAGCCTCTGGCTGAATTAGTACTGGGGCTTCAGTCAGAATCTTTTTCAGTTTGTCAAAACTTTCCTGCTGTTTAACAGTCCAAACAAACGGTACTCCCTTACGCAGTAACTTAGGGGTGCAGCAATCAGTGAAAACCCTTCAACGAACCGTCTGTAATACCCGGCCAGACCTAGAAAACTTCGAATATCAAATACCGACTTCGGTGGTTTTCAATCTAATATGGCCCCAACTTTTTGAGGATCAACTCTAATCCCCTCGATAGACACGATATGACCCAAAAATGTCACCTCCCGCAATCAAAACTCGCACTTGCTGAATTTGGCATAAAGCTGTTTTTCTCTCAATATTTGCAGGACAATTTGGAGATGTAAATCATGATCCTCCTCAGTTCTTGAATACACCAGAATATCATCTATTAACACTACCACAAACTGGTCTAAGTAGGGTTGGAAGACCCAGTTCATCATATCCATGAAAGCAGCTGGTGCATTCGTTAACCCAAACAGCATGACCAGAAACTCGTAGTGTCCATAACAAGTCCGGAATGTCGTCTTGTACACATCTGCCTCCTTAACCCTGAGCTGATGGTACCCCGATCTTAGATCTATTTTAGAGAAAATCGAAGCTCTCCACAGCTGATCGAACAGATCATCTATTCTTGGTAAAGGGTACTTGTTCTTAATCGTTAGCTTATTCAATTGACAATAATCAATACACATGCGCATTGACCCATCCTTCTTATTCACGAACAATACCGATGCTCTCTAAGGAGACACACTTGATTGGATAAATCCTCGATCCAGTAGCTCTTGGATTTGAGCCTTTAATTCCACCAGCTCCTTTGGCGCCATCCTATAAGGGGCGATAGACATCAGAGCCATTCTCGATAAAAGCTCAATATCGAATTCAACCTCACGATTGGGAGGCAACCCCGAAAGCTCTTTAAGAAAAACATCCAGAAACTACTTTACTATCCTAACATCCCCAACAGACAAACCCTTAACATTCGATATGCTGACATAAGCTAGGAACGCCTCGCACCCTTTGCAGACCAGTTTCTCGGTCCTTAAAGCTGAGATTACATTGGATAAATAGTCCCTTCGCTCCCCTATCACAACTACTTCCTTAGCCTCTGAAGACTTCAATGCCATATGCTTAGCAGCGTAATCTAAATTCGCACGGTGTTTCACTAACCAATCCATGCCCAAAATAAGATCGAATTCGCCAAATGGCAGTTCCATCAAATCCGACTGAAAGACAACCCCTTGGACCTCTAGGGGCACATCTCTAACAGCTTATTCACTCTAACTGACTGTCCCAAAGGACTAATCACTGACATTTCTCTATCAGTGAGTTCAAACTGTATACCCAAAGTTCCAGACATAGTACATGCAACATACGAGTGCGTTGACCAAATATCAATTAAAGCAATACATGGTACATTATGAATGAGGAACGTACCAGTTATGACATCAGGTGCGTCGCCATCCTCTCGACGCCGAGCAGTATAAACCAACGCTAGCTATCTCGCTTCTGTAATATCAACACCTCTGCCCAGTGCTCCACGACCTCGTCCTAACCCACTTCCCTCTTTGGGTGGACCACGGCCTCTCGGTGGCTGCTGACCACCTCTCCCTGGCTGCACATAACCCTGACCTGTTGCTTGCCTCTGAACAGGCTCCCGAGGATAGTTTCTAAACTGATGATCCTTAGACCAACATTTGAAGCACCCCCATTTCTTTTCTAGCACTTCCTCGGATGAGGTCTCCCACACTCAACGCAAGGCTACAGTCGGCTACCAACAACTGGAACCCCAGCTCAGGCTAGCCCATCAAACCTAGGTCTCTTATTAAACCCACCTGAAGAACTTGAGGGCATAAAATCCCTCTTATTTCTGCCCCTTTCCTTCTCACAGTTTTGACGCTCAGAGCGTTTTACATCCCTGGTAATCTTTGCCTTTTCAATCAGGGTAACAAAGCCCCTCTCCCTCTGCACGACTATCAGTACTCACAACTCATCTTGAAGACCATCCTCAAACCATAAGCAGCACTCATACTCAGTCGCGACTGTGCCCCGAACATACTGGCTCAACCGTAGAAACTCTACCTCATACTCTACTACAGACTTGTTCCCCTAAACCAGATTCAGAAATTCCTTTCTCCGGGCATCCACATAACTTGCCCCAACATACTTTCCTTGGAAGGTTGCCTTAAAGAAGTCCCATGTCAATCGGTCGGCCTGCGTGCCTTCCCTCACGGAAAACCACCATTGGTATGCCTCATCCCACAGTAAAGACACTGCTCCTTTCAGTTTTTACTCCACTGTGCAGTCAAGATCATCCATTATTCACTCAACGGCCTCTAGCCAGTATTCTGCTACATTCGGAGCCACACTAGAGATGCCCCTAAACATTTTCGCCTCGTTCGACCAGAGTCATTCAGAAATTGACCTTCGGCCTACTAATCCAGTACTTGCTCCGGCAACCCTTTCCAGAACCCGTAGCATCGCTTGGGACAGGGCATCATCCCCATCGGCTCGATCATGAGACCCTGTCTCAGTCACTGGTGAGGCTGGTGCTTCCCTATCAAGCATATGTCATGACGCTGACGATCCAGCCATAGCACCACGGCCTCTACTTCGGCCACGTGTACCCCTTCCGCGACCTCTTGTACTCATATCGATGTAGCGTATTTTTTTCCTGATTAAAAAGTTTTATGGATCAGCTTATAGTTCACATGATTATTAACAAATGTTTTATGAAAAATAGTAATAAGAGTTGTTTTCGCAGTTCGAGTTTACTATAGTTTCAATCTTCTATAGTCCCAGTTCCCCTAACTAAAGAGTTCGGTATATTACTACTATACCTAGTAGTTTCTCATTTCAGCATATAACAAGGTATAGTATCAAGAAACTTACGGATTTGGTGCCAGAGACTCGGTGTGCCACACATTCAGTAACTCTATCACTTTCCAAACCAAAATTTTACACACTTAAGGAAAAATTTCAAAACCCACTCCACAGTCGAGTTTTGCAACCTGACTCTGATACCATTAAATGTAACACCCTAAACCTAGCCTAGACGTTATGGCTGGATCTAGCATGTCACATCAAAAGGTTTGCTCAATTAAAACCTTTCCTCAATTTAAAACTTTCTGCCATTTAAAACAAGATATGCTCAAAGCTATTTTCTTGCAAAAATATTATTATTTTCAAAACTTTGTTTGTTGCCGAAGTTTGAATTAAATAGTTGCGAAAACGTGATATTTTAAAAATAGTAGTTATTGTTTTAAAAACACGTAGTTTAATAGATAAGCAGTTTGTAATCAAAAGAAATACCAAATAAAAGTTAAAGAAAATCCCAATGGCCTTATTACATAAATTATTAACCCAATATTTAAAATAAAATAAACTAAAATAAAGTTGCTAAATTCAACCCAAATCATATTGGACGAGTGGTCACCTCCGAGTCCCCCGCAGCTCCAAATCCACTACGGATGGGGATTACCTGCACAGTTAAGGAGATGGGTGAGTTACGAGAACTCAGTGTGCAATCCCCTATTACGGTCACAGTCTGGGCCCGAGCCCATATGGTATCAGTCTGGCCCTAAGCCCTACTCGATAATGGTCTGGGCCTAAGCCCTGTAAACATACCAATGCAATGAACATGTACCCAACCCGTTCCAACCAAACTCTCCACCCGTACCAACCAATCTCTCCATGTCGGGACCATGTCAACCCACCCAGCCAAACTCTCCAATAATGCAGCCAAACTGCTAATAACGGTATATGTGGCTGAGCCACTGTAATAAGACTATGTGGCGATGCCACTATAACGGTATGTGGCGATGCTACTAGAACGGTATGTGGCAATGCCCCTAAAACAGTACTTCCTCCAATCAGCAAGCCCAACCCAATGCAATATGTTATGTATGCAGTGTATTAAGATCATATACAGATATATAAAACCACATAAACAATATTTAAACTACCACTAAGGGTATGACAGTCATTTTGTTGTTTAGGGGTAAAACGGTAATTTCACCCCTCGGGTTATTTCGGTAATTTACCCATCGAGGGTATTTCGGTAGAGTATTTCGGTAATTTACCCACTAAGGGTATTCCGGTAATTTACCCACTAAGGGTATTTCGGTAATTTACCTACTGAGGGTATTTCGGTAATTTACCCATTGAGGGTATTTCAGTAATTTACTCATCTACGGCCTTTCCGGAGGCCGACTGTCGCCTCAGGTGACACAGCTTCCATTTCTGGTCAAAACGGTGCAAATTGGGCCTAAAGTCCAATTTCAGCCCAAACGAGCTCACACGCTCGTGTGGCCCATTCAGCTCATTTTTGGTCTCGGTTCTACGGACTTCGTAGTCACATCACTCATTCGACGCTTACCATCGATTTCGCATATGTGGGCCCGTTAACCCTTTGGGCCCACTTAGCCCACTTCGGCCCAACAAAGCCCATTACAGCCTCAGTCACGAACTCTGGTTTATCTCTACGAGCGCTCGCACACTCGAGTGATCTCAATTGTCGATAACTCAGATTTTTGGTATTTCAGCTTTTAGCCGAGTCACAGAACATTACACTATCAGAATAAGCAAAGGTGTGAGACTACACACCTGTTATGGATTGCGGTTCGAGACACTTTCCGAGGCACCTAAGATAATAATTGACCATTAGTTAGTCTTCATTCTTGGTAATCCAAAATATAGGAATACTTTACCTATTGACTTTACTTACCAGAGAACGACAGACTCCTTGCTATGGGAGAGTATTCGGCCTATACCTCCTACTAGCGAAAAAGAACAAGTTAGAAATGTTGCTCCAAGGCAGCAAGAGAAATGACCTTTCGGTCTCAAAGAACTCAAAACGATAAAGAGAGAAAACCACCAACCCATATTCGGCCATAGCTACAACTTACCAACAAGCGAAAGAGATTCAGAAGCAGTTTGAACCAACAAAAAGAAAATATTCACACTCTAGAAGATTCGACCTACCTAAACGAATCAAGGCTTAAAGTTGGCTAGTTTCGCAAGATAAAGAAAAGATTGAGATGAAAGAATAGTTATGAGTTCGGCCACAGAAGAACCAAAAGAAGAAAAAGATTCTGGCAGGAAAAAAAATAGCAACCACGAGATAAAGATGGAAAAGAAGAAAAGAAAGTGGGAAAGGAGAGGCTTAACCATTCAACAATGGTCAAAAAGTGAAGAAAGAAGAAAAAAATAGAAGATTGGGAAAAACAATGATTTTGGCAGGGGTCAAAAGATGAGAAGAAGCAAACCAAAGCAAACCCAAAATGTCACCACAAAAAAAAACCCGAAAAGAACACTTCAAAAACAAAGAGAGGTTTCGGTTTCTACCATTACTCAAAATGACCGAAAATGCTTCCAATGCCCCCTCTCCAGCTGAAATTCTCACTTAATTAGACTCCCACTTTCGGCCAACACTCCCACACACATCACCTCTTTGATTTTCTCCACTATTTCCTCCCTCGATCACTCCTAGCCTCCCATTTGAAATTTTGACCAAGTCTCCAACTCCCCTTGAAGAGTTTGATTCGAACTCTGCTTCCCCCACACTCAAGTTACAAAATAAAAGCCTCTAATTGCACCTTGTGGGATTCGAACCCCACTCTCCATGCCTTCCCAATGATGGCACTGCCACTGAGCTACAAGTTCATCTTGTGTTATCTGAACGCACACCATTTTGCTTAAGCCCTACTTCCAACAACACTCTCCACTAAAGGGCCAAAAACTAAAATTTCTCCAAGCCTCAGACTCGAACCCAGGCCTCCTTAGAACCCCCAAATACACTTAAATAGCCAACTGAGCAAGCACAACATGAAATTATGCAAAAAATTACAACCCCTAATTTAGGACGTTACATATTTTGACAAAGGCAACCGCACCTATCGAACAGTAGTATGGTTGTGGTGAGTTCGGAATATCATATCCTCAAGCACTAAAATTACTAGTAATAACTATCTTTTTATTCTCTAGCCTATTAATTAAGGGGATTTATTTTTAATCTAAAATTAACTAACTAATCGACTAACTAAATGACTATGAACGCGATAGAGAGTGAAGAGAATAATCGAATGAATGAAGACAATACCCAAGGAAGAATCCACCTAGACTTCACTTATTATTCTGGCTCTGAATTAAATGATTTATTCACTTGACTTGATCTGTAGAAATCCCTAAATTATGTTAATATCTTTTTCAGGACTAAGAACAACTAACTCTAGGTTGATTAATTGAAATCTCTTGCTAATTAAAACCCCTATTGTCACATTAACTCGATCTATGGATTCCCTTATTAGATTTGACTTTAATTTGGCAGATTTATGTCGTCCTATTTCTAGGATTGCAATCAACTCGGCTTAATTATGTTGGATATTCTCTTAAACAGGAACTTTTGCTCCACTGAATAAGTACATTAAACTTGAATTAATATTCCTGAAAACATTAAAACAAGGATTAAGAACACATAATTAAAAACAAGAACAAGTATTTATCACGTAATTTAGATTTATTAAATAATAAGATTCATCTAGGTTTCATTATCCCTAGGTATTTAGGGAGTTTAGTTCATAACGTAAAAGGAAAACATCATAGAATTAAGAAAACAACAAGACATAAAGAACCCAAAAACTTCTAAAGAACTTGATGGAGATATTCAATCTTGGAGTGAATCTGCTTTCTAGATGATTTCGACGGCTTCCTTCGAGTAATTTCTTCGATCTACTCTGCGTCCTCCTTAGGTCTTCCTCTGGTGTGTATTTATAGACTTTAAAAGGCTCAGAAACCCTAAAAATTGGCTTTTTCTACGTGAAAACAAAGCAGGGTACGACAGGGACACGGGCGTACGATCAACTAGTGTGAGGAGGCCCAGGCCGTATGGGAAATTGCATGGCTCTCGATCGAAACGGGCTGGCACACGGGCATGCGTCCAGCCCATGTGGTTTACACAAACATGTGTTTCAGTCCGTGTGGTGCGGGCTTTGGCCGTGTGGATCCTTGACATGGCATGTTTTGTCTGATTTTGGCCCGTTTTTCGTTCCTTTCGCTCCCCTATGGTCTCCTAAGCATAGAAACATGAATTTAAAGGATTAAAAGCATCAAATTCATGAAATTCTATAAATAAACATCCAAAAACACGCTAAGCATGGGATTAAAATATGTTACTTTTATGGTTTATCACCCAATAGGCAGCCATTCCATAACATTTCATACACATAATATATCGATTCAACATAGTAATCAAATACCTAATTAGTAACATGCATTTTCCATTCATATGCCTACTACATATCAAAACAACATTTGTATATTTCCATTCCACCAAATACTTGCCAAAACATACCATACTTAAATAATTATACACAACCAAAACATTATAACAATTTAAGCCAAATCATGTAGCTTTATCTTAAACCAACATGTACCAAAATCACTATCTCAAATAGCCATAACTATCATCTTATAACTAGCCTATACATGTCATATTTACATATATCTATGAGTTCAAAGGTACCAATCGGCAACTGGATAGTGTGATGCATATCTCCGACTTTATCCGAATTGAGCGAGCTACCGAAACTCTATAAAACATGGAAAAGAAACAGAGTAAGCTTTATAGCTTAGTAAGCCCGTATAATTAAGAATTTAACTTACCATTTATACATAATCAAACAAATAAACAAAGTATATCAAATTCACTTGCCAAATGCCTATACACAAACATTCATCAATATGTTAGTCTCATAAATATATATAATCAACCTTTATCTCAATTTCATACATCAATGTATTATATCAAATTCATATATCATGTACATCATTTGTAACATTTCACTCTCAATCATATAAACAGTAATTCGTTCAATAACAATAAATCATCCATCTAAACAATACTTCATTCATATAACAGTAATTCATTTGATAACAGTAACTCATTCGTCTAAATAGTACTTCATATATATAATAGTAATCCATTCGTATAACACATAGCCTTTTCACATAACCAATAACAAAATTTATGCCCGTTGAACCTATTAGAATATCAAGGGATACTCGGGTGATATACATTACGTATATAAATCAGTAATCCGTTAATTCATTTTCATTTTCACCTTTTTGAGCTATGATCAGTAAGCTCCTCCTGATTTGATGGACAGTAAGCTCTATTGAGCTAAAACGGTAAGCTCTGATGAGCTGAAAATAGTAAGCTCTTATGAGCTGATATATCGGTAAGCTCATACGAGTTGTGGTGAGTCTGCAACAAATGCAGGAGCTCAACCAAAACGGTAACCCCAGTGACATGTAACGCCTTGAATTTGGCCTAGTAGAATTGGGCCCATTGGGCTTTGGGCATGGGAGCGTTTAAAATTTTTGGAGAACAAGAGAACGGCTTTAATTCAAGTTGGACCTATTAGGTGAGTGATTTTGGAAGGTTAGGGGGCTTATATGAAGTCCCGGGTTCAAGCTTTGGCTTTAGGGAAATTTTGGTTTCAGGGGAATAAAACCCTAGGAGTTAGTAGTAGGCTTTAAAAATAAAATGTGGAGAAAAATGACACAAGGAAGGGAGTGGTCTAGTGACAAGGCATCATTAAGAGTGCAAGGGAGTGCTTGGGTTCAAGTCTTGGCGCTTGTTTTTCATTTTGATTTATTTTTAAGTGAACTTAGACTTTGGCCCATAGGTTTATATTTAGTTGTGCATACTTTAAGACACAAAAGGAGCTAGTTGATAAAGTGGCTAGTGGCGTGGATTATGCTATAGGGGAGCCTGGGTTCGAATCTCATGAGTAGCAAAAAGGGGATATTTATTTTGCTAAGTTGGGCTGGCAAGAGTTTGTGTTGGATTTAAACTCTACTGAAGGAGGGATCCCACATCGGAAAGATAGCAAGAGGGAAGTTGAGAAGCTGGCTTTAAATAGAGCAATCTAGGAGGAGAGTAAACATACCTTGGTGGGCGTTTGGGCACAGGAGTGTTCGAAGCACGGATTAACTTTAGATTCCTATCAGGTGTGTATTTCACACTACTCTAGCTGTAGAGTGGCAAATGCCGAAATACCGGTCACATGGCAATGGTAGCCACATGAGCGTGCGAGTACACGTGTGGGGGCTTCGACGCGATAGTTGAGGCCATCATGAGTGTTCTTGTGGGTTAGGCTATTTTGGCCATGTGGGGCCAATGGGCCCGTAGGCCCATATGAATAAATTGTATGATTGTATAGTAGTTATTGGACTGGTCAATGTGAATCTCATATCTATGGCTAGATTTGGGCTGAATGGGCCACACGAGTGTGTGGGCCCATTTGGGCCGAGAATGGGCCCTAAGCCCAATTGCACCGTTTCGATAAAAAAGGGTACCCGTGTCGCTCGAGGCGATAGTAGGTCTTCAAAAAAGTCGTTATAGGGGTAATAAATTATCGAAATACCCCTAGAGGGTAAAATAGCGAAATACCCACGGGTTGAGAAATTACCGAAATACCCTCGATGGGTAAATTACTGAAATACCCCCAGGTTGAGAAAGTACCGAAATACCCCTGGAGGGTAAATTACCTTTATACCCTTGAGTATGGTTGGTTGTTATGTATCTGCTTTATTTACACTATTATACATATGATGCATTGCATTTTTATCATGTTGCATGGGGCAGAATAATGACTGAAGAGCAATGTAGCCCCTTGGCTTTGCCACAATATATATATTTACATATTATGACTCTGGTGGCTTAGCCACAAATATTGTAATTAGCAGCAAGGTTGAATTGTTGGAGAGCTTGGCTCTGTGCCATATTGATTATGGCTTTGTGCCAATCGTATTTACCCGTGGCTATGTGCCTAACATACATTGATGACTCTGTGTCGATCGTATTTACCTAAGGCAATGTGCTGATTATATTATCGTCACTGATGGCTATGTGCCAAACATAATATAGTTACTGGTGGCTCTGTGCCACTTATAATACTGTTATTGAAGGCTTAAGAGCCGTATATATTCTGTGTTTAGCAGCTTGGCTACAATATTGGTGTGACTGGCGGGGTGGGTTGACTTGATCCCCACAGGTGTGATTGGCTGGTTGGGGGTGTGTTGGCTGGATTGGGTTGGGTTGCGTTACATTATCTGCACTTACATGATTATAGGGCTTAGGCCCAGTTTGATGTTTAATGGGCTCGGGCCCACTCAGTGATCGTTTAGGGGATTACACACTAAGTTCTTGTAACTCACCCCTTTTCCTTTAACCTCGCAGGTAATCCCCAGCGTTAGGGAATTTGGAGTCGTGGAGGACTCGGTGGTGGCCATACATCGAAGATACTACTCAAGAACTCTAGTAATATCGGTTTTTACCTTATTTTAAGATTATTTATTTTGGGTTAATATTTTGTAATAAGGCCGTTTGTTTTATTTTCTTTTAAGTTTTCATTAATATCCGTTAAACTTATAAATAAGTGGTTTTCATGAAATGACAATAACTGTTTTCAAAATATCGCATCTTCGTAATTCACTGAATCTGATTTCTGTTATAAACAAGTTTTTTAGAATAATAATAATAACATTTTTACAAGAAAACCATAAAGACAAATCAGATTTTCACATACAACAAAGCTCGAAGCTTCAAAGAGAATGCCAACTTTGTAACGGAAGCACAGTTTTTAAAGTAACCCTTCTATGTGACATGCCAGATCCGGTCATAACGTCTATGTCGGGTTTGGGGTGTTATATGACATGTCACCCGTATCCTACGATTGCATACGATTCTAACGGGGCTCGGTAACCATCAATCTATATCAAATAGGCATTCGTATTCCAAGTATATCAATTTCTCAATTATATACATACATTTTAAATAAATACAAGTATTTAAATGTTCGATTCTAATTATACGAACTTACCTCGTTCGCTGTAACGACAAATTAGGTTGACTAATCCGATACTTTGTTTTCCCTCGTTCTAGATCCAAATCCCGTTTATCTCAATCTATATACTATCAAAATTTACTTATTTAATCATCATTTCATTCAATTTAGCACAATTTACACATTTTGGCAAAATTATACTTTTGGCCCTATTATTTCACATTTTTGCAATTTCGTCCTTATCACATAAAATCACAATTCATTCAATTATTACAAATTCATGCTGGCTGAATATTACCCATTCTCCTATCAGCCCATATTTTTCATTTATTGACACTTTTATCCACATAATTTTGCAATTTCACAAATTAATCCCTTTTTGACATTTTGTCAAAAAATCACTTTACAAAACTATTAAATCTATCAATAAACCTTCATAATCTATCCTCAATATCAATTTACTCAAACATTCAACAATGGCAACATGTTAAATCTTTAACAATTTTAAAATTAAAGAGCTAGCTAGAATACAAAACAACAATCTCAAAAACGTAAAAATCATTAAAAACCGAGAAAAAATAATACCTTAATTGAAGAAATTAAAGTTGTTGAACGTTGAAGACAAAAATGGCTTCTTTCTCTTGTATAGTCAGCTAGGTGAAGATGACAATAAACAAAAATGGATTTTGTTTAATTATTATATCATTTATTAACCATTTACCATTTTAACCTTAAAATTAATTCAAAATTTCATTTATGCACAACCATTAACATCCACTAACATACTAATGGTATATTTACCACTTAAGGACCTAAAATTTAAGGTTCTATAGTTATTTAACACCATTAGCTAATAGAACAGTACTTTTGCAATTTACGCGATTTAGTCCTTTTTATCAAATTGTCCTGTCAAATGATAAAATTTCTTAACAAAATTTTCACACCAACACAATATCATAATGTAAACATTAAAATAAATATTTTGACTTCGAATTTGTGGTTACAAAATCACTATTCTGATTTGACCCAAAAAGGGCTGTTACAACTCTCCCCTTAGGGATTTTCGTCCCCGAAAATCTTACCAGTGAATAGGTTAGGGATTTGCTTTCTTATTGTAACACCCCTTGCCCGTATTCGAGCTAAAATAGGGTTTGAGGCATTACATAGCTAATCTTTTTTAAGCATTTAGAATAGGGTTATAAAACTTCGTTTAACCCTATCACTCGCACACAATCGGCCTAAGAGGCCCTAAACATACTTCCAAGAAGTATCGAAAACTTTTCGGGAACTTTCACGAGTTCGAGAAACTTTTTAACAAATTAGGGGCCACATGCCCGTTTAGGCCTAGGGACACGCCCGTGTGCCCCTAAGGCATGCCTGTGTCTCCCACCCGTGGTCGACCCTGACTGATTTCACACGGCCTTGACACGCCCGTGTCTCCCAATCGTGGTCGATTCTGACTTATCCACACGGCCTATACACACGATCGTGTGCTACAGACGTGTGGTGATTCAAATCCCAAGTGCAAGGTGCAGACTTCACACGGCCTGGGTGCACGCCCATGTGCTAGCCGTGCCTCCCACACGGTTTTGTCCCACTCCCGTGTGATTTCTTATGTGGACAATTTGAAGGCTATATACCAAGCCCTTGCCACCCTAGAGTGCACACATACATACTTCCACTCAAGCAATACCTACCCATAAGTAAGTCTAAGAGCTCAATCTAACATACAAGGTAATTAAAGGGACATACACTTCATAAACAACAGAGTTTGTCAAGCATATGCCTAGCTCATGAGGCCATTTGCAAAATGACTTTTACTAACTTACATAGCCAACACTTTGACTAACAATTTTAGATTTATTTTGAGTATGGCATGTATAGGACTTGAGTATTTTGTTTTGAGTATGGCATGTATAGGACTTGAGTATTTTGTTAAGTTGTAATTGTTATACAAAAGTGCTGTCGATAGTGTGATTTCTGAACTCCTACGTCCACGGTCCATGATTCACCTTGGCAATACTACAAGAAAGAAGGGCAATGAAAAAGGGTAAGCATAAAGCTTAGTAAGTTTGCATGGAAATAATTAACAATAATAAGCTCATAAAATAATCCATCCACGGTATTAGCTAACCAAACTCGAGTCAAGGCTTCTTGACAATACTTACTTACAATTGCCCTTATCTAGCACATACCGTGCCACATATCGCAACCAATTCTTCGTGACTCATTCACGAGTACCTGTATTCACTTATTCACATGACTTAAATATCATTCACATCTCTACTTCTAAATTTATCTACTTATCCCACTATTCTCAAGGGATAGTCAAAGACGTGTGTTTATCGATACTACTATAAGTATAAAGCCAATGCCACATCCTCGATGTGGTCTTACATGGAGTCACCTCTAAATGCCAATGCCATATCCCAGATATGGTCTTATATGGAATTTCCTATCATGTGTCAATGCCATACTTCGAATATGGTCTTATACGATTTTCATATTTCTTACCGAGGCCATATCCGGATATGGTCTTATACGGGGATCTTAACTCAGTACCGAGGCCATGTCCCGGACATGGTCTTATATGGGACCTTATCTATTTCATATCTCAATGATAACATTTTTATAATTAATATGGCCTAATAGAATTTCAACATTTCATTCACGCTAACTACTCAAATTGGTAGCGCATCATGCATTAACATAATGCCAAGCATTTCTCAACATGCTAATATAAATGTTACTTAAATCACATACAAACTTACCTCGATTTCAAAATGAGCTAGCTTGTCAATCTAGTCCGAGACTTTGTTCTTTCCCCGATCAAGGCGGGTCCTCTGTTCTTCTTGCTCTATAATAGTAGTTCAACTCATTTTAATCACTATATTAATAATAGCATTTCAAAAATCATGCTTAGGCAAAAATTACTATTTTTTCCCCTAGACTTTGGCAAAATGACTATTTTGCCCCTAGGCTCGAAAATAAATTCTAATCATATTTCTACCTTCAACAAGCCTTGGTGAACATTTGATACTCTTATAGCTATCATCAAAACTCAACATTTCACATACTTACTACAAATTTTGTAACCTATTCATCAAGGTCCTATTTGGTGTTTTCATGCTAACACCTTTCACAAAAGTTGTTCATCTACCAACTAAGACTCAATTTGTTCCATGAAAATGCAGCAAATAACTAAGATAGCTCTCATGGTAGAACTCTAAACTTTTTACAATATTGCACAATAGTCCCCTCATTTGAAAGCTTAAGCCTTAGGGGTCTCAAAAGTACAATTATTTTCAAGCAAAGTTCACTAGAACACTTACTTGTGAAGAGATGAGTGTGCTGAAATTTTTGAAGCTTTCTACCCCCTATTTGCTGCTAATTTTTGGTGGAAGAGAAAAGGAGAAAAGATGATATTTTTCTCTCTCCTTATTTTATTAATACAAGTCAAATAAGTCACCAACTATCACGAACCTTGACTAACATTGTCCATCTTTGTCTCCTATGGCCTGCCATGCTAACTTTAGGGGTCTAATTGCCCTTTAAAGACCTCCAACTAACAATCTATGGCTATTTGGTATCTTTAGCCTATAGAATGGAACTTTCGCATGTTATGCGATTTAGTCCTTTCTCGCGATTAAGCATGAAATCGTTAAAATTAAAGTACTAAAATTCTCATGCACATATTCCATCATGCTCTGACTTATAATATAACATGAAAATAAATTTCTCTAATCTCGGATTAGTGATCCCAAGATCACTATTCTCACTAGCCCCTAAATCGGGCTGTTACACTTATAACCATATTAGTTTCTTACATAGCCTCAGATTTCTCAACTCTTTAATCTCACGAGCTAAGATTCTGATTTGTCCTTCTCTATACGTCATATCAAGCTAAATTTCAACTTTTGAAAGAGATATTATATACAAAAGGTCATATTTGAATCCTCACATCATAGATATAAGAAACACATTATGGGTCTTCTCAAGTTCTGACAGTAATAGAAGTTGAAATAGCCACAGGCTTTATTTTCTCAATAATCTCGTACAGCCCGATGAATCACGAACTCTACTTCTCTTTATAGCTAATTTGAGAAATTCTATTCTCACAACAATACTTTCAAAATCACTCAGTTCACTAACTGAAATTTAATGCTTTTACGTATCAAATCTGCATATGTTTTCTATCAATCTGAAACTGTTGTCTAACTGTTACGAATTACTTTCACTTTCTCTTCAATTTCTCTATTGAAATCAATCTCGTGAATCTCTTTCTTACAAAGCTCGATCCAAAAACAACGGAATTCAGTAATTGCAATCATACAATACTTCATACAATGCCATCTTTATTAATATGCTCAAATTCAACCAACAGTAATTGTCTTTCACATCCTAAAATACAGTAATAATTCATATCTTTAAGAATTTGAATCATTTTCTTATATTATCCATCAGTTGTAGAATGAAATACAGTGTTACAATGCAATCTCATACCCAAAATTTACAATAGTTTTCTTTAGAAACTCAATATAAGCCTCGGATCTCTATCCGAAATAATGGAGACTGGCACTTTGTAAAAACTGACAATTTCAGAAATGTATAACTTAACTAGTCTATCAAGAGAGAAATTATACGTACTAAGATAAAATGTACAGACTTCTTCAACAATCAAAAATTGTTCAGATAACATCTTCCTTTTACAAAATCCAATGAAATTCTATTTCATCTCCACTCAGATAATAATACAGACTGTAACAATCTCGAAGGTACTTGATAATCAGCTTTAACCTGTTGATAAATTAGACATTTGGATACAAGTCAGAAGTATCACGTTTCATACTCATTCACTAGCAAAACTGTCTCAGATTATTTTTCATCTTATTATTTCCCAAATAAACCTATAATTACCACTGTGAGCTATATAAAACAATTTTCGTATAATCTCTGGATTTCTCAGTACACGAGCTCTATCTCAAAACAACAATTAATCATCGGTTCCAATCTGAAGCTCTAAATCAGAAGTCAATTCATGTTGAACTCTTTTAACTTGCAATTCACTAATACATTTCTGAGCTTCACAAAATCGCGGAATAAACATAAATTTTGTAAGAGTATGCCCAAAGATCAATCATGAGATGGTTGTAATAACATACTTAATTTACCATGTTTATTAATATAAAGCGTTGTCATTATTATTTCGTTTTTCTTTCTGTTTTGTATAAATAAACTATTTTATAATAATGTCCTGAGAATAATATGATTATTCTTAAAAGATCCTTAGTCGAGTATTATTGTTGACTAGGACAACAATAATGCATTAAGACTAACATGTAGTTGATTGATGATAAAGAGTTGTCATTGATATGGAGTCAAAATCAATGCATGAATATGTGTGTTAGAGAACAACATATTGGATTGACCATTTATGAGTATGTTTCTTGGATTATTATGTAATTGTCACAACATTACTCATAGTGATTAATATGTACATGATCCTCGGACTTGAGATCATTATTATCCCAAAGATCGTGAGTTGTATATTTTGATACAATCAAACGTATAATCGTAAATAAAGTTGTTCTATAAAGGTCGATGTTGGATATACCACAATCTATGTAGAGGATATGGTTGATCAATAAAGGATAAGTCCCTCCTACATAATAGGAGTAATATCTCGTGCCACTTGATTGAGTGAGACTAGAAATGCATGGCCATGCTCAAATAAGTTGATATGAGATGTCATACTAATTTGTATATCATAGTATACTCAAGATATCAAGAAACATGGGATGGACTATGCAAGTGTGACTATCCCATGACTTGTATCCGTTCCAGAGATAAAGGACTTAAGGATTAATGCATGAAAGGTTAATCACGAATGGTTATGTCGAATCATGACTTCTTGTAACTTAGGTAGCAATGATGCATTGCTAGATGCCACTCATTGTCTGTGACAATAGAATCGTTCTAGTATTACTACTAACGTTGCAAGAACCTACAGGGTCACACCCCATGGTTGAAATGAACGGAATAAAATATAGTTGGTATTGTGTTTGGTTGTCACATGAATTAAATTAATTAAAGAATTAATTTAATTGGGCAATCAAATATTGAACATATTATATGTACAAGGATGTTGTACACATAATGATAACATAATTTTATTAATATATGAATTTGATTCATATATAAATTTAAATAAATATAGTTTACCGAAATCCTTATTATAATTAATGTAATTATAATTTTCAGATATAATTAATGTAATTATAATTTTCGGTTAAAAACTTTATTGTACTTATTTAATCTTGTAATACATTCAAGAGATACCAATTATAAAAGGCCCAATGAGAAAGGCACCCATTATAAAAGGTATTAAAAGGAGACAAAGCCTAAAAATGAAAAACCCTAAGTGATTGCTTGTTAGGTCTAGCAACCGTCAAGCAAATAAACTTCCAAAATAGTTTTGGAGATTTCTTCCGTTCATAGTCAAACTGGGTGGATCACGTAGGCCGGCATCATCGGAAAAGGTTGTGGCTTGATTCGACGATGAGATCAAAACTCTTGTTGCCAAGGCATCGATGTCTACTCAGATTGAAGTTTTGGTAATTTCGAAACCTTTATTTCAACCCGATTCGTTCCTCACACATGGATTCGTGATTTGGATCGCCGGATCTAATTTTATTCTGCTGCGCCATGGGGTTCCGGCGTTCCAACAAATTTAGCTTTTAACTCAGCTAATATATATCCATCATCTGATCAAATCAATTGCGTATTCATCGCTTGTAAAGCACACAAAGATTTCTTGTTCAAAATATCAGTGACTATAATCATTTGTCCAGGATGATAACCAATTACTAGCTCAAAATCTTTCGACAGTTCAAGCCATCACTATACATTCTTGTACGAAAACACACTCCAAACCATTCAATGATGCAGGACTAAAAATCATAAACTTTTTACCCGATTCAGGCTGAACCAAAGCTGATGCTTCAGTTAACAGTGCTTTCAACTGTTTATAAATTTGTTAACATATATTAAACCAAATCAAATTTCGCACAAATGAAAACTTCAACAATCGAAACAACTTTAATTTACAATAATATTTCTCAAATAGAACTATTCTGGTAGATATAATTCTGTATCATGTCTTCTAAAATATGAATTCTTTATTCAGACTATCCATCTATTTATCCGTGAACGCACAAAATTTATTCTAGACCCAAGGATAAACTCAAACACATATAACTCAATTAACCTTTCAAACAAATGACCCAATCAAACTAAACAACTAAATCGATCTTGGCTGTCAAACAATAACTTTTCAAAGAAAACCTTTCTTCTTGTTGTCAAGATAACTCATATATACAATTTATACCAATTTCTTTAGGATACTAGTCATAGATCTTCTTAAAAACTGCATAATTTGAATATGACATAACATTCTGTCTTTACTCATTGACATATAACAAGACTTTCCTGGAAGTGATAACTATTATACAAATTTGAACTTGATCTTTTATCGTCTACGATTTAGCAGATTTCAATTCCCATTCAAGAAAACTAGAAAGGATTATATAATAAAGCTAACTCAACTTTTAATCATCGAAGCGTTGTATTATTCAAAAGCCACCTCTATCAGACAAGAATCAAAATGCCATAATAAAACCGACATCTCAACCAAAATAGATAATATCCCAGGTGTTAATAATGTATTTTGAACACAAAAGAAAATCAAATATAGTTTCAACAGAAATGAATGCAAAAACATAACCTCTGTAAATTTGATGACAATTCCACTGTACTCCCATGATAAAACCAGAAATTATAATCATAATAGATATATATTCATCTCCGTCAAAAGAATATCTCTGGCGGATAATCACATAGAATCATAATAAAACCGAGGTAGCGAAATCTCAAGGTATGGAACTATACAGAATTTCTAAAAATTCCAACCCATATAGAATGATAAAGATCTTTATGATATCCCAGAGAAATTCCATAAGAAAACATCACTCATAAGCACTGAAATCAACTATGACAGAAGCAATATAATCTTCATGTATATTCAACAAAATAATAACCAGTAGAAATAGAATACTATCATCATATGAATTTTACCATTGAATTTTCTATCAACACAATGGAATAGTATACCAGGGAAAGATAGAGCAATGTCGATCATAACCCAAATAGACCAACAATGCTTTCGTTTATTAGTATGTTTAGCTAGTGTTCTCATACGATAAGAGTTTCATTTGAAAGTAAATAGCCACATATACCTAAGAGAATAATTGGTCACATAGAATACCCAGAATAGATCATTATAAGCTATTCAACTATACTGCTGCACTCAGATATCTTTACAATTCAAACATTATTCCATTGTCTAATTCTATCATTATTGATTCCTTTTTATCCCATCACTAATAGAAATAAATTAAGTAGAACTCCCAGTTAATACATTCTTTAGATATCATACCTGAATATTTTGTTTCATCTATTTAACTTCTTCTTTAATAGTGACTTGGCATAATCCCTATAGCCTTCAAAATGATCCGATATCTCTTCTAGTACTGTCTTTACTGTTGACTCATTCTCTTATCTAACCACAGTATTAATCCTTCAATTACGGAACACTGTAATTCCACACTTGTGAGCTTATTCAATCTAAATCTTATGGATTTCATTGTAACACTATACTGATAAGGGGGTGAGGGTCATAAAGCCTCAAATTTAACTCTCACATATACATGCACATAACATAACATAACATTTATCAATAAAATAATATTATGAACCATTATTCATACCTTTATGAACTTCCACTCATAATAAACACATTTTCAATCAAATATTTGAGTACCACTTTCTGCACTATCGGAATTAGCTCGATTGGATGTCTAATTAAAACAATTTTCGTCAGAGTTGGGAGATATCACACTATCACAGCTTCTATATGGCATGTATATCTAGACTCACATATGCTATGTTAGTCCTAGAATTGACTAAACAATAACCCTGATACCAATAAATATAACACCTCTCACCCGTATTCAACGCCGGAATAGGGTTATGGAGCATTACTAGACTTATAACACATATAACTGTACTTTTCTCAAGCATTCAATCATTTCATACAATCATCATTCAATCTCAATCAATTAGTCTCTTATAATAGCCTACGAGGCTTTAAACATGCTTTTAAAATGGTTCGGGACTAAATCAGTAACTTATAAAACTTCCACGAAACTTTGAAAATTTTACTCAAAACAGAGCACACATGCCCGTGTCACCAGCCGTGTGAAAATAGGGGGAACATACTGACTTGGGTCACATGGCCTGTAACACCCCAAACCCGGTCAAAACGCTACGACCGAATATGGCATGTTACAGGGAAGAAAATTTTAAAAACCGAGTTACAGATCATGAGTTGCGAAAGAGTTTGCATATTAACTCGCCTTTGGTGAAGATTTAAAACAATCGCCCAACTTAAGCCGTGATACAGATCAGGTTTCATAATCCCAAGTCCAATTTTAAGAAAGATTGTATTGAGCGATCAGTTGAAACCAATGTTGCGTCTTAGGTTGAAAATTTGAGTTAATTTGTTACTAAAACCCGATCTCAATTAGCCAAATTACAACATCTTAAATTCAAAGGTTTTCAGTTTTGAAAACACCCACTTAAACAATTCATTAAGCATGCCATAACATTTGAAATTAATAATAAAACCAAATTAATGTTTAGATGGCCTTATTACAATACCCAAAATCCAAATTAAAATAGTAATAGTACAAAATAAATATTAAAGACGAATTTAATTAAATCATTATGCATGGCAACCTCGAGTCCACCACAGTTCCATATCTACGGTCAAAGGATTACCTGAAAAATTTAACGGAGGGGGTGAGTCACCGAGACTCAGTGTATAATTCCCCGTCCAAAAGAGTTTTGGGCTCTCACACAAATCATATATTAAGCATTTCTGTAATGCAACCCAACCAACCTATTATCCATCCTCCATATCTCCAGAATCTACCCAATATCTGTGGCACCTAGCCACTGGTGGTACCTAACCACTGGTGGTTCCAAACCACTGGTGACAAAAGTCACAAAATTTATATGTGTGGGGCCAACCCACTTGTGGTACCAAACCACTGGTGACAATCCCTAATATCAATACGTGGGGCCAACCCACTGTGGTACCAAACCACTGGGACGAGTCACAGAAATAATATATGTGGTACCAAACCACTGGTGGTTCCAAACCACTGAGACTTAGTCACAAAATATAGTATGTGGGGCCAACCCACGTGTGGTACCAAACCACTGGTGACAATCTGAAAATCATGTTTCTCCCTCCTCACATCGTTTACCAAATCCATGCTCATGTTTATCAAATAATATGGTATGGTTATGCTTCCGAAATATAACAAGTAATCATCTCAGCCAAACATGCATTAGCTAATAACAGAACACAGCAAAACTTACCCGGAGTCCTCGTCCTTACCCATAAGGGTATCTTAGTGATTCATGCCATCACTTTGGCATTTGCCAACAAGTTTATAACATACTTAAAATACAAAGTGTGTGAGAGTTACACACCTAATAACACGTAACACAACGCTCTCTACGTCGACATTACTGCTAACATGCACTCATCGCTATCGCTCATCGCTCGCTCGTGAAGCCCCACAACCCGATGGCCAATCCCGAACAACAGACACCGCGCGCTTCTTGAACTTTGGGGCTGGGGCTACGGGTCCAACCCCCTCCTTAGAATTGCTGGCATTTGGGTCCATAGAATAGATCTTGGTCAGGAGATCGAGTTAAAACATAGAATAAGATATGAGTAGAATTATGCGTTTAGCTGAATAGATCTCCTTACCTAGATCGACAAAAGCCGAAAGTTTTAGGCTTGGTTCACAAGTTGAGTGAATCCCGAAAGTCTCCAAAAAGAATGCGAACACCACACCCACCTATACTCGGTCAAAGTATCCAACACATTAAGCCAATCAGCCATTCGGCTTTGGCTACCAAAACCGAAAGGGAAATAAAGAAATAAGAGAAATCTCCTCTTACCTTGACATAATATTCGAATGGTTCCTAAAAGAAATCGACACAAGCACAGCTGTAGCGAAGGTTCGGCAAGGACAGAGAAGAAAATGAAAGAGCCAAAAAAACAAAAATAAAATAAAATAACCCCAAATGGGACCTAGAAATTTTCGGTTTTAGCAGAGATCAAAAGAAAAGATGAAAGAAGAGAAGGCTATGAAGATTCGGCTTGTAGAAGAAATCAAAGAAGAGAACTATGGACAAGGGACATTCGGCTATAGCATAGAAATGGAGATGAGAATGGGATTAGGGCTTTCAGCTTTTGAGAAAGAAAGAAACAATTGAGAGTAGAAGAACTAAAATAAGATGAAAAGAAGTAGTAGGAATGGTAAAGAAGAAGGATTTTTCAGCAACACCTGAATGAATTCAGCTTTAGCAGAAAATGAAGAAGAGAATGAATGTGGATGAGGGCTTCGGCACACACTTAGAAAAGGTTCAAGAAGAGAATGAAAGAAAACCCCCAAATGCCGAAAATGGAAAGAAACTCTCACTTAACTATACAAAATTTCGGCACTTACCAACCCAAAGCCGAAAATGCACTATTTTGAGAACAGAAAAACCTATGTTACCATAATAGAAATTCGGCACACCCTGGCCAAGACAAAAACCAATTCCCCCTATTAAGACTTTGAAATTTGGCCAACACCAAGCTCACATGCCCATCCCTTATTTTTCTCCTCAAAATCCTCCTGATCACCCGTTTGATATATTTTGAACACTTTAAACTCCACTTTTTCCTCTCTGCCATTCAATCAAATTATTTGACTCAGTCCACTCCCCTATCCTGAAGTGTCCCAGATGAAATCCGCCTCTGCTCTCCCTGACACCAAAAAGAACTCCAAAATGACCTCTTTGTGACTTGAACCTGCTCCCTCTCCTACTCCCTGTGGCGTCACTTACCAACAACTTAAGTGGCGCCTCCTTGCCACTCTGCCATTCCTTTTCTTGTGTCATCCAAATACAAACAATATCCCTAAAGTCCTATTCTATCTAGTTCTCCCCTGAAAGTGCCCAAAACTAAAACTTTGGCCAAGGTTCCGGCTTATCCCTAGGCCTTCCCGGAGACCCCAAATACACATAAACAACACATAGCACACAACATACACACAGAAACACATCAAATGCACAGCCCCCAATTTAGGATGTTACAGTTCTACCCCCTTAAAGAAATTTCGGCCTCGAAATTACCTGGTCAAAAGAGTTGAGGGTATTGCTGTCGCATCACATCCTCTGGTTCCCACGTTGCTTCCTCGAAACCATGATTTTGCTACAGAACCTTAACCAACGGAACCCTCTTCTTACACAATACCTTGACATCGCGATCTAAGATCCGCATTGGTTCTTCTTCAAAAGACAGGTCTGGCCCTACTTCAATCTCTTCCACTGGTACCACATGAGATGGATCCAAACGATAGCGTCTTAGCATCGAAACGTGGAACACATCATCGATCTGACTTAACTCTGAAGGTAGCTCAAGCTGATAAGCTACTGGTCCCACACATTTCAACACCTGATAAGGCTTGATAAACCTGGGGCTTAGCTTACCCTTCCGACCAAACCTTAGCACCTTCTTCCACGGCGACACCTTTAAGAAAACCTTGTCACCAACTGCAAATTCTATGTCCTTATGATTTAAATCGACATAGGACTTCTGTCTATCCGAAGCTTCCTTCAATCGAGTTCGAATTAGCTTAACCTTATCTTCCGTTTCAAAAATCAATTCTGGACCTAACAACTGACGCTCGCTCAACTCTGTCCAACACATAGGTGTACGACACTTCCGACCATATAACGCTTCATATGGCGCCATCTGAATACTCGATTGGTAACTATTGTTATACGTGAATTCTGCCAACGGTGGAAATTCTTCCCAACTACCTCTGAAGTCTATGATACAGCCCCTCAACATATCCTCTAAGATCTGAATCACTCTCTCCGACTGTCCATCCGACTGTGGATGAAACGCTGTACTGAAATCTACTTTGTACCCAACGCTTGATGCAACACCTTCTAGAATCTCGATGTAAATCTAGGGTCCCTATCCGAAATGATCGACACTGGCACCCCATGCAGCCTTACAATCTCTGCTATATATAATTTAGCCAGCTTCTGAAGAGAGTAGTCCACACGCACTGATATGAAATGAGTAGACTTCGTCAAACTATCAACAACTACCCAAATCGAATCCTTCTTAGTAGGCGTAAGGGGTAGCCCACTAACAAAGTCCATTGCGGTCCTCTCCCATTTCCACTGTGGAATCTTGACCGGTTGCAACACCCCGAAGGCAACTGGTGTTCAGCTTTGACCTGCTGACACGTCAAGCATTTACCCACAAATTCAGTTACTTTTCGCTTCAAACCCAGCCACCAAAACTGTTCCCGCAAATCTCGATACATCTTAATTCCTCCAGGATGCATAGCATACGGGCTATGATGTGCTTCCTAAAGAGTCTTCTGCCTTAAATCCACATCTTTCAGCATGCAAACCTTCCTGCAAAAACATAACACTCCATCGCTGTTCAAACTGAAATCCCCTACTCCACCATCCTGTACTTGAAGAAGTCGAGCACCCAAGACATCATCTAATAACTGTTTCTCCTTAACTTGACTTACCCATGTCGGCTTCACTTGCAATTCCTCTAATAAACTTCTGTCATCGAATAAGCTAAGGTGGGCAAACATTGCTCTCAGGTCAGATATTACCTTACGGCTCAGCGCGTCTACCACAACGTGAGCTTTACCCGGGTGATACTCAATTGAGCAGTCGTAATCCTTAAACAACTCGATCTACCTCTGCTGTCTTAAATATCAACTCCTTCTAAGTAAGGAGATATTTCAAGCTCTTGTGATCCGTATAGATGATGGACTTCTCCCCATCTAAGTAGTGCCATGTGTTGGATAATTCACTTCGTGAGGTCTCAATTGTCGAGAAGCATATGCTACTACTTTTCCTTCTTGCATCAACACACATCCTAACCCCGTGTGCAACGCATCACAGTAGACGGTAAACTCTTTCCCTGTCTCAGGCTGGATTAACACCGGCGCCTCTATCAAAATCCTTTTCTACTTCTCGAAACTTTCCTGCTGTTCAACTGACCACACGAATGGTACCCCTTTTCGTAATAACTTGGTTAACGGTGCCGCTATCAATGAGAATCCTTCCGCGAACCTTCTGTAATACCCAGCCAGCCCTAGAAAACTCTGACTTTCTGCCACGGGCTTAGGTGGTTTCCAATCCAACATAGCCTTAATTTTCTGAGGGACAACCCTAATCCCCTCAGCTGACACAACATGGCCCAAAAATGTAACTTCCCTTAGCCAAAACTCACACTTACTGAACTTAGCAAACAACTGCTTCTCCCTCAGAATTTGCAAAACCACTCGAAGATGTGAATCATGCTCCTTTTCAGACTTTGAATAAACCAGGATATCATCTATAAACACTATGATGAATTGATCCAGATAGGGTTGAAAAACCAGGTTCATCATGTCCATAAACGCAGCTGATGCATTGGTTAACCCAAACGGCATCACCAAGAATTCGTAGTGACTATAACGAGTATGAAATACCGTCTTATGAATTTTTGCCTCTTTGAACTTAAGCTGATGATAGCCAGATCTCAAATCTATCTTTGAGAAGACTGATGCTCCCTTAAGTTGATCGAACAAGTCATCTATCCTCGGCAACGGGTACTTGTTTTTTATCGTTAACTTATTCAACTGACGGTAGTCAATGCACATACGCATTGATCCGTCCTTCTTCTTAACGAATAGCACTGGCGCTTCCCAAGGCGATACACTCGATCAGGTAAAACCCCGATCTAACAGTTCCTGAATCTGCGCTTTCAACTCCACTAACTCCTTCGGCGCCATTCTATATGGGGCAATAGACACTGGCGCTGTTCCCGGTAGAAGATCAATACTGAACTCCACTTTGCGATCTGGAGGTAATCCCGGAAGCTCTTCTGGGAAAACATCAGAAAATTCCTTTATCGTTCGTACATCCCCCTTAGCTGATTCATTGGCCTCCAAAGCACAAACATGAACTATAAATGCCTTACATCCTTTCCTCACGATTCTTTCGGCCTTCAAAGCGGATATCACATTAGATAGATAGTTCCTCCTCTCATCTATCAGCACCGCCTCTTCACCCTCGAGAGTTCTTAACACCATGCGCTTGGCTGCACAGTCCAAATTTGCTTGATACTTCACTAATAATCCATTCCTAAGATCAAATCGAACTCCCCAAATGGCAGTTCCATCAGATCAGCCAGAAAAACTACCCCTAGAACTTCTAGAAGTACATCCCTATAAAGTTTATTCAACACTACAGTGTCCTAGAGGGCTAATTACAGTCATCTCCCTAGAAGAAATCTCAAAGTCTAGATTCAAAGTTCCCGATATAGCACTAGCAACATAAGACTATGTCGAACCAATATCAATCAAAGCAGTATATGGCAACCAATAAATAAGGAACGTATCAGTTATGACGTCCGGTGCGTCGCCCTCTTCTCTACGCCTAGCTGCATAGACCAATCCAGACTGCCTCACCTCTGTATTCCTAACACCTCTGCCCGATGCTCCACGCCCCCGACCAAAGCCATTTCCCCCTCTGGCCGGACCACGACCTCTCTGCAGTTGCTGACCCTCTCTTCTGAATGGTGCACATCCTTGACCCTCTGATTGTGCCCTGACTGGCCTCCGTGGGCAATCCTTTATTCGATGGTCTATAGACCCACATCCGAAGCATCCTCTATTACCTGCCCAACACTCTCCCGAATGAAATTTCTCACATCGAGTACACTGAGGTGGCCACTGATTAGCAACAGGCTTCGCAGCTTGACTCGGCCCACCTAATCTAGACCTTTTCTGAAAACCCCCAGTAGACCCTGATGGCTAAAAACTTCTCTTATTCCTACTCCGATCCTAGTTCTGCTTTTCAGACCTCTTCACCTCTTCGGCTATCTTAGCCTTCTCAACCAACACGGCAAACTCCCTTTCTCGTTGTGGAGCTATTAATACTCGCAACTCGTCTCTCAGGCGATCTTCAAATCGGACACAGCGCTCATGATCTGTTCCTATGATACCCCGAGCATAGCGGCTCAGACGTAAAAATTTTGCTTCATATTCTGCCACTGACTTACTTCCCTGAACCAAATTAAGGAATGCCTTCCGCTGAGCGTCCACATAGCTCGACCCGATGTATTTTCCTTGAAATGCTGAGTTAAAGAACTCCCAGGTGATGTGGTCAGCCGTTGTGCCATCCCTAACCGTAAGCCACCATTAATATGCCTCATCTCAGAGTAGAGACACTACACCCTTCAATTTCTCTTCCGCGGTACAGTCGAGGTCATCCATAATACGCTCCACCGCTTCTAACCAGTATTTAGCTACGTTAAGGGCCACATCAGAAACACCCCTAAACATATCGGCTCCGTTAGCTCTAAGTTATTCTGACACAGATTTCTGAGCCGCCGATCCCACACTCGCTCCAGCTACTCTCTCCAACACTCGTAACATCACCTGAGACACAGCATCATCTCCCCCAATTTGATCCTAAAATTCAGCTCCCGCAACTGGCGGCACTGGTACCTCACCTTCCGGCCCATGTCCTGATTCCGAAGGTTCAGACCCAACACTTCGGCCTCTACCACGGCCTCGCATGCCACGACCACGTCCTCTAGCACTCAAGAGTATTGTTTCAATTTAATCTGATTAAAAGTTTTATGAGTTAGTTTTTCTTTCTTCCACTGTTCATTATCGAACAGTCTTATAAGTATATTATCGAAGTAGTTGTTTTCGCGAGCACAAGCATTCCTACAGGCTTCAATCTCTAAGGTAATTTTCCTACTACTAGCAATCATATCACAGTACAATCACATCATACAACTGATAGTTAGAAAACTTACCATCGTGGATCGGTGCCAAAGACTCAGGTGCCTTGCTTCCTGAAAACATGTATTTTGTCGAAACCATTTTCCAAACCATTTATTGAAAATATTTTGGGCCTTGCACCCACAGCCGAGCTTTTGAACCTAGCTTTGATACCACAATTGTAACACCCCAAACCCGGTCAAAACGGTACGACTGAATCTGGCATGTTACAGGGAAGAAAATTTTAAAAACCGAGTTACAGATCATGAGTTGCGAAAGGGTTTGCATATTAACTCACCTTTGGTGAAGATTTAAAACAATAGCCCAACTTAAGCCATGATACAGATCAGGTTTCATAATCCCAGGTCTAATTTTAAGAAAGATTGTATTGAGCGATCAGTTGAAACTAATGTTGCGTCGTAGGTTGAAAATTTGAGTTAATTTGTTACTAAAACCCAATCTCAATTAGCCAAATTACAACATCTTAAATTCAAAGGTTTTTAGTTTTGAAAACACCCACTTAGACAATTTGTTAGCATGCCATAACATTTGAAATTAATAACAAAACCAAATTAACATTTAGATGGCCTTATTATAATATCCAAAATCCAAATTAAAATAGTAATAGTCCAAAATATATATTAAAGACGAATTTACTTAAATCATTATGCATGGCCACCTCGAGTCCACCACAGCTCCATATCCGCGGTCTAAGGATTACCTGAAAAATTTAATGGAGGGGGTGAGTCACCGAGACTCAGTGTATAATTCCCCGTCCAAAAGAGTTTTGGGCTCTCACACAAATCATATATTAAGCATGTATGTAATGCAACCCAACCAACCTATTATCCATCCTCCATATCTCCGGAATCTACCCAATATCTGTGGCACCTAGCCACTGGTGGTACCTAACCACTGGTGGTTCCAAACCACTGGTGACAAAAGTCACAAAATGTATATGTATGGGGCCAACCCACTTGTGGTACCAAACCACTGGTGACAATCCCTAATATCAATACGTGGGGCCAACCCATTGTGGTACCAAACCACTGGGACGAGTCACAGAAATAATATATGTGGTACCAAACCACTGGTGGTTCCAAACCACTGAGACTTAGTCACAAAATATAGTATGTGGGGCCAACCCACGTGTGGTACCAAACCACTGGTGACAGTCTGAAAATTATGTTTCTCCCTCCTCACATCGTTTCCCAAATCCATGCTCATGTTTAACAAATAATATGGTATGGTCATGCTTCCGAAATATAACAAGTAATCATCTCAGCCAAACATGCATTAGCTAATAACAGAACAAAGCAAAACTTACCCGGAGTCCTCGTCCTAACCCACAAGGGTATCTTAGTGATTCATGCCATCACTTCAACATTTCCCAACAAGTTTATAACATACTTAAAATACAAAGTGTGTGAGAGTTACACACTGGATAACACGTAACACAACGCTCTCTACGTCGACACTATCGCTAACATGCACTACTGCTATCTGTCTACTGTTCTGCTCAGAAGCTGGCCCACAACTCGGTGGCCAATCCCGAACAGCAGACACCGCGCGCTTCTTAAACTTTGGGGCTAGGGCTACGGGTCTAACCCCCTCATTAGAATTGCTGGCATTTGGGTCCATAGAATAGACCTTGGTCAGGAGATCGAGTTAAAACATAGAGTAAGATATGAGTAGAATTATGCATTTAGCTGAATAGATCTCCTTACCTAGATCGACAAAAGCCGAAAGTTTTAGGCTTGGTTCATAAGTTGAGTGAATCCCAAAAGTCTCCAAAAAGAATGCGAACACCACCCCCACCTATATTCGGTCAAAGCATCCAACACATTAAGCCAATCAGCCATTCGGCTTTTGCTACCAAAGCGAAAAGGGAAATAAAGAAATAGGAGAAATCGCCTCTTACCTTGACACAAGATTCGAGTGGCACCAAAGAGAAATCGACACAAGCACAGCTGTAGCGAAGGTTCAGCAAGGACAGAGAAGAAAATGAAAGAGCCGAAAAACAAAAATAAAATAAAAGAACCCCAAATGGGACCTAGAAATTTTCGATTTTAGCAGAGATCAAAAGAAAATATGAAAGAAGAGAAGGCTATGAAGATTCGGCTTGTAGAAGAAATCAGAGAAGAGAACTATGGACAAGGGACATTCGGCTATAGCATAGAAATGGAGATGAGAATGGGATTAGGGGTTTCAGCTTTTGAGAAAGAAAGAAACAATTGAGAGTAGAAGAATTAAAATGAGATGAAAAGATATAGTAGGAATGGTAAAGAAGAAGGATTTTTTGGCAACACCTGAATGAATTTGGCTTTAGCAGAAAATGAATTAGAGAATGAATGTGGATGAGGGTTTCGGTACACACTTAGAAAAGGTTCAAGAAGAGAATGAAAGAAAACCCCCAAGTGCCAAAAATGGAAAGAAACTCTCACTTAACTATACAAAATTTTGGCACTTGCCAACCCAAAGCCGAAAATGCACTATTTTGAGAACAGAAAAACCTATGTTACCGTAATAGAAATTTGGCACACCCTAGACAAGACAAAAACCGATTCCCCCTACTAAGACTTTGAAATTCAGCCAACACCAAGCTCACATTCCCATCCCTTATTTTTCTCCTCAAAATCCTCCTGATCACCCGTTTGAAATATTTTGGCCACTTCAAGCTCCACTTTTTTCTCTCTGCCATTCAATCAAATTATTTGACTCAGTCCACTCCCCTATCCTGAAGTGTCCCAGTCGAAATCCGCCTCTGCTCTCCCTGACGCCAAAAAGAACTCCAAAATGAGCTCCTTGTGACTTGAACCTGCTCCCTCTCCTACTCCCTGTGGCGTCACTTACCAGCAACTTAAGTGGCTCCTCCTTGCCACTCTGCCACTACTTTTCTTGTGTCATCCAAATACAAACAATATCCTTAAAATCCTATTCTAGCTAGCTTTCCCCTAAAAGTGCCCAAAACCAAAACTTTGGCCAAGGTTCCGGCTTATCCCTAGGCCTTCTCGGAGACCCCAAATACACATAAACAATACACAGCACATAACATGCACACAGAAACACATCAACTGCACAGCCCCCAATTCAGGATGTTACATGGCTAACCACACGCCCGTGTGTCTCGCCCGTGTTCCCTTCGAAGTGGCCACACACGCCCGTGTGCCAAGCCGTGTGCTAGGCCGTGCCAAACATGTAGGGTATACTAACTCATGCAACATGAACAAGTCACACGCCCGTGTGTTAGGCCGTGTGCAAATTAAGGGGTATACTGACTAATACCACACGGCCAGTCACACGCCCGTGCGTGAGACCGTGTGGAGCATGCTGACTTCAATTTAATATCAACACCAGGGGACACATGACCGTATGTCACACACAGCCGAGACACTTACCCGTGTCTATGCCTGTGTGGACAAAAATAGGTATTTGCAAAGCCATTTTGCCACCCTATTTTTTACATGCATACACAAGCATAATTTGCAACATTTTGTAACCCAATAGGCAGTCATTCCATAACATTTCATGCACATATTATTCCAATTCAACATAGTAATCAAATACCTAATTAATAACATGCATTTTCCATTTATATGCCTACTACATATCAAAACAACATTTGCATATTTCCATTCCACCTACTACATGCCAAAACATACCATATTTAAATACTTATACGCGACCAAAACATTATAACAATTTAAGCCGAATCACATGGTTTTATCTTAAACCAACATGTACCAAAATCACTATCTTAAATAGCCATAACTATCATCTTATAACTAGCCTATACATGCCATTTTTACATATATCCATGAGTTCAAAGGTATCAATCAGCAACTGGATAATATGATGCGTATCTCCAACTTTATCTGAATTGAGCAAGCTACCGAAACTCTATAAAACATGGAAAAGAAATAGAGTAAGCTTTATAGCTTAGTAAGCCCATATAATTAATAATTTAACTTACCATTTATACATAATCAAACAAATAAACAAAGTATATCAAATTCACAAGCCAAATGCCTATACACAAACATTCATCAATATGTTAGTCTTATAAATATATATAATCAACCTTTATCTCAATTTCGTACATCAATGTATTATATCAAATTCTTATATCATGTACATCATTTGTAACATTTCACTCTCAATCATATAGATAGTAATTCATTCGATAACAGTAACTCATCCGTCTAAACAGTACTTCATCCATATAACAGTAATTCATTCGTATAACACATAGCTTTTTCACATAACCAATAACAGAACTTATGCTCGTTGAACCTACTAGAATATCAAGGGATACTCGAGAGATATACATTACGTATATAAATCAGTAATCCGTTAATTCATTTTCATTTTTGCTCTTTCGAGCTATGATCGGTAAGCTCCTCTTGAGTTGATGGACAGTAAGCTCTATTGAGCTGAAACGGTAAGCTTTGACGAACTGAAAACAGTAAGCTCTTACGAGCTGATATATCGGTAAGATCATACGAGCTGTGGTGAGTCTGCAACAAATGCAGGAGCTCGACCAAAATGGTAACCCGAGTGACATGTCACTCGTATCCTACGAATTCATACGGTTCTAACGGGGCTCGATAACCATCAGTCTATATCAAATAGGCATTCGTATCCCAAGTATATCAATTTCTCAATTATATACATACATTTCAAATAAATACAAGTATTTAAAAGTTCGATTCTAATTATACGAACTTACCTCATTCGCTGTAATGACGAATTAGGTTGACTAATCCGATACTTTGTTTTCCCTCATTCTAGATCCAAATCTCGTTTATCTCAATCTATATAATATCAAATTTTACTTATTTAATCATCCTTTCATTCAATTTAGCACAATTTACCCATTTTGGCAAAATTACATTTTTGCCCCTATTATTTCACATTTTTACAATTTAGTCCTTATCACATAAAATCACAATTCATTCAATTTAATACAAATTCATGTTGGCCGAATATTACCCATTCTCATACCAGCCCACATTTTTCATTTATTCACACTTTTACCAAAATAATTTTACAATTTCACAAATTAATCCATTTTTGACATTTTTGTCAAAAAATCACTTTGCAAAACTAGTAAATCTATCAATAAACCTTCATAATCTATCATCAATATCAATTTACTCAAACATTAAACAATGGAAACATGTTAAATCATTGACAATTTCAAAATCGAAGGTATGGGTTAGCTAGAATACAAAGCAACGATCTTAAAAAACTAAAAATCATTAAAAACCGAGCAAAAATCATACCTTAATTGAAGAAATTAAAGTTTCAAATTTTTGAATACAAAAATGGCTTCTTTCTCTTGTATATTCGGCTAGGTGAAGATGACAATAAACAAAAATGGATTTTGTTTAATTATTATATCATTTATTAACCATTTACTAGTTTAACCTTAAAATTAATTCAAAATTTCATTTATGCACAACCATTAACATCCACTAACATGCTAATGGTATATTTACCAGTTAAGGACCTAAACTTTAAGATTCTATAGCCATTTAACACCATTAACTAATAGAACAACACTTTTGCAATTTACGGGCTTTAGTTCTTTTTATCAAATTGACCTATCAAATGATAAAGTTTTTTAACAAATTTTCACACCAACATAATATCATACTGTAAACATTGAAATAATAATAAAATAAATATTTTGACTTCAAATTTGTGGTCTCGAAACCACTGTTCCGATCTGACCCAAAAATGGGCTGTTACAGTCATTATTCAAAGACGCCCATAATTTTGTGAATCAATGCAATAGGTGTCAACACATCGGTTCTATATCCCGACACAATGAAATGTTGCAGCAACCAATTATGGAGGTTGAATTATTCGATGTTTAGGGTATGGATTTTATGGGACCATATCTGAGTTCATTTGGAAATCTTTATATATTAGTAACTGTTGACTATGTCCCGAAGTAGGTTGAAGCTGTTGCAGTCCCAAAGGATGATGCAAAGACAGTGCTAAAATTTTTTCACAATCATATACTCACCCGCTTTGGCACACCAAAGGCATTGATTAGTGACCAAGGTGCACACTTTCATTGCAACCAAGGGGCAACCTCACTAAAGAGATATGGAATTAATCATAAAATGGCTACTACTTATCATCTGCAAACCAATGGACAAGCCGAAGTATTGAATTGACAAATTAAGAACATTCTTGAGAAGGTTGTAAACCCTTCGAGGAAAGATTGGTCTTTCCAATTAGATGACACTTTATGGGCATTGTGGATAGCATACAAAACTCCATTAGGGCCATTAGGCATGTCATCATATCAATTGGTTTTTGGGAAAGCATGTCACTTGCCAGTTAGATTGGAACATAAAGCAATGTGGGCAATTAAGCAAGTGAACATGGACTATGAAGCGGTTGGAAAGAAAATGTTGTTGGATATCACTGAACTAGAGGAGATTAGGATAAATGCCTATGAAAATGTTGTCTTTTATAAGGAAAAGACCAAACAATAGCATGACAAGATCATTTTATAGTAACAATTTATCGCGCTCAATAGGTTTTATTATTCGATTCTCGACTTACATTGCACCTAGTTAAATTGTGTTCATGTTGGTCTAGACCTTCTGAAGTTGCCGGCGTATTTTCTCATGGTGTAGTCACAAATCGAGATTTATGTGGTGGGCACCAGTTCAAAGTAAATGGATAGAGGCTGAAACACTATTTTGGCAACAGTGATCAAAAGCAGCAGAAACCATTAAATTAGTCGAAAAGTTTTAATTTTTAATTATTACTCCGTGACTTTATTTTATTTTATTTATGTTATGTTAAAGTTTTTTTTCCTTCCTTTTTGCAAAATAATTAGGTACCATTGTCGACGTATTGAAATTTTGTTGTCAACGCATTCCGTAGATCTGTACTACCATTTATAACTCATCAAAATTTAGGGAAATTGAGATTCCACTGTTGGATCAAAAATCACTCAACCGTTTGATCCTTCTAAGCGGGCACAATTTCTATTGGACACAACTATTCCCGCTAGCTTTATATCTCTCTACAAAACAACACGCCTCTGATCTTCCTTTTTCACTCACTATAACTCCTCCTCCACTATACCGACTGTAACTCATTCAAGCAACCATTTTTGTTTTCTTTCTCTTTTCAAGATCATATCTTTTCAACTTTAAATAGTTTTCCCTCAACAAAAGATGGAAAAAATGAGAGGCTCGGTCAAGAAAGCCACCAGATCTGCTGAAGAACATGAGTCCTTTGCTACCGCTGTTTGTGAATCAGAATCCCTCAGGCCAGTACAAAAGAAAGAGCCAGTAATCTTTTTGAATAAAGGGTCAAAGGAATGATTTCAAGACAACATGTTGAATCAAAACTTCCACCCCGAACAGGGCATTTCCCTTTTGGAACAACAAGACTTGGGTAAGCAAGTCTACAAAACCATCTCGAAGCTAAAGTGGGAAACTTTTTGCACCCTTTCTGGAAGTTATTCTCCTTTACTGGCACGTGATTTTTATGCTAACTTTTATGATCATGAGTTAGAGTTCAAATTTGTTCGAGAAGGCTTAATACCATTGGACGCTTGATAAACCATAAATGTAACATATTTTAATTCCATGCTTGGCATATTTTTGGATGATTAATGATGAGAATTAGTGAATTTGATGCTCCTAATCCCTTAAATTCATGTTTCTATACTTAGGAGAGCATTTGGGAGCAAAAGGAGTGAAAAAGGGGCCAAAATCGGAGTTTTCAGGATCCATACGGGCTGGCCCCACGCCCATGTGCCAGCCCGTGTCGATTTCGCACCTGCTTCCCTGTTACGGGAAAAAACCCAACTTTTAGGGTTTCTGAGCATTCTAAAGTCTATAAATACACACTAGAAGAGGACCTAAGGGGATACACATAGTAGAACGAAGGAAGTCATCAGAATCATCTCAGAAGCAGTCCCACTCCAAGATTGAAGTTCTCCAGTCGAATATCCTTCGAAGTTTTATTGGGTTTTTCATGTCTTTTTTTATTCTTTTTTTGAGATGTTTTCCTCTATGAGTATGAACTAAACTCCCTAAATACCTTGGAAGGATAAAACCTATGATGAATCTTATTATTTAATTATCTGAATTACATGATAAATACGTGTTCTTGTTCTTAATTATGTGTTCTTAATTTTTGCTTTAATATTTTCAGGATATTAATCAAAGTTTGATGTGGTTAATCAGTGGAGCAAAAGTCCCTGATTAAGAGTAGATCTAGCATAATTAAGCGGAGTTGATTGCAACCTTAGAAATAGGATGACATAAATCTGCAAGATTAGAGTCAAATCTAATAAGGTACACACTTTCATTGCAACCAAGGGGCAACCGCACTAAAGAGATATGGAATTAATCATAGAATGGCTACTACTTATCATCCGCAAACCAATGGACAAGCCGAAGTATTGAATTGACAAATTAAGAATATTCTTGAGAAGGTTGTAAACCCTTCGAGGAAAGAATGGTCTTTCCAATTGGATGACACTTTATGGGCATTTTGGATAGCATGCAAAACTCCATTAGGGATGTCATCATATCAATTTGTTTTTGGGAAAGAATGTCACTTGTCAGTTAAACTGAAACATAAAGCAATGTGGGCAATTAAGCAAGTGAACATGGACTACGAAGCGACTGGAAAGAAAAGGTTGTTGGATATCACTGAACTAGAGGAGATTAGGATAAATGCCTATGAAAATGTTGTGATTCATAAGGAGACCAAACAATAGCATGACAAGATCATTTTATAACAACAATTTATCGTGGTCAACAGGTTTTATTATTCGATTCTCGACAAAAATTGCACCTAGTTAAATTGCGTTCATGTTGGTCTAGACCTTTTGAAGTTGCCGGTGTATTTTCTCATGGTGTAGACACAATTCAAGATTTACGTGATGGGCACCAGTTCAAAGTAAATGGACAGAGGCTGAAACGCTATTTTGGCAACAGTGATCAAAAGCAGGCAGAAACCATTAAATTAGTTGAAAAGTTTTAATTTTTAATTATTACTCCGTGACTTTAGTTTATTTTATTTATGTTATGTTAAAGTTTGTTTTCCTTCCTTTTTGCAGAATAATTAGGTACCATTGTCGACGTATTGAAATTTTGTTGTCAACGCATTCCGTAGATCTGTACTACCATTTATAACTCATCAAAATTTAGGGAAATTGAGATTCCACTGTTGGATCAAAAATCACTCAACCGTTTGATCCTTCTGAGCGGGCACAATTTCTATTGGACACAACTATTCCCGCTAGCTTTATATCTCTCCACAAAACAACACGCCTTTGATCTTCCTTTTTCACTCACTATAACTCCTCCTCCACTGTATCGACTGTAACGCATTCAAGCAATCATTTTTGTTTCCTTTCTCTTTTCAAGATCATATCTTTTCAACTTTAAATAGTTTTTCCTTAACAAAAGATGGTAAAAATGAGAGGCTCGGTCAAGAAAGCCACCAGATCTGCTGAAGAACATGAGTCCTTTGCTACCGCAGTTTGTGAATCAAAATCCCCCAGGCCAGTACAAGAAAAGGAGCCAGTAATCTTTTTGAATAAAGGGGCAAAGGAACAATTTCAAGACAACATGTTGAATCGAAACTTCCACCCCGAATGGGGCATTTCCCTTTTGGAACAACAAGACTTGGGTAAGCAAGTCTACAAAACCATCTCGAAGCTGAAGTGGGAAACTTTTTGCACCCTTTCTGGAAGTTATTCTCCTTTACTTGTTGGAACGCCGATACCCCATGGCGCAGCAGAATAAAATTAGATCCGGCGATCCAAACCATGGATCCATGTGTGAGGAACGAATCGGGGTGAAATAAAGGTTTCAAATTACCAAAACTTCAATCTGAGTAAACAATGACGCCTTGGCAACAAGAGTTTTGATCTACTCGTCGAATCAAGCCACAACCTTTTCCGATGTCGGCCTCTACGTGATCCACCCTGGGTTTGACTATGAATCTAAGAAATCTCCAAAACTATTTTGGAGGTTTATTTGCTTGACGGCTGCTAGACCTAACAAGCAATCTCTTAGGGTTTTCCATAAGCTTTGCCTCTTTTAAATACCTTTTATATTGGGTATCCTTTTAATTGGGCCTTTTATAATGGGTATCTTTTTCATTGGGCCCATTATTAGGTATCCTTTTAATACCCTTTTATAATTGGTATCTCTTGAATGTATCATAAGATTAAATAAATACAATAAAGTTTTTAACCAAAAATTATAATTACATTAATTATATCCAAAAATTATAATTACATTAATTATAATAAGGATTTCTGTAAACTATATTTATTTAAATTTATATATGAATCAAATTCATATATTAATAGAATTATGTTGTCATTATGTGTACAACATCCTTGTACATATAATATGTTCAATATTTGATTGCCCAATTAAATTAATTCTTTAATTAATTTAATTCATGTGACAACTAAAAACAATACCAATTATATTTTATTCCGTTCATTTAAACCATAGGGTGTGACCTCAGTAGGTTCTTGCAACGTTAGCGTAATAATAATAGAACGATTCTAATGTCACAAACAATGAGGGCATCTAGCAATGCATCATTGCTACTACTAAGTTACAAGAAGTCATGATTCCACATAACTTTTTGTGATTAACCTTTCATACATTAATCCTTAAGTCCTTTATCTCTCGAATGGACACAAGTCATGGAATAGTCACACTTGTATAGTCCATCCCATGTTTCTTGATATCTTGAGTAGACTATGATATAAAATTAGTATGACATCTCATGTCAACTTATTTGAGCATGGCCATGCATTTCTAGTCTCACTCAATCAAGTGGCCTAAGATATTACTCCCATTATGTAGGAGGGACTTATCCTATATTGATCAACCATATCCTCTACATAGATTGTGGTATATCCAACATCGCCTTTATAGAACAACCAATTACGATTATGCGTTTAATCAGTATCAAAATATACAACTCACGATGTTGAGATAATAATTATCTCAAGTCTGAGGATCATATACATATTAATCACTATGAGTAATGTTGTGACAATTACATAATAATCCAATAAACATACTCATAACGGGTCAATCCAATATGTTGTTCTCTAACACACATATTCATGTATTGATTTTGACAATCCACATCAATGACAACTCTTTATCATCAATCAACTACATGTTAGTCTTAATGCATTATTGTTGTCCTAGTCAACAATAATACTCGACTAAGGATCTTTTAAGAATAATCATATTATTCTTAGGACATTATTATAAAACAGTTTATTTATACACACAGAAAGAAAAACTGAAATAATAATGACAACGCTTTATATTAATAAACATGGTAAATTAAGTATGTTATTACAACCATCTCATGATTGGTCTTTGGGCATACTCTTACATTACTGGCACGTGAGTTTTATGCTAACTTTTATGATCATGAGTTAGAGTTCAAATATGTTCGAGAAGGCTTAATACCATGGGACGCTTGATAAACCATAAATGTAACATATTTTAATTCCATGCTTGGCATATTTTTGGATGATTAATGATGAGAATTAGTGAATTTGATGCTCCTAATCCCTTAAATTCATGTTTCTATACTTAGGAGAGCATTTGGGAGCAAAAGGAGCGAAAAAGGGGCAAAAATTGAAGTTTTCAGAATCCATACGGGCTAACCACACGCCCATGTGCCAGCCCGTGTCGATTTCGCACCTGCTTCCCTGTTACGCGAATACACTCAACTTTTAGGGTTTCTGAGCATTCTAAAGTCTATATATACACAATAGATTAGGACCTAAGGGGATACGCATAGTAGAACAAAGAAATTACTCGAAGGAAGTCATCGGAATCATCTCAGAAGCAGACCCACTCCAAGATTGAAGTTCTCCAGTCGAATTTCCTTCGAAGTTTTATTGGGTTTTTCATGCCTTTTTGTTATTCTTTTTTTGAGATATTTTCCTCTATGAGTATGGACTAAACTCCCTAAATACCTAGGGAGGATGAAACCTATGATTAATCTTATTATTTAATTATCTGAATTACATGATAAATACGTGTTCTTGTTCTTAATTATGTGTTCTTAATTCTTGCTTTAATATTTTCAGGATATTAATCCAAGTTTGATGTGCTTAATCAGTGGAGCGAAAGTCCCTAATTAAGAGTAGATCTATCATAATTAAGCGGAGTTGATTGCAACCCTAGAAATAGGACGACATAAATCTGTTGGATTAGAGTCAAATCTAATAAGGGAATCATAGATCGAATTAATGCGACAATAGGGGTTTTTGTAACAATCTGAATTTGACCCTAATCAGAATAGTGGTTTCGGGACCACGAATCCGAGTCTAAGAGATATTTAAATATTATATTCTGTGCTTATTATGCGTGAATTAATGTGTGTGAAAATTTCGTAGAAAAATTTTATCATTTGTGTGTTCAATTTGACAAAAGGACTTAATCGCGTAAAGAGTAAAAGTTGCATACTATAGTGAAAAGTGCTAGAATGATGATGGCTTTTTAATATGAGGTATTAAAAGGGCAAATAGCCCATTTTTAAGTTAGTGGGTGGCATATGACAAGATTGACCTTAATTTATATTTTGTTTTTATTTTTTTATTAAAGGTTAAAATAGTAAAACATTAAAAAATGTTATTATATGTTTAATAATATGAAATTAAAAGCCATCATGTTTGTTATTTCTTCTTCATTGCCGTATGTGAGCTAGGAAATAAAAGTTTAAAGGTTTTGAGCATTCGGTCATACATTCAAGCTAAATCGGGTATGCATTTTTAGTCGGTTTTTGATAATTTTTACGTTTTTGTGATCGTTGCTTCGTATACTATCTGACCCATGTTAAAATTTTTGAATCTAAGCATGCTTGATGTTCAGCTATTGATAGGTTCATATGGTTTTTGATGTTTGATGATTTTTGATAAAAGATAAGTTAAGGATTAGTATTTTATGTATTGGAAGTTTTGATGAATTTTTGTTTTTAGGGCCAATTTGTAAAAATAAAATTTTAGAGGGGTTTAATTACAAAATAAATAAAATGAAAGGGCTTGTAAAGCCCCTAGGAATATTTGGCCCTTGTATAGTCTTGGCAAATTGGGAGTATTTTGTGTTTTGTGTAATTAGTACCAAAATGCAAAATTTTGAAATAGTAGGGGTAAAATAGTAAATTGCATGTTGATGCGTTTTGGGACTAAATTGAAGTGATTTGTACTTGAATAAGCTGAATTTAATGTGTTTTAGATCAAGAGCAAAGAAAAACAGAATTAGATCGGGGGAAGACGAAGGTTTTCGAATAGCCGATTTGCACAGTCTATCGACAGCCGAGGTAAGTCTTTAAGCGAATATATGTTAATAAATGATTTATAATTATATTGAATGATAAAATTTGAATACTTTTGGCATGAATATGTGAACTAGCCGAATACAAGGGTGCTAAATTGAATTGATTGAAGTGTTATAAAATGTGATGTGAACAAATAGAATTTTTGATTGGATATGTGAAAATAATTGGTGATATATGAGTTGTTGTAAAGTTAGCTCTATGGGCTGTGAATTGAAGAATAACCACACTGATATTCGGGCCTTGAGCCTAGCAGGCCTCGTGCCGGTGACATATTTCGGGCTTTGTGCCTAGCAGGCCTCGTACCGGTGACATATTTCAGGCTTTGTGCCTAGCAGTTCTCGTCTCTTGACATAACTTCTGGACTTAGTGCCTAGCAGGCTTAATGCCGATGTTATGATTTCGGACCTCGAATCAGCAAGGCTTAGTACCGGTATGTGTGAGATTCAGTAATGTTAGTAATATCTAGCTAATGAATTAAGTATGCCTAAGCTTTTGGGAGTGAATTTGCAATTCGGTTATAAGGTATGTATTAAGCATACTTTAATGCTAGGATTATATGCTATGTTGCTAAGTAAATGAAATGGTGAAAGAAAGTGGTGTGTTTATAATAGATGGAATGTAATTATGATGTATACTATGATTGAAATGTTTATAGAAAAGCATGAAAGTAGTAAATATTTGTATAAGTAAAATTATAAGCATAAGTGGATAATTATTTTATTCAAAGATATAATATACTACGGTGAAGAAATGAAAGTTGATATATGTACAGGGAGAAGAGATATTCGGTTTGGGTAAACTAAATATTAAGTCTTGGATGTTTCATGTTAGGAAATGTTCTATTGAATGCATGTATACTCGATTGTCATATTGAGGTTGCTTAAGACTTACTAAGCTAGCATGCGTACCTTGCGTGTAACCCTTGTTTGTTTTATAGATTTCGTTTAAGCTACGGGCTCAAAGGATCGTCGGAAGTATCAACCACACTATCAACTCCTTTTGGTACTTATATATTTGGTTTTTAAATAAAAAGGCATGTATAGACTAACTCTATGTCTGAATATTGTTTTGATGATGTATAATAGCCATGCGAAAATGGCTAGTTCTTAATGTTAATATTAAATGATGTAAATCTATCCTTGGTGTGTGATGCGTGCATGTTTTGGTTGGATAAATAAATGAATGAATGATATAGGTATAATTATATTTATATATGTTTCATGCTGAATAGGTAGGATTTATGACATATATCCATGAAACTATTTGGTTTATAAATAAGTTTTGAGTAATAATTAGTATTATGGTTGCTCGGTTATGAAATGAAGTTATTAGAAGTGTAAATTTTTTTATGAAGAGTGGGTGTGAAAATGAATAAATGTCTCGGCTTGTGTTACAAAATGGAATGATCGAGTCTTATATTTATGCTTCATAAATCTATGGATTCTGGATATCTTTGTCATAAATGGGAAAATTAGATAAGAGCATATGTGCATGCATTATATGTTCTGGATAAATTAACCGAGTAGTAAGTTTGGGTTAGAAGTGCATGAAATCAGAATGTTTAAATGTTATGAAACGAAATGAAAGAAATAGGTTTGTATTATGTGGAACTCGAATATGTGGTTGATTAAATGATAGGTTTGAAATGGTAAAGATGATGAGTTTATAAATCATGGTAAATGCGAACCTAGGTTGAGTCTTTTGTATGTGTACAGATATACTATAAAATGATAGGAGAGTTTATGATTAACTATGTATGTGCATATGAGTTATGAAATGACAAGTTGATAATTAAATAAGTGATAGTTATATTTATGTTACTGCATATGCATAAAGTGATAGGCGCATACTCAAACTTATGATAAACATTTAAATGACATATAATCTTTAATTCAACGGTTGATTTGTACAAGCATGAATTAAATCTCTTTGAGTTTAATAAACATATGAATTGTGATAAATGGCTATAATGATCTGAATTGAGTCCGTAATGCTTCATAACCCTAATCCGGCGACGGGTACGGGTTAGGGGTGTTACATTTTTAATTAGAAAGAGATTTCAATTAGTCAACCTAGAGTCAGTTGTTCTTAGTCTCAAAAGAGATATTAACATGATTTAGGGATTTCTATGGATCAAGGCAAGTGAATAAATCGTTTAATTCAGAATAATAATAATAATTGAAATCTAGGTGGATTTCTCCTTGGGTATTGTCTCTCTCATTGGTTTTCCTAAAGTATTTTCCCAATTCACTCTCTTTCACGTTCATAGTTAGTTAATTAATTTAGTTAAATTAAAAACAAAACACCCCTTTAATTATTAGGCTAAATAATAAAAAGACAGTAATTTCTAGTACTTTTAGACCTCGTGGATACGATATTCCGGACTCACCATAGCTATACTACTGTTCGATAGGTGCGCTTGCCTTTGTCAAATTATTAGTTAGTTTTGAGACCATCAACGCTAAAAAAATCAACGAGTTGTACTACACCAAGGTGGATGTATACGAAAACTCCAAGTTCATTGAGGATATCACAGATGAAAAATGAGACCTATTCATGAAAAACTTATGTATCAAAGGAGCATTGTGGATAGTTCCCAATGAAAAGAATTATACGATGCAGTGCCACTTCCTGACACTGCAAAGCAAAATCTAGTTTCATTTTGTCAACTGCAGGCTAAAGCCTCTATTCACAGCACCACAGTCACCCTCGATAAAATGTGCCTGATACATTCCATCGTCAAGGGCAAAAAGATTGATGTCAGTGCAATACTCCACCAGGAAATTACTGACTGTGTTGCAAGGAAAAATGGAATCTTGGTTTTCCCATTATTGGTGATGTTATTGTGCCAGCAAAGAGGAATGTGCCCTGTGATGGTAAGGAAGTCCTAGAAAATAAGGGCCCGATCAATGAAGCCTTTATAGAAAGAATGACTCGTGACAAAGATACGTCGATACTAAAGGAGGCAGAAACAAGCAAGACAAGGAAGGGCAAAACCAAAGCCAACAATAAAGGAACAAACCTGAATGTAGAGATTATTATAGCAGAAAATTAAAGATGTTGAAAAAATGGTCAATTCCATCAACAATAGGCAGATCAGGCTTGTCACTACAATAGAGGATATGGAGAAATCTCAGAATTTGTTTTATGCTTATACCAAAGCCTAGAACAGTTCTATTGTAGCCACATTAAGCCAATTGAGCCCATCCCCACTACCGGACGTCCTAGTGTTTCCACCAATCATTTGAAATTATGAACTCTCATCCGCGGATGATGACTTAGAAGACTGAGACAGATTGGTGGCATCCCCTCCCATTGTACAGGTTTGTGATAATGACAAAGAAAGGAACCCAGGGACATTGAAGAATGCCTGCGAAAGATTGATAGCTTGTTCGATGACGGTATTTTTGCTGATCAAGATGACACTGTTGTTGAGAAGAAAGTTCTTGCTACAGAAGGGAAAGTTGTTGCTGAAGAAGAAAAAGTTGCTGAAGATGAAAATGAAGAAGAATAGGAAGATTCTATTATGAACATTGTCACCGCACCCGAGTCTATGGGTGCAAATATTGATAATTTGGAGCTAGATGGAGCAAGACCGGCGGAAGTTGCTAAGGTTACCAGTGAGGAGCAATGCAATTTATTGGCAATAGTGGTCTACACTGGACCACTTCAGGTGGCTTCTCCTACACAGGAAGCAGCCAATGATGCCGTGGCAGAGCCAAAAACTGAGGAGCAATCTGGGGACCATGTGAAGCCCAAAGAAAAGAAGAGAAAGCACTCCAAGAATAAAAAATAAAAGGAGGAAGAAACATTGTGCAGCCACATCGATGGTTGAGGATAACTGAGTTAGTTTATTTTAAGCTTTCGTTGTAGTATTCATGCATTGCATGTAGCTGTAAGTTTTATTTTGATAAGTAGACATTGTCATTGCATTTTTATTGTCATTACATTTTCATGTTAGTGCATTGGGATAATGCAAACTTTAAGTTTGGGGGAATGCACATGGGGCTTGGAAATGCACCCACATGTCAATTTTTTTTTTTCCGGTAACGAAGCATGCAAGGTTTAATTATAGTTAATGAAAATTGTTTGAAAATTTTTGTTACATTAGATGCTTAATTCTTGAATCAATGAATTATCAATGAATGAGTTGGATAAATTTGACAAAAGGTTGTAGCTTCAATTCTTTAATGAATGGATTAGGTTGCATTAGTAATGGATGACTGCTATCATTCCTTAAATCCTGAATGAATCTGCTTTTTACGACTGCTTATATATATATATAAAGTTATAAATTAGAGACACTCCAAAGTGGGTGTAGTATGGAATGTTAAAGAAGGAACACTCTAATACAAGCATTAGAAAAATCAATCTGGCCAAAGGCTATCGCTGTATGAGGGTGTGTCGGTGCAATTACGTACTCCTTGGGGGTTTGTTTCACTCCGTCGTTACTTCTCCAAAATAACGGTACAATAATGCAATGATATCCCTTATTCCAAAAATATATATAATATATAAATACTTAGTATTGTATAATAAATGTTGTATTGGTAGAGTATTGTATAATAAATGTTGTATTGGTAGATAAAACTTAGGGTTTGAAGCATGATGCTAGAATTGATGAAGTTGCAACCTTATTCATTCATTCTTATGTATTGTCGTTGCAATATTCTTTCATCTGAATGTGATTCATTCATTGTGTAACACCCCTAACTCATATTCATCTCCGGAACAGGGTTACGGAGCATTACCGGAACATTCAGAATATTTTCAGATAAATCATGTCAATCACTGTTCATTTTTTGATATTATTCATAATGTCCCTTAAATGGACCAACGAGGCCCAATACAAGCATTAGAATCGAGTCAGGACTTAATCAGAGCTTCTAAAAATTTTTTGTGAAATTTCAAAATTTTTCCAATGTGTTAGACTCACACGCCCGTGTGGTCCAAGGGACACGCCCGTGTGACCCTGGGACACGCCAGTGCTACAGGCCATGTTTGATTTGGGTTGCTCCCTGACTTGCGCCAAACGGCTATGCCACACGCCCATGTGCTAGGCCGGATGGTTAATTAATTTAATTCGAATTAGGTGTAGGTTTCACACAGCCAAGACACACGCCCGTGTTCTGAGACACAGGCCCGTGTCTCTGCCCGTGTGCTCAATTCTGAGCATTCTATTTCTCAAATTTAAGGTGCAGGGGACACACGGCCTAACTACACGACCATGTACTCGGTCGTGTGTCACACACGATCTAGACACACGCACGTGTGTCTACCCGTATGGACAATATAAAGCCATTTCCTAGCGTCATTTTTCACCCAAATTTACCATTTTCCTGCACCAAAACATACCAAACTTTTCAAGCATTCAAATTAAGCAATTTCCATCATTCAACATGGCATATCGTTGCATACTATCTTACCTTGGTTCAATCCATGTGTTGAACATGATTTGATCAACTACTTAACACACACATATATATAGCCACCATAGCAAAACAACCATTACTAGCCATTCAAATAGCTAGATTACAAACATCATTATCAAGCCAATAAAGGCCAAGTTGTCCTATACATTTACATGCCAATATGGCCAATATAACCTATACATGTCATTACAACCATAATTGATTTACCATATCGTACCAACATGGGCCGATGGATAGTGTGAGTGATCTCTGCCGAGCTTCCAATCCAACGAGCTTCTGATTTACTCTAGAACAGGGAAATAAAACTAAGTAAGCATTACATGCTTAATAAGGTCATATAACATGGTACTTAACTTACCATTCATTCTATTTTGAGGTGACTATGTAAGGCATATTCAATCAATTTGACCTCAAGCCCTACACACATCCTCATTGCCCTTGTTAGTCATATACTCCATAATAACATCATAATATATATATGGGCTCAACAAAGCACATATGCTTTCCACAACATCTATTCATTCAACATGCATGATTCATCTCATTATTACAAGTATAATTTCATAAATAGCTCATTTCGAGTTCAAATCATTTCATATCATAACTTTACTCATATTACTCAGAATATCGAGGTCACGATTAGTACACTCAAGGTGTACAAGCCTATAATCAAGAATGAATATATATTCATCAAATAAAGTCCACGTACAAATATCATCATCTCATGTTTTCATATATCATTTGTCATGTATCATCATTTTCTTGTACTTCAGGCCGATATGTGTAATAACTCATTTATTATTCATATTTTCGTATGTCAAGAACTTTTACCCGTTGAATTTATTCGGAATATCGATGGATACACAGGTAGTACACTCAAGGTGTACAAATTAGAATCCGTCAATTCATGTCCAATGGTACCCATAACGTACTATTTTAGAGAGTACACTCTCGAGCCACATATATAAAAATAATAGGATTACCAGTCCAGGCTAAATCCTTTTTATGACATATGCTCTAAAGAGCTTGATCTGGATTACCTGTCCAGGCTAAATTCAATCCAAAACATATGCTCAAGAGGACTTATATCAGGATTAGCCATCCGGGCTAAATCCTTTTAGGGATGAGGTCAATAGGATTACTTGACCAAGCTAATTCCCTCCAGCAACAAATGCAGGGCCTCATTCATTTCGGGAAATCACATATCCATCAATTTTTTCCATTTTTATTCAACTGAGATTTAAACATTTTTCTCAAGCATTATCGGGCATGTGATTATTTCATACATCCACAACATTCGTATAATTCAAATAAACACATTCCACATTCATTTCAAGTATATAAGTAACATTCTCATTGTTTATCCTTTATCATCTATCGGGCATTATCATTTACTTTAAACATTTTCATTTATCGGGCTTGATTGGATATGTAATCACTTCACATATTTATGATATTTATGCAATTTACATAAACACAATCAATGCAAGCACGTAAATAAACACAATTTAGTTCCACGAACTTACCTCGACAAAGGTTCGTGTACAAACATCTACTAATCCAACATTTCCTCTTTTCCTTGTTCTAGCTCCGAATTTGGTCTATCTGAATCTATACGAGTAAATTTTACATCAATTTATCATATTTCACATTCAAGTTGACTCAATTTTCATTCTAGACAAAATTACTATTTTGCCCCTGACTTTTCCATAAATTCCCATTTTGTCCCTAGGCTCGGAAAATGAAATTTGTGCAACTTTCTCCCTCTTCCAAGCCTAACCAAAATTTCATATCAAAATTTACAGCACATGTATTCATAAAAATTCAGAATTTTTCACCAAATTTCACAACTTTGCATTTTAGTCCCTAAATCATGTTTTCATCAAAAAATGCTTTGTAAACATTGTTTATCTATAAACAACCTTTCATTTTCTACCATAAATTTCTAATTTTTAGCATATACATCCATGACCCATTTTCCATATTTTGATAACTTTACAAATTAATCCCCCCAAATAGATAGATTAAGCTATCCCAGTTTCAAAAATATCAAAATTATTAAAAACGGAGCTTTATTACTTACCCAAATAAGCTTGATAAGTCTTCTTCCTCTCTCCTAGGGTTTCCATGGAAATATTTGGGGAAGATGATATGAAATTGTTTTCTTTTTCATTTAATTAAATTGTCATTTAATAACTTTTCATCTTTCCAATTTAGTCCTTAACCTTTTTTTATTTTTCCATGGATGAGTCATCTCAAAATATCTACATACTTTCATTAATAGTCTAATAACCATATAAGGACCTCAAGTTTTGAATCCCATAACTATTTAATCCATATAGCTACCAGAATTCAACTTTCACATTTTATGCAATTTAGTCTTTTCCCTAATTAAACACATAATCGATAAAATTTTCGTATCAAAATTTTCACATGACTTTTCTAACATAATACAGACCATATAATAAAATAAAAATAAAATTTATTTTCGGATTGGATTTGTGGTCCCGAAACCAATGTTTTGATTTCATCGAAAATGGGCTGTTACACATTGGGAATTTAGAGGGTTCAAGTTGCTACAATGATCATTTTCCTTAGTAAAATTTTTGTAGCCTTGCTAGTTTCTGTTTTACTTGAGGACAAGTAAAAACTCAAGTTTGGGGGTGTGATAGCACTAGAAAGAACATAGGTTTTCCTCCTTACATATTGGTTAAATTATTTCCATTTAGTTATTCTTAGCAAATATTTTAGAAATTTTAGTTTAGTAAATTGCATTTTATAATTCAGTGAATCCTAGTCTATTTTATCCTTAATTTTTCTATCTTTTTGCATTAATGTCGTTGCATGAGTTAATTCCAGATAACGCCCCAAAATTTCTAATTTCATTATTCTAAAAATATGACACAAATATCTGTCAACTTTAATGGTTATATGTTCTTGGAGTGTTTGGGAGGTCCCAAGTTCAAGCCTTCGCTTGGGAAAATTTTGGTATTATGAATGAATTAGGCCTTACTCTCGTTCAGTAGGCTTTTATTTGATTGTTAGTAAAAATATATCAGAATGTGCCTGTTGGTCTGGTGGTTAAGCAGAGTGTTAGTGTGTAGGAGGTCTTGCGTTCGAGTCCCTGCGCAAACAGGGGAACTAATTTTTGTTTGAGGCGTGTGGCATGGTGGAGTTCAAATTAAACTGGATAACTGAGTAATTGTGTTTTAGTGGGTTAATAGAGGGTGTTTTTAGGAGATAATTGGGAAGAAGTTATCAAAATAAGATTTTCTTCTTATCAGTTTTCTATTTTCTTTTTTCCCAACTAAATTTCTGACGTTAGACTTTTGTTTCTCTGCCGTTTCCTCTCCCTTCTTGTTTACTTTTGGTTTTTATTCCGTTTTGGCCGAATCTTGTTTCTTCTCTTTCCCCTCTCTTTTCGTTTCTATATTTTTTACGAGTCATCTCTTTGGGTGCAACTTTTGACTTCATGTAACACCCTATACTCGAGACCGATTCTAGGACTGGATACGAGGCATTACCATGCTTAAACTCACTTAAACATCTACTTACGGGCTGTAAAATTTTGAACCAACTTAAAACTTTTCTTTCTTGATCATAACATGCATATTATGGGCCTACGAGGCCTTTAACAATTATGTGAACTCTTTTGGACACTTCATCTAACACTCAACTTGGAAGCAGGTTTCACACGCCCATGTTACTTAGAGACACGCCCGTGTACCCATAGACACGCCCATGTCTACAACCGTGGAAGGTTACTGACTTTATTCACACGGCCTTGACACGCCCGTGTCTACCAACTGTGTGAAGCTACTGACTTCAACCACACGGCCTGGGCACACGCCCATGCTTTGAACGTGTGTCTTACACGGTCCTTACACATGGCCGTGTAAAACGACTGTGGTCTAACTTTTTTTAAAACACTAAGGTGCAGGATTAACACGGTCTAGACACACGCCCGTGTGTCTAACCGTGTAGGCAACTAGAGGCTATTTACCAAGCCATTTGCCTCCCTAAAATTAATATCAACCCAACTCAAAACAATACAATTCATTAATAACATAATTTCATGAATAATACTATGTATTTCATTGATATCTATATACAAACAACTTAAACAAGTTTGGCCAACCACTTAGCCATATACAAAAGAATAAAAACTTGATGGCCTATACAATGGCATTACACAAAACTTGTTCTCAAAATGAATGATTCCTATACATGCCATACTTAGTAATATAATTTGGCTATACCAAAATAAGGGTCGATAGTGTGCTACGATCTCTGACTCTAATGATCCACAAATTAGCTCGACGGGACACATAGAAAGAAACAATCAAAGACGTAAGCATTTAGCTTAGTAAGTTTGCATGTATAACACATAATAAATAAACTTGCTTCGGATAAACCATTTGACATAAGAATGGTGTCATTATCTCATCTATAAAGCTTACTTACTCATACATGATTCTTACTTGTCTCATGGTACTTACTAATCTCATACTTGTAAGATAATAAGGTATCTGTATCACTTGATCACATTGATCAACATACTTAAACATAATAATTATGTCTTATAACTCATCATTCATAACATGAATAATATTCAATTTCAACGTGGTAATAGCTATACTTTCTTAACATTCTTATTTTCACATTTTAGCTTACTCATTTGCCCGATGAACTTCTATGAATTACCGAGAATACTAGATCTCTTGTCATGTACTTCATTTCAATGCCATACTCTAGATATGGACTTGTATGGAAGATCTCTTCTTGAATCAAGGCCAAGCTTGCCTTGGTCTTACATGATAACTTATTCAATGCTAAGCTTGAGTCTTTGGACTTATATGATGACTTGCTTGATAACCTGATCAATGCCAAGCTTGAGTCCTTGGGCTTACATGATAACTTGCTTGATAACTTGATCAATGCCAAGCTTGAGTCCTTGGGCTTACATGATAACCTGCTTGATAACTTGATCAATGCCAAGCTTGAGTCCTTAGACTTACATGATAACTTGCTTGATAACTTGATCAATGCCAAGCTTGAGTCCTTGGACTTACATGATAACATGCTTGATAACTTGATCAATGCCAAGCTTGAGTCCTTGGGCTTACATGATAACTTGCTTGATAACTTGATCAATGCCAAGCTTGAGTCCTTGAACTTACATGATAACTTGCTTGATAACTTGATCAATGCCAAGCTTGAGTCCTTGGGCTTACATGATAACTTGCTTAATTGCCGATGCCATGCCTTGGCTTGGTCTTATACGGATTTTCTTATCTCATGTAGTAGACCGTATCTCCCGGTTAATTCATCTTCAATCGAGACTTTCTCTAGTTTAATCTTACTGAGTTCTTTGTTTAACATAACATTAAACCATTCATGATAACAATGTATATTAAACTAAGCAATTAAATGGTAAAATCATAAAGCTTAGAACTCATACAAACTTACCACAAAATACAAAATGTAGGTAGATAGGCAATTTAGTCCTCGACTTTGTTCTTGCCTCGGTTTTGATCCAGGCTTCGTTTCTCTTGATCTATAGTAATAAATAGATCATTTAATAAACATATTGACTAAATTGACTCATAACTCATACTTTGGCAAAATTACAAATTTGCCCTTATACTTTCCCATATTCGCACTTTTGCCCCAAGGCTCGTAAAATGATTTTTCATGCAACTTTCTTAAACTACATGCTTAGCTGAATCATTTTCTCTACTATAGCAATCATCAATTCTCTCTATTTCTAGTAGGTATGACCAATTTTATAACTTTTACAAAATGGTTCATACTATTATGTTTCATGAAATTCATTAAAGAAAAGATGTTTATCTAACATCAAACTCTCATAAACTCCCATAAAACATCTTTTAGCATACATGTCATTCATGGGTAAATTTTTCGATATGCATCTTAGCTCATTTAATAGCTAAAAATGGCTAATTTATAATACGAGAACTTCGAAAATACGAAGAATATAAAAAACCGAGCTTAGGAGCACTTACTAGCAAGCTTGAAAAATTGAAGAACCCTAGCTATGGCTTCCTTCAATTTTCAGCAATGGGGGAAGAAGATGATGAGATTTTTTATCATCTTTTTCCTATTTTAATCACTTATTAGACAAATGACCAAAATGCCCTTATCACTAAAAATTTTTATAACACCATCTCATGATCAATTTTGTCCAAAATTATATTTTTGGAAAAATTGCTATTTAAGGACTTCTAATTACTATTCTAAAGCTATTTCATACAAAAAGCTTCTAGAAACTCATATTTTGCAACTTTTGCAATTTAGTCCTTTTGGACCTTTCATCCACAATTTAGCAAAATTGCTTCATGAAACTTTCATACTAGCATGCAAACATGACATAAACCTTAAAAACTCATGAATTCATTTCGGTTTCGTGGTCTCGCACCACTATTCCGACTAGGCCCTAAATCGGGCTGTTACACTTTATCTATTTTGGTAAGTGGAATTTTTTCCCCTTAGTTATTGTATTTTGAGTAGGCAATTAACAAAGGTTTTAAGCGGATATTCCAGTGTGTGGAGACGACTGGTTATCGGATTCATCGCAGTAAGTTTTCGAATCGTCGTTGGTTTAGTTTCTTAAGTTTTGTGTTGGGGATATTTGATTTAATTGACGAATCAAGTGATTAGTTAAGGGATATATTGGTCAAATATAAGTTTTTGAAGGCTCGGGTTACTTTGCAGAGCAAATTGATACCAGATGTGTACCTGAAACGTAAAAAACGGGATTCAGCGAAAAGCCAAAATTACTTGCTGTCGACAAATAAGTGAAATAAGATAAAATGATACGAAAAATTGTAGAGAAAGGAAATAAGGGTGTTATAAACTTGGAAAGCAACATTTTGCACTAAAATAATTTTGGACAGCTGCAGTAGTCTAACTTTGAAAAATCATCAAAAATAGTGGGAACTGATTCAGAGGTTGAATAAAATATGAAATTAAATTTTATTGAGTCTAGTTTTTCATGGAATAAACAGTGTAAGCAATGGAATTGTAAATCATGAGATATAATAAATTTTGTGAGACAAGGTCAGAATGATTCCGGATTCCCCTGTTCTAAATTAGGAAAATCATCAAAAATTGTAAAAAAAAATAATTAGGGGCTTAAATTTATATTTTTAAATCCCTAATGAGTCTATTTTCAAGAGAAACAAATGGAAACATCATCTAAATTCCATACTAAGAGATAAATAATTTTTAGTAAGGAAAGCATGAAGCTATCAAATAGCAGAATAGGGATAGCTTTAAAAAATTTTCTGTACTTATCTGATAAACTATAAATTCTGAAAATTTTAGGGTAAAAAGGTATTTAAGTCTAGTTTCAAAAACATTAAGCGGATCTTAATTTGGAATTCTTTAGCTCAAGATATAAATAACTTAGTGATAATGACTCAAGTAGACAGCTTTGAATGAACATATAAGTAATATATGAGTATTGAGCTAGCATGAGTTACTTTAAAAATGGATCACACGACCAAGGCCAATTTGGGCCGAGTGGGCCACACGGGCAAATCACATAGGCATGTGGGCCCATTTTTACCGAAATGTTTTTAAGGTTGCGTGGGTCGCCCAAGTGGACTGTAAACCTACTGTAGGGTCGGTAAGCGCTACTTAGACCCCTAAATGTGTGAAATTGACTGAATGATATATGTACTGAGCATGTTAATATCTGAACTGAATATATGTACTGAAATTGCATAATAGCATACCATCCATTATATGTTGCATTGCATTGGGATGGGGGTTGTTATTCGGAGGAAGTGTATTGAAAGGCTTTAAGCCTAATTTACTGGTAGCTCAACTGAAAACTACTGTTTTGTGCCGCATTCGATACTACTTGGAGTGTAGGGATGGGTGGGTTGATTATATCCCCACATGGAATGCAGGATTGGACAGAGATGGTGTGTAGAGGCTGGTTGGGTAGGATTTTGCTACTACATAACTGTTACTGCTACTCATACTATGATGGGCTAAGGCCCTACTGCATTTTTGACACTGTACTAAGATAGGCTAAGGCCTAAACTGTCACTGATACTAAAAAGGGCTTAGGCCCAAAACTGGTCAATTATGCACTGTGAATACTGATTGTTTGTTTGTTTCTGCTAGATTATACACTAAGTTTACGTAAACTCACCCTTTTTGTTTAATGTGCACAGGTAATCCTCAGACTTAGACGGGTCGGTGCGACGGAGGACTCAGCAGTGACCACAGTAATTTTTGGACTTCATGGTTTTTCAATTTTATGATTTGTTTATTATTCATTATTTGGGTTGTAATTTAAGGACCCTCTGGGACTTTGGTTTTAAATTTGGATTTTATTTATTTCTTTTACTTTATGGATTTATACCTGTTGGTCATAGGAAGTTCAATTTTCAAAAAAAAAAAGTTAAAGTATTTTCTAAACGCATGATTACCTAGATTGATTTATTAAAGCTTTCACAATGAGGGATGTCTCAAAACAATTGTTTTAAATGAATAAAGACGACTTCCTAAGTTCCAACAAAAGTTTACTAAAGATAATAACATGGAATGTTTTCATCGTAACAACGAGGTTTCAAAAATACTATCGTGTGACATTGTCAGATATAGCCATAACGTCTAGGTCGAGTTTGGGGTGTTACAGATTGCGTCCAGAATTGTCGCCACACCTGATAACTGTTCAGATAAAAACTAAAAATACATGAGCTGTCCAGTTTGGTATAACCAACATGTACGTACAAGGACAGAATAATTCTGAAGAAATAAACCTGTACTGTTGGAGGACATAACAGGTTGACATGAGAAGAAAAATAAAGGAGTAGAGAGCTTTTTCTTGACCATCATCTTCTTCATCCTACCTTGAAGCTTATGACTATGGAAGCTTAAGCCACTCACAGGTGAGCCAACGTGAAAATTGATGCAGATTAGCTTCTGACTAGGAGACCTAAGTGCGAGACAAGAGGGAACAGAGAGATTCAGCCGAGTTGTCTATGAATAGTATTCTCCACTCGATTCTTTCTTATTTCTTTCTAAATGCTGGTGATTACTCTCTGTTTTCTAGTTGTATGGAAGTACACATTAATTCTTGGTTAAATGTTATCTTATTCAATCTTTCTTTTATTATTTAATCTTGGTGTTTGAATGTTTCTCAACACGGAAGTGTTATTGCAGTTACTGACACTGGAAAGTGCAGTGACAGTTCGAGCCAACAAGTATTACAACGGAAGTTGAGTGAGGATTAGAGAAATTTAGTCCACTTGTTCTTAATAATGCCATATTGCCATCATCGGAAGGTGGGGTTATTGTGCATGTTTAAGTCTCAGATTAAATAGAGGAGTGACGCTTGGTAAGATATACATTGAAGTTTATTGCCTCGACAATCACCTATCCTTTTATACCTTGTAAGCACTTAGTATTCTGCTGAAGATTCATGTTAGGGATTCCAGTTTATCATTATCATATTTTATTTTATTATTTTCAAGTTGTTGCTCCAACAACTATCCTCACAATTTATCTCGTTTCTATCTAGTTATTGCACCGACATTAATAAACAAAAGACAACCATCCCTGTGGGATCGATATCCGACAAACTTACATCTGTCTACTATATTTGCATTGACAGTGTACACTTACACAACATTATTGCTGTGATGTTAAGCAGCTAATCACTTCCACAACTTCTTGCCCCTATTTATATTGTTAAGCTCCTTTGACTTTCTCTTCTTTGTTTTCTATTTTTAGGCGTCGATTCCCTGAATTTCTCCATTCTGGTAAGTGGTTTCCTTAATTTTTTTTAGGCTGGTTGGTAGGTCCCTTGATTTCCTCCATGCGGTTAACTTAGATGTAGACTAGGTCCTTCCCTTTATTTTTTCCTTTAAAAAACAGTTTGGGCCTTCTTGGACGTCCTAGCCTGTTAATTATCTCCACCATTGAGTTGAAAAGTATTCTGAAGCCAGAAAATATTATTTAGGCATCTAAAAATGTAAAATTTCTAAGCCTGATCCCGTTGGTCCGATGCTGCAACATTATTGTGGCATTAAGTGTCAGCATGTGAAGTTTAACTATTTATTTTCTGAGTCCACCAGCCACCTTCAAGGATAAGATATTCATGTTTTAGGATAAAAAGCAACTAAAATTTATTATTCAAATAACAATTTTCAATATTATTCATTAATGAAAATATAATTGAAATAACTGCAAAAATGTTATCAACCACTTTTAACTTAGAATGAGATGTAAGCTTTAAAGGTATTAAAATAACTCTATATCCTAGAGTTATCACACCCCCAAATTTATTTCATTGCTCGTCCTGAGTGACGACACTTGACAGATGTTAAAACATACAAAGACTTGAGAACCAACAACACGACACACTAAGCAGAATTAATTTTCCACATGGTTATGCATCAATGAAATTATATTCTCAATTTTATTTTATTTTTTTTGCATGTGCATTTATATCCAAAGTTCCCTCTAGAATTAAAGTGCTAACAAAATCATGATTTGAATATTTTTCCCTCATGAATGTGCAATTAGTTCTTCCCAATCAAGCTTTATTTCCCTTAATTAAGCTAAGCAACAAGCTTAAGGATTAATGTATGTCTTCATATGTTGAACTCAATAACTCCTCTCCACTAATGTAATTCGATTCAAATCAATATGTTTTTACAAGGTTGTAACTGTGGCTAAGTTTAAGGTATGGATTGAAATTGACATTTTTAAGCTAAAAAAAACCAATTAAACATAGCTTGCCCTGGACCTCATACTAGTGCTGCAATCCACATTACTAATGGGACTATCTCCTAAAATTACCCAACTCTTACAATCATATGCTTACAAATTGGTTTTTTTATAGCATAACTAATCGAATCAGAGATAATTTCTTGATCATGTACCCCTCTCTAAACTCCCTGAAACTTAAACACAGAAAAATATCCAAGACAACTAAGTTTAAGATTTTGTGACAAATAAAGTCAAGCTCTCAAATAAGGGATGGTTACTTAATACATGGTTTAATAAATAATGACAAGCCATACAACTCAAATTGGGTTTTCAAGGGATAATAATTAATAAGGTAGGCTTGAAAGGCTCAAACGATCCAAATTTTTTTTTACCTAAATCCTTTTTATATAATTTCTTGATCATGCACCCCTCTCTAAACTCCTTCAAACTTAAACACACAAAAAATCCAAGACAACTAAGTTTAAGGTTTTGTGACAAATAAAGTCAAGCTCTCAAATAAGGGATGGTTACTTAATACATGGTTTAATAAATATCGACAGGCCATACAACTCAAATTGGGTTTTCAAGAGATAATAATTAATAAGGTAGGCTTGAAAGGCTCAAACGATCCAAAAAAAATTTGCCTAAATCCTTTATAAATCAGTATGCCTCCAAGGATTTCGTCTCAAAATTATCAAGTTAATTCTAAAGACTTAAACCCTCAAGCATGCTTAGTTTTTTCTAAGGAACTAAAATTTTCATGGTAGAACCTATACACCATCACTAATATCTCATTCACATCACAATTCGATTAACAAAAAAACACTTCAAGTAATAAAGATTTATTCCTGCATTAGAGCTAGCATTATTATGCAAAATTAATTGATATTGAGCATCCTTCCACATAAACATACCTTCATAAGAGAATCAAATTCCAAAGAAACATGTAGTACACAACAAAAGAAAATATGCTGAATATCGCATGCTCCATCCACACTCAAGAGTAGCAATGTCCTCATTGCTTTAAAGCATATATCAGGAAAAAGAAAAAAGAACCAACAGAGAATGCTTATAACAACATAGGTAGCAACTTTTATCAGCTCAAAATCATAACTGCAACTACGTATTATTGTACTTAAAATGTAAAATAGAAAAAGTAATTAAAGTCAATGGTATCTAAAGAATAAAAGACCATAACAAAGTAAATAACTCCCTTAGTTACTAGTGGAATCATCACTTTCCGAAGTTGTTTCCACTTCAATGTGATCATCTTCGTTCCTAGTTTTGTTGTTTGGTGTAGCGGAGTCTTCTTGCCCAGTTTTGCGGGTTGGTGTCCAAGGCTCAAAAATAAAATCTGGAAATTCAAGCAAGAAATAAAAAGGGTTATGCATTAGTTTCTTGAATGTGCGTCGCATCGAGTCATCTCGAAATTTTGCACATCTCCAGTAGGCTTGCTGTTGCCTTTGCATGTGCTGCAGCATGTCCATGATGGTTGATTGATCCGATTGCGCTGTGGTGCTGGAGGAAGGAATGGTTGGTGTCAGGTGTTTAATTCAAGTTCGGCAGTCGGTTCTACTTGTGTCTGTCGAGCAGCCTCCCCAGTACTCTAGCAATATCACCGACAGTAATGCGTCCTTTGTTGTATCGTTCTTCAACATCTATTTTCATTGGTACACATGCTTGTCGACACAACAAGGTGATTAGTGATGAGAAATAGGCGTACCCTGTTTGCTTTACAACACACTTTTGGATCTCTTTGAAGATGACTCTCCCCACATTGATGGACCTCTCGGTTAAGATTACATATAATAGGAGCATCCACGCCATCGATCTGGTGGAACCATGTGATATGGGCATGAGGCTTGATCGAATAAACTAGAACCACACTTTTACCATAAGGATTAGAAAATCCCTTTGGTAAGAATGACTACCTTACCTCGAGAGTATCCACTGATTTCCAAGAACCGTAATTTCCTTTAGCACTTCTCTAAGCATGGTAGAGTAATCATCGCCGTCGATGTTTGGAAATTAATATAAATCATTAATGGTTGTCGGTGTTAGAGATACCTTTTTTTCTCGCACGTGAATTGCTATCTCTGTGGATGGAATAAGATTTTCATAAAATTCCCGAACAATGTCAACATCTGGAGAGGGTTTGACATCACATGGTTGCTTTTATCTCAACTTGTTAATTGATTTTCAAAGGAATGGCAGCACAGTGACACTATCATTGCACGTCAGCATGAAACCTTTGTCAGAGAGCATCGGTTAATTCTTGAAGATAGATTCAAACCTCTCGCTTGTGTTATCACTGTGGAACCAAGTCTGGGAACTGTCAGTGTGAGTAGCCAAGCTTTTTCTTTTACGAGACATAATGAATTCTTGTAAGAAACAACTGATAGAGAACCTGACAGTCAAAAGTAATACCGCACTGAAATTCTTTGACAGATTTCGAACAATCGATCAATAGGTATATAGCTCTGGTAATAGTGGGCACTAACACAACATTTATGCGAACAGTTGGTCTACAACGAGAATAAGGGTTTTAGTCGACTGTGGGGATGGAGATGGCCTTTACACAATTAGATGGTAGGCAGTGGAAAACAACATTAGTTTGGTTAGGTGTTGATTTAACATGAGTGACTACACAACGTCGGTGGAATGCAGAGGTGTCAGATGGGTGATGACAGTTGCACCAGTAGGCTGTGATAAATGCCGAGAAGAAACTTGATGAGCAGTTGTGTGGTGGCGGAATGATCAGAGATGGAGGGGGTTGTGGTGCAAGTTACTGCACACTATCGATTAAACTGGAGATGTTGGTGAGGAGTGCCTGTGACGTTATGTGTGCGGCATCGATTGTTTGCGAGCGAAACTGATGACCGATTTTGATAAAAGCACGGGAATGGAGTTGGTAGGGTGTGTCAGAAAGGTTGGATTCGGGTGATTTGGTGGAAAACCTAATAGTTAACAAGGGTGAGTACATGAATGGTGGACAACTGTTTGAGAGGTAGCAAGCAAAGGCATTACTTGAATGGAGACAAGGAGGGTTGCTATTAAACAAAGTCAAAGAAGGTGAAAAGTAAAACCCTTATTTTGTCCTAGGTCAAATGTCCCTTTCCTCTGTCATTTTAGGCAATTGCCCTTTCAATTGATACGCAATCAATGCTGCGACATTATTACACATTTCTTTTTCCTCTTTTTCTCTCGGCTGCTCATAAAAATATATCTCACGAAAAATAGTAGCCGCCCATCACAAAAACTTATTACGGATAGTGTCGAGTGAGCGAAGTTTTATTTCGATCAACTTAAGTGCTTCAATAGTGCTTTAAACGTTGATCATTTACTTTGAACATTTGTCATTTACCATCTTGCAGTTCAACTATTTCATATGAAAATACTCGGTTAACATTGAAAGGTCCAGACCACTAAGACTTGAGTTTTCCTGAGAACAATATCAGTTTGAAGTTGGAACACTAAGACTCGTTGCCCTGCTTCAAACACACGGGATTGGAAATGCTTGAACTGCCACTTCTTTGTTTTCTGTTTAAATATCTTAGCATTCTCATAGGAAAACATCTTCAACTCCTCTAATTCATCAAGCTATAACATCTGTTTCTCTCCAGCATGCTTCAAATCCAAATTAAGTTGTTTAAGAGCCCAATACGCTCCATGCTCAAGCTCCAATGTTAAATGACAAGCTTCTCCGAGCACTAACCGATAAGGAGACATCCCTAAAGGAGCTTTGAATGCCTTTCAGTAAGCCCACAAAGCATCATCAAGTCTCCTAGACCAATCTTTTCGATTCGAATGCACCACTTTATCAAGTATACCCTTTATTTCTCTGTTTGCCAACTCAGTTTGCCCATTTGTCTACGGGTCGTAAGTAGTGGCAGCCTTGTACTTCACATTATATTTATCTAGTAGCCAGGTCAGCCACTTATTCACAAAGTGAGATCACTTGTCACTAATTATAGCCATTGGAATCCTGAACCAAGTGAATATGTGCTTATGCAGAAAACACATGACCACATTGGGATCGTTTTTCAGACATGCCTCGACCTCTACTCACTTGGAAAGGAATCAACAACTACCAAATGTACATATTATCATATGATGAAGGAAATGGACCCAGAAAGTCAACACCCCACACGTCAAAATAATTCCACTTTAAGGATATTATTCAAAGTCATCTTGTTCCTCTTTGAAATGTTCCCAACTTGTTGGCATCGATCACAATTCCTTACGTAGGCATGTGCATCTTTGAATAAAGTGGGCCATAAGAACGCAACTTGTAATTGACCGCCTATAAACAAGTTATTGTTTATTGTAAAATATCACATAAAAAGCATATAAGATTAAAACGACAGTGTCCGTAAGTGCATGGTTCAAATTGTAATATAGTATAGTTTACAACTAAACATTTGAGTATTTCGAGGATCGTACCCAAGTGAGGATGGAAAAATCTATAAAATCTTTTTTACAATAATAAGTCTTAATAGTATTAATTAATTCCTTATGACAAACCATAAACTAGGTTACTAAGAGAATTTAAATAACTAAAATAAATAAACAAGAAAAATAAACAAACGACTAAAATAAATAAACCAATCAGAAATATTAACTCACTTCAGAGTTTGTAATTAACTTCAGATTAGGGTTTTAGGGTGGATTAGCTACTGATTATCCAATTATTACCTCCCAACCTCTAATTAATTAATCGATTGGTTGATTCTTGTTTATCTCTCGACCTCAGTTTCTCGACCAAACTCAGTTTGACTTATCTCTTGATCTTGTTTAACATATGATAAATTCCTAGGGTTGTTAAGCCTAGGGTTTAAGAAGACATATTCATACCAATCAACCCTCTCGAGAAAACCCTAAATCTTCCATTAATCACACCCCCATCCACTCATTATTCTCCCCTAAGGGATTTAATGTTATTCATAATCTCTAACTCAATTGAATAAATCGTGTAAAGAACACGATAGAATTGGAAGACAAACAAGATTAGAATAATCATGGATGAATATCTAATGGAGAACAGAGTAGCAAATCAATTTATCGGAATAGTGAAATATGTTGATTGCAAAGAACAAATAAACTAAATACTTTAATAAAATAAAATAAAATAAACTCTTGGATTGAAACCGATTCCAAGAGGAAAAACAAAAGAGTTTAAAAAAGCTGAAAGAAAATTAATCTAATCCTACTCCTAAACTACTAGGATTTTTTTATTGCATCTAAGATGGCTTAGTTACATTAAACCCCTAAGGTCTTATTTATAGAAGTGTTGGCAGCCCAAATTAGATCTTCAGCACGTCTTTGGTCTTCATATAAAGTCGATTGTGCGGAAGAAAATAACTTTGGCATCAGGTCGACCTATGTCGCTTCATAGCCTTTGCATGGTGCGATACAACATGTATTTTGTGCCTTGTTGGTTCTGTTTCATTTTTTGATGACTTGGGAAACTTGTGCGTCACTCTTCCCTTGTTTCCACATCAATTGGGCATATAATCTTTCATCCTACACATTTAATTGAACATATTAGCACTACCTAAGGCATGTGTCGACCTAATGGGTCACAACACTCAAAAATGTGTTAAAAATACTTATTTTATTAATATTTAATTCTAAGTACTAAATACCGGAAACGTGTTATAAAATACTAAATTTCTTAGAAAACAAGCTCCTTAAGTGCAAAAATAACCCCAATTAACTACTACATTTGACGGTAGTTCAAATACCCTACACTTAAGTATTTGCTTGTCTTCAAGAAAACTAAACAAAAACAAATTAAAACTAAAAATGAACTAAATTGAAAAACAAGAAATAAACATGCAAAGAAAAGAAAATGTACTTGAGCGAGTTTGATACAAGTAGTTGAATAGAAATACAATAACAAGATGATGTAAATAAATATATAACTCTAGAGTAGAGGTGTATGGCATGGTCAGCATGCCCACCTAAAAAATGGGAGGGTTTGGGCAAAAATATAGGCCCTAAAAATGGGCTTGGGCAAAAAAATAAGGCCCATTTAAAAATGAGCCAGCCTCGGGTATGATTTTTTGCCCTGCCCTACCAAAATATTTTAATAATAATATTTTTTTATTGATAAAATGTTAACTTTAGTATTATATTTGATTTATTATATTTTTATTTGTTTTTGTTTTAATATTTATTTTTATTTTTAAAATGTATTTAATTTATTATATTTTATTTTTAATAAAATAAGTAAAAAAATTTATATTAGGCAGGCCGGGCTGGCCTGCCTCTCGCCTACCAATTTTATAGCGGGTCGGGCTTGGACAAATTTTCGTGCCCATGTTTGGGCCGGCGGGCTCGCCTACCAATCGGGCCGAAAATTTTTTTTGGACCCGGCCCTGCATCTGCCCGCCCATGCACACCTCTACTCTAGAGTGATATAAAATTGACTCATAGTTTCTGAAGTTAGACATTTTAGTTCAATAGATTACAAAGCAAGTAAATAAAAGAATGTTAAGTATAGGTTTCCATTAAAATAGATATACAAATATACACATATGCTCAAATGAATATAAGTGGTAAAAACATCAAAACTCGGCACAATTGCATCCACATAAGGTACTACCTAAGTCACATAGGATTTTCAGACTTATAACATTCTGTGGCTTAGGTTGGTTTGGAATTCAAAGAATAGGCTCGACAAAATGGTTAAGCACGAAAGTAGTTTGACACATGATATTGTTCCCGATACTCTCACGAGTATACATATGCTCCCCACCTTATATCCACTTCCCCCGCCTTCCTTATTTCTCCATTTACAAAGGCCTAGTATAGTTATTAATGAGTACAATCATCCGAGCTCGTAATATTTTTATTCGAATAAATGTGAGCGTACTTTTTTCCAACTCACTTTGTTTTTTATTTTTTGAGATTTTCTCGATTGGCATTTTGCCTTATTTTTATACAAGCTCAAAATCTTATACTCACTATACCATACAATTCCTTAGTTTGACTCATTTTTTTCTTTTCTTTTGAAGCCACCGAGGTGTATCTACCTAATCCCTAAATATCAATGGTCAGACATCTAACTCCGTGCAAGGACCAAGAAATAATGGATCAAATAGAACATATAATAGGCTTAAGGTTTCAAGTACAACTCATCAAGAAAATGGATTCAGGCTCAAAATATGTACTAAGGAAAATATTTACGGGATAGCTTTTTGGCTCAAAAGTTTATCTACCAAAAAATGCCTTAGGTCGTCTCTAGGTAATTCTATACATGGATTAAATCGGCCAAGTCTATCAATTTCTACAACCTATAATTCAATTAAACATGCATGCTATTTATATACCTATTTACCATGTGGTATACTTCACATCTTAAATCTATTCACAGTGTAATAAATTGAACTAAGTAGTTTAAAATTAAAAGTTTAGAATCAATTATTATCAAACTAAATTTACAACTTATTTACAAAATCCTATTAACATGCTCCTAACCAATCACTTATATTTCTACAAGCTCAAGCACATAGAAAACACACAATAATAAGAATTTAAAAACTACTAAAAACAAAGAAAAGAAAATAACATAAAAAGAAAAAAAAGTAAAATTGTCCTAAGTCACCCCAGACTTTATTCAACAATTTTCCCTAATACGCAATTAAAAATATAAAGGAAAGAGGTTACCCGATTAGTGTGATTCATGCAATACAATTGGTGGGACTGCTCCCCCTTTCGGTTTCAACGTTATATTGTTGTGCCTTCAAAAATTTGGGGGTTCCTACTAAGAAAATCTAAATAACACTACATATATAAAATATGAAAGTCTTAAATAATTTAAAACTAGAATTAAAAACATTCTAAATTATAAGAAAATAAAAATATGAAGTCCAAATTAAAATAAAAATTGAAAAATAAATGAAATTGTTTAAAATTAGTCGAAATCAGGATCCAATAATTCATCTGCTTTGCTCGGTTCACCTTCCATCTCCTCCTTCAAATCTTTTCCTGGATTTCCTTTAGGATCTTTCTCATCTTCCAATTCCCTCTATTTCTTCACCTTTCTTGGTTCGATCTTTACCTCGTACTTAGCTGTTGGGAATTGTGGCAGCTTGAACACACTTTTCCTCGCATAATCTTCGAAAACTAGTCTGACTTCTTGCATCCATCAAACTATCCATTCTGAACCAGGTAGTGCATTCTCGCCTATGTGGTTTTTTTTTATCTCCCTATTTTGTTTACTATTTCCTAAAAGATACTCCACACTTGGTTCCAATATCAAAAACTTTCTTGGTTGTAAGACACAACCCGATCGTCCCATCATCACCTTTGCTTTTCAGCATATGGCTATCACTAAGTATAGGAAAAGTATTCCCACCTCATTTTTCCTTGTGCATTGGAGCATGCTTCGATATATCCATGTTCCCACACAAATTCGTTCCTTTATTAAAAATGCATGCAACAAAGTCACCTGGAACGTATCGATATTAGACATGTCTGTCGCTGGGAAGATTTGAGTACTAATGAATTTCAACCACATTTGCACTGTTGAAGTTAACTTTGCCTAAGAGAATGATATGGGATAGCCCGTAACTAGGTGGCATTTCCACTCACCCTTCTCGTCTGTTAAGTGTTTGATTATGTCATTAATATTCTCTCTCGGGAAATACATTAGGTCAGTTTGTTATACAAAATCATAGAGATATAGTAGAACGTCATAATACGTCGCTGTCTCAGGAGATGAGATAGACATCTCCTTCCTTTGGACTGAAAATCGCATCCATGGTACCTCATCGACAAATTTGCATTCGCTTCTTTCAATGTGGTGTAAAATTTGTGCACGATTGAAAGGTACACTGGCTTGGTCTAGGTTGTGCAAAACTTCTCCCATTAGTGGTATTGGATCAACTATTGTGTTTCGCTCTTCAATGTGCCTATGGATTCTAAACCTTATTCTTACAACAAAATTTTTCATTGGACTACTGGAAGGGTACTTTCGAGCTCCTTTTCCTGGATGCCAGCATGGCTATCCATTACGAATTTGTTATCGAAACAGTTTCTATGCAAGGTTCTGGGGTTTTGAAGAAAAAGAGAGGCAAGGAATTCGTGAAATCCTAAAGAAAAGGGTTGCGAACAGAGATTAGGTTGGCTATAATAGCTTGAAAGGTATAGCAACTAGTAAGGGCAATATATAGAAGCCATCTAGGGTTTTACTTGATGTCCAAAGTTGGTAAAAATCTTTGAATATTGTGTCAAATCAAGAATGGTAAGTTGTCAAAAATAGCCTATATGTCGCGCCATAAGGGGTGCATAGCGTGACATGACACATATTTTACCCTAGATCTTGCTGTCAAATGAAGTCATGTTGCACCATAAAGGTTTTATGTTGCGCCATGTCGATAGAATTTTAAGTTTTTAAGTTCCCCAGGGTTGTGTCGTACCATGGGATTGTTATATGACGACATGACTTCTATTTGGCCTTTCTGAGACTTGTAGAGAGTCCTCTATTGCCCGTACATGCACCCTACTAACGTATACCTCCTTCGTTGTTTTTGGAAAGTTGTTCCCTTCTAATTCTAACGCAAAATAACTAGTTCCTAAAATTAACAAATCAAAAACCAATTAGTATACAATATTTACAAATTAATTAAGTTCGATGGTTTAAACTTTATGTTATGCTACCGGACTTGTCTGATAGTTCCTTGAACTTCACCATTGGCTTCAATCGTCAGTCTCGCCTGTCTAATTTCTTCTTATTGCTCTTTCTTCCACTAGAATCTTGCCATTTATACTGTTCTCTCATCTTGTGAGTACCTACACTTCCACAACTCAGGAAATGCCTTTGGTCAATGCTGTTAGAAATTCAATTAAATAAAACATAACATTCCTCCTTAAGCAATCCCTCACTTCGGGAATCGTGACCACATTTAAACACTTCTATTTCATCATCGATTTTTATAATAAGCTCGCTTCGCTCGAGATTGATGGTCTATTAAGAAGTGGCCAGAAATGGTCTACCCAACAAAAAAGGGGATTTCCAAAAATGGTCGATTAAGAAGTACACCAATTGGGTGCACCAAGGATCTATTAGCTAACTGTAGTGTTATTGAGGTGTTTTTGATCCCCAAGTCAAAGTTTCTAATAGATCGATAGGGGCATTAAATTTATGCTAGCCCTTAAATCACAAAGGCTTTGTTAAAATATCGATCCCCTATCTCTATTGGAACCGTGAAACTACCAAAATCTTTTAATCTCGGGGGTATCTTTTTAGTGATTAAAGCATTACACAAGGCATCAATGTCAATTTTCTCACACTTTTTCATTTTCTTATGCCGTTTCATAATTTCCTTTAAGTACTTGACATATTTAAGAATTTTATCGATTAGCCCTAAGAGTGGCAGATTGACATTAAGGGATTTAAATAAATTTAGAAAACTTACAAAATCTGCCCCATCCATCTTTTGCTTGTCCTCTAGTCTCGTCGAGTAGTTGTACTTGGAGTTGAGATTATCGGTGTAACACCCCTCACTCGTATTCAACATCGAAATAGGGTTACGAAGCATTATCAAACTTACAACACATTTAAACATACTTTTCTCATACATTTAATCAATACAAGCAATCATCATTCAATCTCAATCAATATGTCCCTATTACGAGCCTACAAGGCCCTAAACATGCTTTAGCAGTGGTTAGGGACTAAACCGATAACTTAAGAAACTTTCACAAAATTTGGAAATTTTTCTCAAAACAGGGGACACACGCCCATGTGGTCAGACATACGGCCACTAGACACGCCCGTGTCACAGGCCGTGTAGACATTCAAAATGGGAACACATGGTCGTGTCCTAACCTGTGTCCTACCCCGTGTCCAAACAAGTGAGCTTACTGACTTAGGTCACATGGCCAACCACATGCTCGTGTGTCTAGCCCATGTGCCCTACAAAGTGGCCACACACGCCCGTGTGCCAAGTCGTGTGCTAGGCCGTGTCAAACCTGTAGGATATATTGACTTATGCAACACGGCCAAGTCACATGCCCGTGTGCTAGGCCGTGTGCCAATTAGGGGGTATACTGACTTGTACCACACGGCCGATCACACGCTCGTGTGCGAGACCGTATGGAGCATATTGACTTCACTTCAATTTCAACACCAAGGGACACACGGCCGTGTAACATGACCGTGTGTCACACCCGGCTGAGACACATGCCCGTGTGGAAAAAAATAGGCTATTTGCCAAGCCATTTTGCCACCCCATTTGGTACACATCTTCACCTACGCAATTGATACCAAACCATAGCATAATATGCAATCCAAACAACCAAGCCAAGCCTAAATCCTACCATTTCAATACTAACCAATTCAAAGCACATAAATACCACAATATGCTATCTTAATTCACACCAATTCTTGTCTTCTCAAATCATCAAAATGACCATTATCAAATATGCAATGTATGGCCTAATTTCACAAGCATACCTATATCCACAAATCATCAATTTACCAATCATGATACCTATTATCATCAATCATCACATAACTATCAACCAACTCAATTTACAAGACATAACTATACATATATGTACATTATTCAAACATACCAAACAAACCAAAATATTCCATCACATATGGTTATATATACAAGCCAAAACATAAACATTTACAAGCCAATCCAAATGGCCAATATCCATACCAAAACATAGCCAAAAATGACTCAAAATCCCTATACATGCTATATACTTAATATACCAAAGTTCAAAGGTACCAAGTGATAGGTGGTAGTGTGAAACGATCTTCGACGATCCCCGAATCCGAGCTAGCTTTGTTATCACTATAAAACACAGGAAAATACACAAAGTAAACTATAAAGCTTAGTAAGCTCGTATGAAACAAACCTAATACAATCACATAAATATAATTCACTAATTTGAATACAACAATATGTAGCTTATATTAGCTAACAAACCTTTCAAATACTCATTCACAAAACTATATACTTCCTTCATCATTTTCTCAATTCAATACGAATTTAGTTTATACACATACCTGTACAATCTCATACAATTCTCATACACATTCTTGTCCTTCATTTACCCGTTGAGCCATTTGGAATAGATGTCGGATACTCAAGGGTCTCGCACGATAAGTACCTATACCATGGCCCGAAGCCAAATCTGTAACAGCCCGATTTAAGGCCTAGTCGGAATAGTGGTGCGAGACCACGAATTAGAGGTGAGTTTATGAGTTTTTAAAAGTTTATGCCATGTTTGCATGCTAGTATGAATGTTTCATGAAGCAATTTTATTAAATTGTGGTGGATTGGTCCAAAAGGACTAAATTGCAAAAGTTGCAAAATATGATTTTCTAGAAGCTTTTTTATGAAATAGCTTTAGAATAGTAATTAGAGGTCCTTAAATAGCAATTTTTCCAAAAATATGATTTTGGACAAAATTGGCCTTGAGATGGTGTAATAGAAATTTTTAAGAGGAAGGGCATTTTGGTCATTTGCCTAATAAGTGATTAAAATAGGAAAAAGATGAAAAATTCAGTCATCTTCTTCCTTGTTGCTGCCGAAAAAAGTGGAGACACCATAGCTAGGGTTCTTCATTTTTTTCAAGCTTGCTAGTAAGTTCATCTTAGTCCCGTTTTTTATATTCTTCGTATTTTCGAAGTTCTCGTATTATGAATTAGCTATTTTTAGCTATTAAATGAGCTAAGATGCATGTTCAAAAATTTAGCCATGAATGACATGCATGCTAAATGATGTATTATGCGAGTTTATGAGAGTTTGATGTTAGATAAACATCTTTTTCTTAATTAATTTCATGAAAAATGATAGTATGGACCATTTTGTAAAAGTTATAAAATTGGTCATACCTATCAGAAATAGAGAGAATTGATGATTGCTATAGCAGAGAAAATGATTCAGCTAAGCATGATGTTTAAGAAAGTTGCATGAAAATCATTTTACGAGCCTAAGGGCAAAAGTGCAAAAATGAGAAAGTATAGGGGCAAATTAGTAATTTTGCCAAAGTATGAGTTATGAGTCAATTTAGTCAATATGATTATTAAATGATCTATTTATGATTATAGATCAAGAAAAACGAAGCCCGGATCAAAACCGAGGCAAGAACAAAGTTGAGGACTAAATTGCATAACTACATACATTTTGTATATTGAGGTAAGTTTGTATGAGTTTTAAGCTTTATGATGTTATCATTTAATTGCTTAGTATATACATTGTTATCATGAATGGTTTAATGTTATGTTAAACAAAGAAGTCAATAAGATTAAACAAGAGAAAGTCCCGATTGAAGATGAATTACCCGGGAGATACGGTCTATTACATGAGATAAGAAAGTCCATATAAAACCAAGCCAAGGCATGGCATCGGCAATCAAGCAAGTTATAATGTAAGCCCAAGGACTCAAGCTTGGCATTGATCAAGTTATCAAGCAAGTTATCATGTAAGCCCAAGGACTCAAGCTTGGCATTGATCAAGTTATCAAGCAAGTTATCATGTAAGCCCAAGGACTAAGCTTGGCATTGATCAAGTTATCAAGCTAGTTATCATGTAAGTCCAAGGACTCAAGCTTGGCATTGAATAAGTTATCATGTAAGACCAAGGCAAGCTTGGCATTGATCCAAGAAGAGATCTTCCATATAAGTCCATATCTAGAGTATGGCATTGACATGAAGTACATGACAAGAGATCTAGTATTCTCAGAATTCATAGAAATTCATCGGAAAATGAGTAAGCTAAAATGTGAAAACAAGAATGTTAAGAAAGCATAGCTATTACCACGTTGAAATTGAATATTATTCATGTTATGAATGATGAGTTAGAAGACATAATTATTATGTTTAAGTATGCTGATCAATGTGATCAAGTGATACAGGTACCTTATTACCTTACAAGTATGAGATTAGTAAGTACCATGAGACAAGTAAGAATCATGTATGAATGAGTAAGCTTTATAGATGAGATAATGATACCATTCTTATGTCAAATGGTTTATCCAAGCAAGTTTATTTATTATGTGTTATACATGCAAACTTACTAAGCTAAATGCTTACGCCTTTGATTGTTTCTTTCTATGTAGTCCCGCCGAGCTAATTTGTGGATCATTGAGTCTGAGCTCAGTAGCACACTATCGACCCTTATTTTGGTATAGCCAAATTATATTACTAAGTATGGCATGTATAGGAATCATTCATTTTGAGAACATGTTTTGTGTAATGCCATTGTGTAGGCCATCAAGTTTTTATTCTTTTGTATATGGCTAAGTGGTTGGCCAAACTTGTTTAAGTTGTTTGTATATAGATATCAATGAAATACGTAGTATTATTCATGAAAATATGTTATTAATGAATTGTATTGTTTTGTGTTGGGTTGATATTAATTTTAGGGAGGCAGATGGCTTGGTAATTAGCCTCTAGTTGCCTACACGGTTAGACACACGAGCGTGTGTCTAGACCGTGTTAACCCTGTACCTTAATGTTTTAAATAAAGTTAGACCACGGTCATTTTACACGGACGTGTGTAAGGACCGTGTAAGACACATGTTCAAAGCATGGGCGTGTGCCCAGGCCGTGTAGTTGAAGTCAGTAGCTTCACACGGTTGGTAGACACGGGCATGTCAAGGCCGTGTGAAGAAAGTCAGTAACCTCCCACAGTTGTAGACATGGGCGTGTCTATGGGTACACTTGCGTGTCTTTAAATAACATGGGCGTGTGAACCCTGCTTCCAAGTTAAGTGTTAGATGAAGTGTCCAAAAGAGTTCGGATAATTGTTAAAGGCCTCGTATGTAACATCCTAAAATTGGGCCTAGGAGAATGGAGCCCAATGGGCCTTAGGCGTAGTAGCGTTTAAATTTTCAGAGAATAAGAGATCGGCTTAAATGCAAGTTAGACTTATTAGATAAGTTATTTTGGAAGATTAGAGGGCTTCTATGAAGTCCCGGGATCAAATATTGGCTTTGGGGAAATTTTGGTTTTAGGTGAAAAAAAAACCCTGGAAGTTGGCAGATAGGCCTTAAGAATAAAATATGGAGAAAAATGACACAAAAGGAGTGTGTGGTGTAGTGGCAAAGTGACGCCACTTAGGGGACAAGGGAGTGACGCCACAAGGAAGGAAGGAGGTCCAAGGTTCAAGTCTTGGCTTTTGCATTTTGGTTTCTTTTACTTGGACCTTAGAATTTGGCCCATAGTTTATATTTAGTTGCAAGATGGTTTAAGACACAAGAGGAGCTTGTGGGCAAGTGGTTAGCGGTGTGGATTATGTTGCAAGGGAGCCCAGGTTCGAATCTCATGAGAAGCAAGGGAGTATTTATTTTATGATTGGATGGCAAGAGTTTCATTGAATTTAAACTCTATCGACGAAGGGATCCCACATCGGAAAGACACAAAGAATGAAGGTGAAGAGCTAGCTATATAAGGAGCATCCTAGAAGGAGAGTAAACATATCTTGGAGGCGTTTGGGCACAAGAGTGGTCGGAGCGCTGATTAGCCCCAGTCCTATCGTGTGTGTAACTCTCTCTACTCTAGTTGTAGAATGGCAAAATGCCGAAATGCCTGCTACACGGCATTAGTAGCCACACGAGCGCAGCGAGCATATGTGTGGGGCTTCACGCGATAGTTGAGGCCATCGTAGTATTCTCGTGGGTTGGGTGCTGGGCCTCGATGGGCCGGGTGGGCCCAATGGGCCGTGGGCCTATATGAGTAAATTGCATGATTGGTTAGTATATGTTGAACTAGACTAGGTGGAAGTTATATACGTGGCTAGATTTGTGCTAGGTGGGCCACACGAGCATGTGGGCCCTGGATGGGCCGAAATCGGGTTTTAGGCCCAATCGTCCAAAGATGACCTAAATGGTAGCCGAGTCGCTAGTGGTGACATTAGGCCTTCTGGAAAGGCCATTTCAGCTTAGAATTTACGAAAAATACCTTTAGTAGGTAAAATTACGATTATACCTCAGAGGTTGATTAGCATGATTATGTTGTTTAGTTTTGGCCGATTGTAGGGAAGGCTTGATCTCGCATATCTCGAGTTGTGGCTAGTGCTCGAAAAGTGTTAAGGAAGGGGATCTAGTGCGTTAGATCTTGATCTCCGGATTTGATAGTCGTATTAGTAACTGTGTGTAAACTAACACACTTCTTGCTTTGTATATGTTTGATAAACTGATTGATTGGTAAAACCAAAACAAGATGGTTGAGTGATATGATACCCTATGGGGTATGTGCACGGATTCGTAAGCCCGCTTTCATTATGAGTATCGTTATTGATACATGATGTCATGATTTATGATGTATGTGCTATGAGATGCAACGTTAAACATGTTTGCATGATTTGAATACTATACATGAGTTGGTATAATGATGGGTGATATGAGAGGAGGGGGGTGATATTTTGTGCCGACGAGCACCAAAGTTGTTTTGGTAACACAACTTTGTGACTTTGGGTCACCAGAGGTTTGGCACCTCCGCAGGTTTGGCACCTCGCCTCTCGTCCCGTGGTTTCGCACCACACGTGGGTTGGCCCTGAAGGTGGTATTGAGGATTGACGCCGCTGATTTGGTATCACACGATGGTTTGGCCCCATCACCCGATTATTGTGACTTCGGTCACCATGGTTTGGTACCACATTTGTGTCTTTGGGACACCGCAGAGGTTTGGCACCTCATCGCGACTCGTCCCCGTGGTTGGACACCACCGTGGGTTGGCCCCACTTGAGAGATACGGGATTGTCGCTAGTGATTTGGTATCACACGATGGGTTGGCCCCATCACGTGATTTGTGACTTCGGTCACCGGTGATTTGGTATCACAAACGTGTCTTTGGGACACCAAAGTGGTTTGGCACCACATTGACGGATATCGTGTCTTTGGGACACCAAAGTTTTGGTAACACATTGTGACTATATGTCACCGGTGGTTTGGCACCACCAAAGTGGTTTGGTACCACACGGGGTAGAAAAGGTGTATGGATGGTTAGGATTGGGTGCATATTGATTGGATGCATGATGGTTATGTTTATGTTGCATATGATATTTTGCTAATCCGGAAAAGGGTGGCACACTCGAGTCTTGGTGACTCACCTTTTCCTTTAACCATTTTTAGGTATTGCATAAGGTCGGACCGGGATCGAAGAGGACAAGGTGGCCTATGCCAAGATGATGATTTAATATTTTATGTTTGGTTTTGATATAAGTACTTTATTTGAATTATTGGGTTGTAATAAAGGCCATTTTATTATTTGGTATTACTTGATTATGGTTTTGTTATTTTAAATTCTTATTAACTCAAAAATGTTTTCTCACAACAAAAGAAATTACATGAGTTTTAAGTAAGAGAAATTCGTTTTACTCACATATCTGATATAGTTTTCAAAATTGAATTCTTTCATGCTTTATGCTAAGTTAACGAGGTTTTTCAACCGTCTTTCCGCAATAACATAACCAGATTCGGTCGTAGTGAATGGGCCGGGTTTGGGGATGTTACATCGTAGGCCCATAATATGCATGTTATGATCAAGAAAGAAAAGTTTTATGTTGGTTCAAAATTTTACAGCCCGTAAGTACATGTTTAAGTGAGTTTAAGCATGGTAATGCCTCGTATCCAGTCCTAGCATTGGTCTCAGGTATAGGGTGTTACAAAATCAAGGTAACTTATCCGAAATACTGATATCATGGCCTGAAGCCAAATCAGCCGATATGCATGGCCCAAATCCAAATCGATTTATTCGTACCCGAAGTGCTATATCATGGCCCGAAGCCAACTCACTGTATCCCCTAATGGCATGTCACTAGCATCTTAAACAATTCTTAAGGTTCAACCGGGATTTCAATGTCGAATCGTCGTCGAATCACTATTGTTCATATCCACTATTTTGTATTTTCAATTCATGCAATATCAAAGCATAAAAAATACATTTGTATTGAAATTTATCACATACGAACTTACCTTGGATGTGTAAATGACGAAATAAGTCGATTAGTCGATAACTTTCATTTTTCCCCCATATAGATCTGAATTCCGCTTTTCTTGATCTAAATATATTCAAAATTAACTTGTTTAATCATCTGTTTATTCAATTCAATCCAAAATATACTTTAGGGCTATTTTACACATTTGCCCCTAAACTTTCACATTTTTTACAATTTAGTCCTTATTTCATAAAATCAAAAATTAATGAAATTCCAAATATACCCATGCTAGCCGAATTACTATAATGCACCTAGCACCCCATATTTTTCATTTATTTCACATTTTAACCACTAACTTTACACATTTCTCAATTTAATCCCTATTTTGCATTTTCACTAAAAATCACTTTACAGAACTTATTTAACTATCAACAAACATTCAAAATCTATCACAATCATCAAAACTCATACATATTCATCAATGGTAACATTCACAATCTTTAACAATTTTTCAAATTAGTCCCTAGGCTAGCTAGTACTAGTTGCAACGATCACAAAAACATAGAAATAATTAAAAACGGGACGAAAATGAACTCACATGCAAAGGAATGCTTGGTCGAACCTTCAAAGTTCTCCAATGGTGTTTTCTTTCTCAATATTCAGTTGGGAAACATGAGAAAATAAAGATGTTTTCTTTGCTTCTTTTATTATTTACAAACTTATTTATTCAATTACTTATTTAACCTTAATTATAAATTATTAATAACACCTAAATGACGTCCAAGATTGTCTTCTCATGCTATTAATGGTCTAATTACAACATAAGGACCTCCACTTTAATGTTCCATAGCTATTTCAAACCTTTATCTATTAGAACACTACTTTTGCACTTTACGCGATTTAGTCATTTTTATCAAGTTGACCATTAAAACAATAAAATTTCTTAACGAAATTTTCACACAATCACTAAATCATATTGGAACCATTAAAATAATAATAAAATAAATATTTTGACCTCAGATTTGTGGTCCCAAAACCACTGTTCTGATTTGACTAAAAACGGATTGTTACAACTCTCCCTCCTTAGAGATTTTTGTTCCCGAAAATCTTACCAGTGAATAGGTTAGGGTACTGTTTTCTCATAGCTTCCTCGGGCTCCCACGTAACCTCTTCAAATCTGTGATGTTGCCACAAGATTTCACTAAATCTATGTGTTTATTTCTCAACTCTTTAATCTCTCGAGCCAAAATTCTGACCGGTTCTTCATTGTACGTCATATCGGGTTGAATCTCAATCTTTGACAAAGGAATCACATGTGAGGGATCAGATCGATATCGACACAGCATCGACACATGAAAAAAATTATGGATTTTATCTAACTCAATCGATAAATCTAGCCGATATGCCACTAGCCCTATTCGTTAAATAATCTCATATGGCCCGATAAAACGCGGACTCAACTTGCCTTTACGACTGAAACAAAGTATTTTCTTCTACAAAGATACTTTCAGAAACACTTTGTCAACGGTTTGAAATTCTATATATTTTCGTTTCAAATCCGCATATGATTTCTGATGATCTGAAGCTGCTTTCAAACAACCGTGAATTACTTTCACTTTCTCTTCGGTTTCTCTAATCAAATCAACCCCATAAATCTGTTTCTCGCTAAGCTCGCTCCAATACAATGGAGTTCGTCATTTTCGACCATACAAAGCTTTGTACGGTGCCATCTTTATACTTGATTGAAAGCTATTATTATATGCAAATTCAACTAGCGGCAAATATTTCTCCCAATTACCTTCGAACTCTAAAACACAACATCTGAGCATATCTTCGAGGATCTGAATTACTCGCTTTGATCGTCCGGCTTCGGTTTATGATGAAAAGTCAGATCAAATTCAACTGCATCCTAGAGCTTCTTGTAATTTCTTCCAAAATCGCGACATGAACCTCGAATCTCTATTCAAAATAATCAAAATTGGTACTCTGTGCAATCGAACGATCTCAGTAATGTACAATTCAGCTAATCTATCCAGTGAATAGTCAGTACATACCGGGATGAAATGTGTTGATTTTGTCAGTCGATCAACAACAACCCAAATTGTATCTTTCTTCTTCAGAGATAGGGGTAATCCCGATACGAAATCCATAGTCACTCTATCCCATTTCCACTCCGGTATCATCACAGGCTGAAGTAAACCTAAAGACACTTGGTGTTCATCTTTAACTTGCTGACACAATAAACATTTCGCTACAAATTCAAAAATGTCTCGTTTCATACCCGACCACCAATACAGTTGTTTCAAATCATTATACATTTTAGTACTTCCAAGATGAACCGATAAACAACCGCTATGTGCCTCGTGTAAAAATTTCTGAATTAACTCCGGATATGTAACACCCGTTACTCGTTTTCGACGCCGGGACTGGATACGAGGCATTACCATGTTTAACCTTGCTTGAACATGAAATCTTGGGCTATAAAATTTCGTTCCAACTTAAAACTTTTCTTTCTTAATCATATCTCACATATCATGAGCCTACAAGGTCTTAAACATACATCTAGAAGGTTCGGGGTTCAACCGGAGACTTTTGCACTCTTTGAAAATTTTTGCCTAAATAGGGGTCACACGCCCGTGTGGGTAGGCCTTGTGGTCTCACACGCCCATGTCCCTAGGCCGTGTAGAATTTATTTTTATTTCGAACCTACAGGGGTTTTCATACGGCTGGGCACACGCCCGTGCCTATAACCCGTGTCCTTCACACGGCCTAAACACGCCTGTGTACTCACCCATGTGTGAAAACTAGGGGTATTCTGTTTATGACGTTAGCAACCCTTAAGAAGCACACGGCCTAGGCACACGCCCGTGTGCTGGCCCGTGTGACGATTCGATTTCTCGCAATTAAAATGCAGGGGAGACACGGCCTAGACACACGCCCGTGTGTCTACCCGTGTGGACACTTAGAGGCTATTTTCCAAGCCAATTGTCACCCTGAAACATCAACACACTTATACCAACTCAAGCAATATAAGCATGACCTTTATACACTATGAATAACCCCCAAAACAACAGTTGTAGAATTCATAAGAACTTATCATCATTAATATATAAAAAATTTAGTGAACATTGGCCAATCTCTTTGGCCATATACAAAAAATATAATAACCTTAATAGCCAACACTTTGGCTCCCAATATGCTATAGCTCAAAATGACATAATCCCTTTACATGCCATACTTAAAATAAAACAACTTGGTTATACCAAAATAACGATTGATAGTGTGATCCGTGCTCCGACGTCTATGATCCTTGACCTAGCTTGGCGAAACTACAAGGAAGAAAGAAAAGAGAGAAGTAAGCATATAGCTTATTAAGTTTGCATGAGATTTTACATAACAACATAATGGCTTGTAATTAAACTCATCTATCATGAAATTAAAGCATCATAGATATCAATTGCTTGAACTTACTTACTCTTTCTCATCACATATCCCATTGTAATTTCATACTTGTAATTAAAATTAGGGTACCTATACAACTTAATCACATAGATTAGCACTTTTGCTAATATAACATGAACATCAAATCCTTATCTTCCTTAACTAAGGTAAAACTCTTTATCATTCTTGAATAACTTAACTTGTTAATCTTTTGCTTACTAAGCTTCCTTATTATTTCTTTCATGCTTGACTCTTTTGCCCGTTAAATTACTCGAAATATCAGAGTATACTTAATATCATCAAACGTGTATCTCGATGCCAATGCCATATCCTAGATATGGTCTTACATGGGATCACCTTATGATGCCGATGTCATATCCCAGATATGGTCTTACATGGGATCACCTTAGCTTGATGTTGATGCCATGTCCCAGACATGGTTTTACACGAGACCTTCCTTAAATGTTTCCTTTTGAAACATACCATTGCCATGTCTTGACATGGTCTTACATGGTATCCTTGCCGTATAAACTCACCAATGCCATACCTTGGCATGGTCTTACATGGGATTTTTTGCCTTACAGTAACTTATCGATGCCATGTCTTGACATGGTCTTACATGATTTCCTTGCCTTATAGTAACTTATCAATGTCATGTCTTGACATGGTCTTACATGATTTCCTTATCTTATGTTGTGACATAGGTACCCTCGTTATTCTGAATCTTCAAACGGGTCTTTTATTTACCTTGTTCTCATTGAATTTCTTATTAGGCATTATTTATCAACTTCATGAAAATAATATACATCATTCAACATAGTAAGTAATTTAATCATAAAAGTATATGTAACTTTAAATTCATACAAACTTACCTCGGTACTCCAAAATATGTGTAGAAGTGTAATTTAGTCCACAACTTTATTTTTGCCTCGATTTCGATCCGGGCTTCGTGTTTCTTGATCTATAATAGAAACTTCACTTGTTTAATACTCACATTAACTAAATCGACTCATGAATCATACTTTGGCAAATTTACAATTTTGCCCCTAAACTTTCTCTTAATTACACTTTTGCCCCTAGGCTCGTAAAATGATTTTCATTCAACAATCTTGCATTTCAAGCCTAGCCAAATTATATTCTCAACTATAACAACATTCAATTTCCACTATTTGACTCATGTATGACCATTTCTACAACTTTTACAATTTGGTCCTTTTATGCATTTTTCATGAAAATCACTTAGAAAAAGATGTTTATCATACACCAAACTTTAATATTCTTCCTTAAAACATCAAAATACCTGGATGGCATACATGGGTAAATTTTTTAACATAAACCTTAACTCAAAATATAGCTAGAAATAGCTAAACCGAGCTACGAGGGTTTCAAAAATACGAAGAACATTAAAAACGCGGCTAGGATGCACTTATTATCAAGCTTGGAAGTTGAAGAAACCCTAGCTATGGAGGGCTTGTAAAATTCAGCTATGGCAAGAAGAAGATGGACATAATTTTTACTTCTTTTTCCCTTTTAATTCATTTAATAACTAAATGACAAAAATGCCCTTAATGGCCCTTTCTTGAGATTTTTTTCCTTCCCATGTCTATTTTAGTCCATCTTAATATATAATGGTCTAATTTCTAAATAAGGACCCCTAATAATTTTTATGATTCTATTTCATACTTAAATCTTCTAGAAACTCATATTTTCTAATCTTTACAATTTAGTCCTAATGGACAATTTATTCTCTAATTAATAAAATTTCTTCATGGAAATTTTACACAATCATGCAAGCACCTCATAAGCCTTATAAAAATTATTTAATCATATATTTCTACTTCAAAACTGTGGTCTCGCACCACTTTTTCGGCTAGGCCCTAAATCGGGCTATTACAGGATAAACAACCTACCCTGTGAAAATGAAATGTTTGTGCAAGTGAAGTAGAAGTTGTTGTCAATAGTCTATTTTGGTATGTCCGTGTGAAAAATGTAAGGTCCTTGTAACAGTCTGGTTTAGACCCTAGTCGAAACAGTGGTTTCAGGACCACAAATTCGAGTCAGTAAAATATTTTAATATTATTTTCTGTGTCTGTAGTATATGATTTAGCATGTGTGAAATTTTTGTGAATTTGAGAAAGGGTAAATTGCATTAAATGCAAAATTTGCAAGCTATTTGTTAAAGCACCTGTGTGTTGTGGTTTTTAAAGGTGGAGGTCTTATGTTGTTATTAATCCAATATTTAGATAGTGGTTGATTAAAAGACATTAATGGCCTTACGTTTATATGTTATATATGTTTTGTAATAATTTATGTAAATTGGTTAATAATATGATATTAAATAAAATTGTTGCTGTTTACACACTAAATTTGTTGGTAATTTTCTAAAAAATATTGAAGAGAGAAGAAGAAAGCTCTAGACTAGAATGAAACTTGAAGACTTAAATTACACTTTATTATTGAATACTCCAACACTTATATACTAGTATCCATAACTAAAAATAGAGATTAGATCCAAAAATAAGCAAAGAAATCCGGTAACTATCTCCTAAAATCAAGGAGAATTATTATTCAAACAAAACAGAAAAATAAATGAGTGGCAGCAGCTTAAACATGTGGCTTAACACTCTTCCTTGTTTAGATGCTGCAAACTCCAAGTTTCTTCCTGAAGCTTTCAAACTTGCTAAGTGGCAATGGTTTTGTGAGGATATCTGCAACTTGATTTTCAGATTTACAGTAACAAAGAGATACATCACCACTTTTCTGCACTTCTCGTACAAAGTATAGTTTGATGTTAAAGTGCTTAGTCTTGCCATGAAACACTGGATTGTTAGAGATTGCAATAACAGCTTGGTTATCAACAAAGATCTTTGTGCTTTACTTCTGCTCTAAATTCAAATCAGTTAGGATCTTCCTTAACCAGAGAGCTTGATTTATGGTGGCTGTTGAGCAACACATTCTACTTCAGCAGTGGATTGAGCTACAATTTCTTGCTTCTTCGAGCTCCAAGAAAACATCCCTGATCCAAGACAAAAACAATAACCAGAAGTACTCTTCATGTCATCACTTGAACCACCCCAATCACTATCAGAGAAACCAATTAACTTGAACTCTCTATGCTTCAAGAACTTAACTCCATAGTTCCAAGTTCCCCTTATGTATCTGATGACTCTCTTTGCAACCCTCATGTGAGTCTCATTTGGACAATGTATGAATCTGGATAGAATGCTTATTGCATTTAGAATGTCAGGTCTGGTAGCTGTCAAATACATTAGACATCCTATCAAGCTTCTGAATTCATCTTCATCAACTTTGGTAGCTCCATCATCTTTGACTATCTTCTCCTTTTAATCCATAGGAGTACTCATTGCCTTGCAATCTTCCATCTGAAACTTCTTACGTATTTCTTTTGCATACTTTTTTTGACAAATGAACACTTCATCTTAACTTTGCTTAATTTCTATTCCAAGAAAGTAAGTCATTAAGCCAAGGTCTGTCATCTCAAAGACCTTCTTCATCTTCAACTTGAACTGATCAATCTGATCAAGATTACTCCCAGTAACTAACAAATCATCTACATAAAGAGAGATGACTAAAATTTTTGTACCTTCATGTTTGACATATAGAGTGAGCTCAGACTAATTTTTTTTAAATCCGAGACCAACCAAATCATCATCAATTCTACTGTACCAGGCTCGTGGAGCTTGTTTTAGGCCATACAGTGCCTTCTTCAGCAAGTACATTTTGTCTTCATTTCCTTTGTCCACAAAGCCTTCAGGTTGTTCAACAAAAATTTCTTCTTGTAAAAAACCATTGAGGAATGCTAATTTGACGTCCAACTAAAACACTTTCCAGTTTTTTTGAGCAGCAAGAGCGAGAAGCAATCTGATTGTATCAAGCCTAGCAACCGGTGCAAACGTGTCTGAATAATCAACTCCAAACACTTGAGCATATCCCTTGACTACTAGCTTTGCTTTGAACTTGTTGATTGAGTCATCGGGATTTAGCTTAGTCCTGAACACCCATCTCACTCCAATTATTTTTCTGTCAAGAGGTCTATCAACCAGCTCCCAAGTTCTATTTTTCTCAATCATTGAGAGCTCCTCCTTCATTGCAGCCATCCAATGTCGACTCTTTTTTTTTTTGCATCATGGTACCCTGTAGGCTCACAAATAGCCACATTACATCTCTGATATATATCAGAGAGTAGCCTTGTACCTCTAACAGGTGTATCATCTGTTAGTGCATCCTGCCATTCCTCATCTCCAAGTTCCTCTAGCATGCTGACAGTGGTCAAGTGTTTTGGCACACTTGAAGTCTGATTTGCCTTTTTTGAGTCTTCCCAACTCCACTGCTCGTCTTCTACAAAGTGAACATCTCTACTCACAATAATGCGTCCAGTTTGTGGTTGAAACACTCTATAAGCCCTGGAGACAGTACTATAGCCAATAAAAATGCCAGCTACTGCTTTCTTGTCAAGCTTGTCACGCTTGATCTGTGGAATGTAAGTGAAACACAGGCAGCCGAACACTTTAAGAAATTTTAGAGATGTTTTATATCCATACCAAACTTCAAATGGCATCTGATCTTTCACAGCATTTGTTGGAATCCGGTTTTGCAAAAACACAGTAGTGTTTGCTGCTTCTGCCCAAAAACTCTTTGGAAGATTTTTCTCGTGAAGTATGCAACGAGTCATCTCCATTATGAATCTATTTCTCCTCTCACTGACTCCATTTTGTTGCGGAGTGTACGGTGCTATTAATTGATGCTCGATTCCAGCCTCTTCGCAAAACCGATTGAAAGTTTCTGAAGTATACTCCTTGCCATTATCAGATCTTAAAATCTAAATTATGCAGCCACTTTCATTTTCTACCCTGGCCTTAAATTTCCAAAATACACCAGCAACTTCTGATTTTTGATTCAAAAAGAAAATCCAACACATTCTTGTTAGATCATCAATAAAGGCTATATAATAGAGGTTACCATTTAATGATGGCGTTCTTTGAGGCCCACAAAGATCATTATGAATAAGCTGCAACTTTTTCGAAGCTCTCCTGGCTTGCTTAGGAAATGTTTGCCTATGTTGTTTTCCAAATTTGCATGCTCGACAATAGGACAGATCACCTTCAAGATCAGTAAGCCCTTCCACCAGCTTCTTTGACTGCATTTGAAGTAGCCCTCGATGATGAAAATGCCCGAGTCTTTTGTGCCAAATTTTAGTGACACTTACTTTGGATTTAAAGGTCATTTGCTCCTCCTCTATTGGACTGAGAGCAAAACTTTTTCCCTTCATTTCGACTTTGAACAAATCTCTGCCATTAGCATCCCTGATTAAGCACCGTTTATTTTCAAACAGCACTTTATAGCCTTTTTCCAGCAATTAACCAACACTCAAAAGATTTTAATCAATCTCTGACACATCTATAATGGTTTTTGTACCTTCATAGCTTGTGATAGCTACAGTGCCTTTTCCTTTCACTGCCAAGTGTTCACCATTGCCAATCCTCACCCTTTTAATCTCGGTAGTTCTCAATTCCTCGAAGAGTTCCTTGCTAACATTTGAAAGAATTGAGTTCATGGTTAAATAGGTGATTGAATACATGTTAACATTGTGATTAAACATTTTGTAATATGTTATATGCATATTATGAATGGTAATTAAATGGTGAGTTTTGCTTATTATTTTCATACGAGCTTACTAAGCTATATAGCTTACTTTGTTTTGTTTTTCCATGTTTTATTGTGAAATCAAAGCCAGCTCTGATTCGGGGATTGTCGGAGACTTCATCACACTATCCTACTATCTCTTGGGTACTTTTGAACTTAAGTGTTTTAAGTATATAGCATGTATAGGAGTTTGGTCATTTTGGTATATGAATTGGTAATGACTTTGGTCTTTTGAAATGGTTTGTAAATGTTAAACGTTTTTAGTTTTGTATATAGCCATGAGAGTTTGCTTAATTTGGTTGGTATGGTTGTGTATATATATGTGTATATGACCTGTGTTGTGAGTTTATGGATGAATATATGATGCTTGTGGATTATAGATATTGTGGTTGTCAAATGGTTGATATTGGAGAAGTTATATGCCTATGAATTTGAACATAATGGTGCATGTTTGAAAGTGTCTAATTAGTTGAATGGTATATGTGAATTTGGTATAAACGGAATGGTCTATTTTGTGACTTGAGTGTATTGTAGATGTTGGTATAGAACTAACATGAATTAGGCTTGATTTAGTTGGTTTGAATGCCTATTTATGCCTTGTTTTGGTGCCATTTGGTTTGGTGTAGATGTTTGCAAGATTGGGTGGCAAATTGGCTTGGTAAATAGCCTATTTTTATCTATACAGGCAGAGACACAAGTGTGTGTCTCAGCCATGTGTGACAAATGGTTATGTTATACGGCCGTGTGTCCCCTGGTGTTGAATTAAAAATTAAGTTAGTATGCTCCACACGGCTTAGCACACGGGCGTATGACTTGGTCGTGTGGCATAAGTCAGTATAGCCTACAGGTTTGGCATGGCCTAGTACACGGCCTGGCACATGGGCGTGTGTGGCCATATTTAGTGCGCACAGGCGTGTGTGGCCATATTTAGGGCACACTAGCTAGCCACATAGGCGTGTCTGTTGGTCGTGTGACCCAAGTCATAAAGTTATACGGGGTCAAACATGGGCTGCAACACGGCCATGTAATCCCATTTCGAATGTCCTCACGGCCTCTGACACGGGTGTGTCTTTGGCCATGTGAGACACACGGCTAGGCCACATGGGCGTGTGTCCTCTGTAATTTGGAAAATTTTCTAAGAGTTTCAAAAAAAATTCTTGAGTTATCGGTTTAGTCCCGAACCACTTCTAAAGCGTGTTTAAGGCCTCGTAGGCTTGTTATGAGGACAATGTGAATATTATTAAATGTTGATTATATGAATTTGAGCATTGTATGTAAAATGAATGTTAAATTGTTTTATAAGTCTAGTAATGCTCCGTAACCCTATTTCGACGTTGAATATGGGTGAGGGGTGTTACATTTATTGGTATCAAAGCTACGATTTAGTCGATTCTCAGACTAACGTAGTATGTGTGTGAGTCTAGCTATACATGTCATATATAACCTATGATAGTGTGATATCTCCTGACAATTTAAATCATGTTTTCATATAGTAAATGGATCCCAATCAAGTTGTAGCTGATGATATTAAAAGTAATGCGCCTGTCTCCATTCACGAAGTAGCGCAATAAAAAACCTTCTTCCAAATGATGAACGAGTGGTTCACGGAATTTGTTTGGACAAATCCAACTGCGCAACAACCTCCACCCCCACCTAATCCCCAACTGATTCCCGTAGCTCCTCAAGGTGTGGAACTTTTACGACTGAATAAGCCACCATTTGATAAGATTCAAAAATACGAGGCCGAAGAGTTCAGAGCTACTGTTGACGAAGATCCTGAAAGAGCTGAGTTTTGGCTTGAAAATATGATTCGGGTATTTGTTAAGCTTTCTTGCACATCGGCTGAGTGTTTAAACTATGTTGTATCACTACTATAGGACAGAGCGTATCAGTGGTGGAATACTCTAATATCCGTGGTGCCAAGAGAAAGGGTCACCTGGGAATGCATTTAAGCTGAGTTCAGAAAAAAAATACACCATTCAACGGTTCATTGATAAAAATCACAAAGAGTTTCTAGAGTTGAAACAGGGTCGTATTTCTGTCACAGAGTATGAGTGAGAGTTTGTGAGACTCAGTAAGTATGCTTGGGAATGTGTTTCAACCGAAGTAATTATGTGTAAAAGGTTTGAAGATGGATTGAACGAAGACATCAGACTGTTGGTCAGGATTCTAGAATTGAAAAACTTTTTTGTTTTAGTTGACCGAGCTTGCAAAGCCGAAGAATTGGGCAAAGAAAAGAGAAAAGTTGATTTTGAGGCTAGAGATTCGAGGAAGAGATCGATGAGCAAACCATATCAATCCTCGTCAAAGAAATCAAGAGATTCGTACACTCGTTCAAATGCTTGAATCGGGTATCCAAACAGAGATCATGGAAAGCAATACTCAAATCCTAAAGCTCAAGCTACATCAGTATCGAGTGTTGGCAGCATGAGAAACAATAAACCCGAGTGTCAATAGTGTGGCCGACGACATTTTAAAGATTATTGGATGAATAATAACAATAAAGCTTGTTTCAGATGTGGTTTGCAAGAAAACTTTATTCGTGATTGTCCTCAGTTATTCAGGAAAGATAATTTTCAGACTTCAAGGCCGAGTAATACAGTGACCAGGGGTAAACCACCTCGAAGTGCTGGAATTATGACTAGTAGTAAAGGAACAATAAAGGACTCCACTATGAGATTCGAGGCCAGAGCACCTGCTAGAGCTTATGCTATTCGTGCTCACAAAGATGCGTCACCACCTGATGTTATCACCGGTACATTTTCTCTCTATGACACTAATGTAATTGCATTGATTGATCCTGGATCGACTCATTCATATATTTGTATGAATCTGGTATCTAGTAAGATTTTTCCTGTTGAATCTACCGAATTTGTGATTAAAGTGACGAACCCCTTAGGCAAATATGTTTTAGTTGATAAAGTTTGCAAGAGTTACCGTTTGATAAGTTCGATGTAATTCTGGGTATGGATTGGTTGACGCTACATGATGCCTTTGTAAATTGTAGACGAAAGACTTTTGAATTGAAATGTCAAAATAATAAAATACTTCGGATTGAATCTGATGAGTCGAATGGATTACCTGTTGTGATATCGTCGATGTTAGCTCAGAGATATGTGAGGAAGGGTTGCGAAGCTTATCTTGCTTATGTGCTTGATACAAAAGTGTCTAAATCGAAAATTGAATCAATGCCAATTATCTGTGAGTATCCGGATGTGTTTCTAGAAGAGTTACCGTGGTTACCACCGATCAAAGAGGTCGAGTTTTCTATTGAATTAATACGGGAAACATCACCAATATATATAGCTCCGTACAGAATGGCTCTAACAGAATTGAAAGAGTTGAAAGCATAATTACAAAATTTAACTAATAGAGGTTTTGCATGTCCTAGTTTTTTTTCCTGGGGTGCACCAGTGTTGTTCGTAAAGAAGAAAGATGGATCAATGAGACTATGTATTGATTATCGTCAGCTCAACAAGGTTAAAATAAAAAATATGTATCCTTTTCTGAGAATCGATGATTTATTCAATTAGTTGAAAGGGACAACAGTGTTCTCGAAGATTGATTTGCAGTCTGGTTATTACCAGTTGAGAATAAAGGATTCAGATGTGCTGAAAACTGCGTTCAGAACAAGGTAGGGGCAGTATGAATTTCTTGTTATGCCTTCCGAATTAACTAATGATCCTGTCGTTTTTATGGACTTGATGAATCAAATTTTTCAGACCGTATTTAGACAGATTTGTGGTTGTATTCATTGACGACATTTTGATTTATTCACGAGGTGAGTCTGAGCATGCTGAACATTTGAGAATTATGCTACAAACCTTGAAAGATAAGCAATTGTTCACTAAATTTAGAAAATGTGAGTTTTGGCTACGAGAAGTTGGATTTTTGAGACATATTGTTTCAGCGAAAGGTATACGAGTTGATCCGAGCAAGATTTCTATAGTTGTTGACTGGAAACCACCAAGAAATGTATCCGAAGTTAGAAGTTTTCTAGGATTAGCTGGTTATTACCGACGTTCTGTTAAAGGATTCTCGATGATTGCTACACCGATTACTAGATTGCTACAAAAAGATGTGAAGTTTGATTGGTCCAAAAAATGTCAATAGTTTTGAACAGTTGAAAACATTGTTAACTGAGGCACCAGTTTTGGTTCAACCTAAATCGGGCAAGGAATTTGTGATTTTTAGCGACGCATCATTGGACGGTTTAGGTTGTGTTTTGATGCAAGAAGGTAAAATGATAGCTTATGCCTCTAGACAGTTGAAGCCGCATAAAGAATTATCTGATGCATAATTTAGAATTGGCCGCTATTGTTTTTGCATTGAAAATTTGGCGACATCATTTATTCAATGAAAAGTGTCATATCTTTACTGATCACAAGAGCTTGAAGTATATAATGACTCGGAAAGATTTGAATTTGCAACAACAGAGATGGCTCGAGATGTTGAAAGACTATGAGTTAGTGATTGATTATCATCCGGGGAAAGTGAACATGGTTGCATATACTTTGAGTAGAAAATCTTTATATGCCTTGCGAACGATTAGTACACAGTTAACTTTATCTGATGATGGTTCGATTTTAGCTGAGTCAAAAGCTAAACAGGTATTTTTCAGCAAATTGTGAAGCTAAAAAATGTGACAACGAGATACAAGCTAAAAGAGTGCAATGTGAATTGACTAGTGATTTAGACTATCAGATCAGATCCAATGATTGTTTAATGTTTCGAGGTATAATTTGCGTACCAAAGAATTTCGAGCTTATTCAGAAAATCTACACGAAGCACATAGTGGTTGTTTATCTGTTCACCCGGGGAGTAGTAAAATGTACAATGATTTGAAGCAGTTGTATTGGTGGTCAGGCATGAAACGAGATGTTTCAAAGTTTGTATCCAGATGTTTGGTTTGTCAGCAAGTTAAAGCTAAACATCAAGTACCTTCGGGACAACTACAACCAGTAATGATACCTGAGTGGAAATGGGATAAAGTTATGATGGATTTCGTATTAGGTTTACCCCTGTTGCCAAAAAAGAAAGATGCTATTTGGGTTGTCATTAATTGACTAACGAAGTCTACACATTTCATTCCGGTACGTACAGACTATTTTCTTGATAAATTGGTTGAATTGTACATTTTTGAGATTGTTAGATTGCATGGGGTGCTAGTTTCTATTCTTTCATATAGAGATCCGAGATTTATGTCGCGATTTTGAAAGAAATTGCAAGAAGCTCCGAGTACGCGTTGAATTTTAGTATCGCATTTCATCCCTAAAATGATGGTCAGTCTGAGAGAGTAATTCAGATTCTCGAAGATATGCTTCATTGTTGTGTTTTAGAATTTGAAGGCAATTGGGAGAAATTTTTGCCACTGGTTGAATTTGCGTATAATAACAGCTTTCAATAGAGCATAAAGATGGCACCGTATGAAGCTTTGTATGGTCGTAAATGTCAAACTCCGTTGTACTGAACTTAGTGAGAAAAAGATTCACAGGGTTGATTTGATCAGAGAGACTGAAAATAACGTGAAACTAATTCGCGAAAGTCTGAAAGCAGCTTCAGATCGACAGAAATCGTATGCGGATTTGAAACGTAAAGACATTGAATTTTAGATCGGTGATAGAGTATTCCTGAAAGTATCTTCGTGGAAGAAAATCCTTCATTTTGGTCGCAAAGGCAAATTGAGTCCGCGATTTATCGAGCCGTATGAGATTATTGAAAGAATAGGGCCAGTGGCATATCGGCTAGCGTTACCGTCAGAATTAGAAAAGATTCACAATGTGTTTCATGTGTCGATGTTGCGCCGATATAGATCAGATCCATCACACGTAATTTCTCCCGCAGAGATTGAGATTCAACATGATATGACGTATAACGAAGAACCGATTAGGATTTTAACTCGAGAGGTTAAAGAGTTGAGAAATAAATGCATAGCTTTGGTGAAGGTTTTATGGAAACGTCTCGGGGTAGAAGAGGCTACGTGGGAACCCGAAGAAGCTATGAGAAAACAGTACCCTAACCTCTTTTCTGGTAAGATTTTCGAAGACGAAAATTCCTACAGGGGTAAGTTATAACCGCTCGTTTTTAGTCAAATCAAAACAGTAGTTTCAGGACCACAAATCTGATGTCAAAATAATTATTTTATTATTATATTAATATTTACAGCATGATGTTATGATTGTGTGAAAATTTCGTTAAGAAATTTTATCATTTGAGTGCTTAATTTGATAAAAAAGACTAAATCGCATAAAATCTAAAACTTGTTTTCTATTAGCTAGGTATTAAATGGCTATGAAATTAAATAGTGAAGGTCCTTATGTGGTAATTAAACTATTTTTATAGTGGGTGGACATTTATAGACATGCATTAAGTGATTTTTATGTTTAATAACCAAGGTTAAATGTGTAATTCAATAAATAAGTTAAAGTAAAAATAACCTAAACAAAGCTATCATCTTCATCACATTATTATTCCACCGAAAATAAGAAAAGAAACATCATGGAAGCTATTTAGGGTTCGGCAACTTCATGGTTAATTTGGTGAGTGATTTTTGTTCCGTTTTTAATGATTTTTATGTTTTTTAGATCATTACAGCTTAGTCTAGCTAGCCCAGGGACTAGTTTGCAAAATTTTTAAAGGTTTAGGGTTTTTCTATTGATGAATATTGATGTATTTTGATGTTTAATGGTAGAAAATGCATGCTTGTTGTTAGATAAACAACATTTGTTAAGTGATTTTTAGTAAAATGTCCAATTAGGGATTAAATTGTGAAATGTGTAAATTGTGTGGTTAAATTGTGAAATAAATGAAAAAATGGACTGTTAAGACCTAATTGAAATTCGGATAGCATGGGTTTTGGTTGAATTGCATGAATTTGTGATTTTATGAAATAAGGACTAAATTGTAAAAATGTTAAAATGTTAGGGGAAAAGTGTAAATTTGCCTTAATGTGTATTTTGGACTAAATTGAATAGAGAGATTATTAAATAAGTTAATTTTAATTATATTTAGATCAAGAAAGGCAAAATACGGATTTAGATTGGGGAAAAATAAAGTTTCGGATTAATCGACTTAATTCGCTATTTTTGCATTCGAGGTAAGTTTGTATGTAATAAGCTTTGTTATAATTGTATTTTATGTGCTTTGATTTTGTATAAACTGTGAATACGACCCTACGGACATGTCCGACTACAAATCTGTAAGTGTGAAATCCCGGTTGAACCTTAAGAATAGATTATGATACAAATGACATGTCATTAGGGGTTATTATTATTTTGGGTGCTAGTCCGTATGTCCTCAGCTTGTGTGAGCAGACCCGTTGATAGCTCGAGAGTGAGCATTATTGAGATATGATATTGAGATAGCTTCGGCTATGTATTGGCACTTTGGTGCAAGATTTTATTGAGATAGCTTCGGCTATATATATTGGCACTTAGGGTGTGAGATTTCTGAGTATCCTGTATTATTTCAAATGGTTCAACGGGTAAATCGAAGATATGAAATGGTGAGAAATAGATACGTATCAGTACAGGTATATACGGAAACTGTATATGCATCGAACATATGAAAGAATTGAGTTCATGGTTAAATAGGTGATTGAATACATGTTAACATTGTGATTAAACATTTTGTAATATGTTATATGCATATTTTGAATGATAATTAAATGGTGAGTTTTGCTTATTATTTTCATACGAGCTTACTAAGTTATATAGCTTACTTTGTTTGTTTTTTAGTGTTTTATAGTGAAATCAAAGCTAGCTCGGATTCGGGGATCGTCGGAAACTTCGTTACACTATCCTACTATCTCTTGGGTACTTTTGAACTTAAGTGTTTTAAATATATGGCATGTATATGAGTTTGGTCATTTTGGTATATGAATTGGTAACGACTTTGGTCATTTGAAATGGTTTGTAAATGTTAAATGTTTTTATTTTTGTATATAGCCATGAGAGTTGACTTAATTTGGTTGGTATGGTTGTGTATATATATGTGTATATGACTTGTGTTGTGAGTTTATGGATGAATATATGATGCTTGTGGATTATAGATATTGTGGTTGTTAAATGGTTGATATTGGAGAAGTTATATGCTTGTGAGTTTGAGCATAATGATGCATGTTTGAAAGTGTATAATTAGTTGAATGGTATATGTGAATTTGGTATAAATGGAATGGTCTATTTTGTGACTTGAGTGTATTATGGATGTTGGTATAGAACTAACATGAATTAGGCTTGATTTAGTTGGTTTGAATGCCTATTTATGCCATGTCTTGGTGCCATTTGGTTTGGTGTAGGTGTGTGCAAGATTGGGTGGCAAATTGGCTTGGTAAATAGCTTACTTTTGTCCACATGGACAGAGACAAGGGCGTGTGTCTCAGCCGTGTGTGACACACGGTTATGTTACACGGCCGTGTGTCCCTGGTGTTGAATTAAAAATCAAGTCTGTATGCTCCACATGGCTTAGCACACGAGCGTGTGACTTGGCCGTGTGGCATAAGTCAGTATAGCCTACAGGTTTGGCACGGCCTAGTACACGGCCTAGCACACAGGTGTGTGTGGCGATATTTAGGGCACACGAGCGTGTGTGTTGGCCGTGTGACCCAAGTCATAATGTTACACGGGGTCAGACATAGGCTGGGACATGGCCATGTAATCCCATTTCGAATGTCCACACGGCTTGTGACACAACTTGTGACACGGGCGTGTCTTTGGCAATGTGAGACACATGGCCAGGCCACATGGGCATGTGTCTCCTGTAATTTGGAAAATTTTCTAAGTGTTTCAAAAAAATTTCTTGAGTTACCGGCTCAGTCCCGAACCACTCTTAAAGCATGTTTAAGGCCTCGTAGGCTCGTTATAGGGACAATGTGAATATTATTAAATGTTGATTATATGAATTTGAGCATTGTATGTGAAATGAATGTTAAATTGTTTTATAAGGCTGATAATGCTCTGTAACCCTATTCCGGTGTTGAATACGGGTGAGCGGTGTTATAACAAATCTCTCAATTATATGAAGTTTCTCGAGACTTGCTAACATAATGAAGATCTATATCAATCCCTATCAAACAACTAAACTTGTTGAATACAATAGAATAATAACAAACAAGGTAAAAAAGGATTGTTGGCAATTAAGTCTTCAACGTTCAAATTTGATTCAACTTCCTCGACCCAATAGATTAGATAGACATGATTTGATCCGATTCGATTCCTTAAACAAATTTCTCGAAGTTATATGATCTTCATTGATGGGCGAGATACAAACCACAATATTAGCACAAAAAAAAATCTTGTTCTAAATTGCTAATCACCTAAATATGGAAACAATCCAACCTATGACAGTGCTTCAAGAAGTGGGACTTCCTCAAGTACGTCTTAGTCATTCCAATTTTTTAACACAAGGCACATAAACTTGTAGATAAGTTGAGAAGTATATTCCATAGCCAAAATGACACACAAGGTATGCTACATTTTACTTTTATTTTGTTTTTTGCCTATTAAAGTTTAGGTGAGGAGTAACAGGTTAACAGCAATACTTATAGATCACTTGTCAAAGGAGGACAATAGTACTTACAAATTTCGGTATTGGTTTTCTAGTCGGATTCTAGGTTTGCCAATATCCTAATTGCAGCATCTTGTTTGGTGAGAAAAGAAGAAACTAGTGAAAGAAAAAAAGAAAACAAAAGCAGAAACTGTGAAAGGAAAGAATATAAAGAAAAGATTACCTAACCACGTGGAAAATTTAAATGAAAATTTCATGTCAATTTTTCGTAAAAAAAAAAAAATCTAACTACAACTAACGGGAGGTGAGAAATATTTAATTTTGAAAAATTCAATAACTAAATCGAAAAAATTAATAACTAAGTGACCAAAATGGAATAAAGTCAATAATTTAATGACTATTTTTGTACTTTACCTTAACAAATTTAACTCTTCAATATTTACAAATCCTACCAATTTTATCACAATTGTAAAAGTTTAAACAAATTTAAGCAACAACTTCACACACGTTCAGTCAATTTAGTTTTGGTTCTTAAGCATGCAAAATTAAAATTTTTAAAAATAATTTAAAAAATACATGATAAAATAATAAAAAAAAAGTTATAAAACTACATACATAAGAATCTATAAAATTTAATAAAAAATTATAAAAAAATATTTTAAAAATACATAAAATTCTTAAAATATTTATAATTATATAAATATTTTTTATAAATATTGTTGATATTAAATATTTTAATGTTAAATTAATTATTTAAAGCAAACACGGTGCCAAGGCACCTGAATTTCTTTTTTTTGGACGAAAAAGCACCTCAATTAAAACTAGACTAATTGTCCTTAAAATAAAAACCTAGGACTAATTAACATAAGTACAATAATATAGTCTATTAGTATAATGAGAAATTACATATATCCCATATATCCGACACAACCCTCCCTGAATTCGTATAAAATATCTGCTCTAAGAATGACTATTCTTTTTTTGCATGTTATATCCCTGAGCAGTTAACACAGCTTCTCCTTCAACTGCCAGTACAGCTTCAAATTTTACTGAAACGGGTTAAAAGCAAGCAAAAAACAACTTTAACATTTTCCTTCTTTTTACATACATGAGTATGATGATCAGCATGTACATTGCAATGAAGAATTCCCGAAGCACGCTGTTTTATTTGCGATTTTTCTAACTCGTGTTTCGGGAAGAGACAATGAAAATGTTGCCGGAGAAATCACAATTCTGTCCATCATATTTATTTTAGGGGCCTCAATAATTGCTTTAGGTGGAGATAATGCCCATTGCATACTCCATATTGCAAGAGGCCTCATGTATATAAGTGATCGGTAATGCCCATCGGTTGTCCAACCTTCCGGTGTTTGGAACCAGTATCTGTTTGCACAAGAAATTGGAAATAAATAAAGATTCTCACACCACAATCATTTTGATGAGATAGCAGTGAAATTAGCAAGCTATTGATGGCTATTGTCACCAAAGATAATGTAAGATCCTCATGTTAAACACTTACCCGAAACCCTCTTCTGACCAGCCTGCAATGAAAATACCTTCAGCTGTAGTGAATGCTTCTTCCTCCATTCCAGCAAGAAGCATATTTGCCGCCACAGCATAGGTAACACCAGTCCATATTTCACGTGACTGCATACAAGACTCATCCACCTTTCCATTCGGATGCATTCCGTTTACAGCACCCATCCTGCCTCCTTTAACTTTCATCACATTGAAATCAAATATTTTCTGAAGAGAACTTCTTGTTTTGAACTCATCAAAGATGGGACCCAAGCCTGAGGATGATGTGTACCATTGTCCTGCCAGTTGGTCTGCTTGTATCGACTTACTATTACTACTAGACCCACTGTCATAGTTGAAATAAGAACCATTCCATAGTTTCTTCTCAAATGCTGATTTTGCACTAAAAAATTTGGTTTTGCATGTTTCAGCAAAGAACTTGTCGCCTAGCCGCTGGGCCATTGCAGCAGCAGCTTGGAGCGCGGCAAGCCATAAGCAACCACAGTAAGCACTCACACCATGAACAGTCCAAGCATCGTATGTTTGATCTGGAAATCCATCATTTTCAATGAGGCCATCATCATCTCTATCAAATTGTTCCATGTATTCCATTGCAGTGCGTACAGCAGGCCAAACTTCAATACCAAATGCCATATCTCCTGTGGCAGCAAAATCTCTGTACACTTGAAGCACAAACTTGGAATTCAGATCCTTCCATTTGCTTGTATCATGTATATTATATGCATTCATTTCATTCCACGGATCATGTGTCCCTAGATCATGAGGGACAGCTCCTCTAACCTTACGAATTCCGTAATTACCCTCTGCTAGAAACTTTACTTTCCTTCCATCCTCAGATAAAACTGCTTTGGCGAAGTCACGTTGAATATTGAGTTCAATTTTGGGAAAAAGCTCAAGAAGGGCAAAAGATGCATAGAAATGTACATCGTAAGTGCACCACATGATATATTCAACTCCTTCCAAGTACAGGAACCTACCAACATCTTCATTGCCATCAAGTTGATCCTCCATTTTCAAGTGATGCGAGAAGTGCTTGCTGCTTCTTTTTTTCCTGGGAATAGTTGAATTGCCATTCTGTTTTAACCCAACACCGGTTGAACTGTTGCAACCACTTGTACTAATATGTTCAAACCCAGTACTATGCCTACAATTCATTTCAGCTTCAGTTACTTTAATATTTTTGCTTTCTACTTTTATTGGTGGATCTTGATCACTTTTCACATCTGCAGATGGCGAGGAAGAATCTGCAAAGTGTTTGAATAAGTTAGCAAGCTTTACTGACCAAGGTGTTGGTATGGGTTTTTGCCAGTATACAAGAGACTACAAGTTACAGGATGCAAAAATTAATTTAAGCTAAACCAACATGTTAAAGACTGGGCACTTAGTATGAGTACCTATCCAAACAGTTCCACCAGCAACCAAAAAGTAGAGCTCATTAAACAGAGTGAATTTATACCTGCAAATAAAAGACAAAGATTAGCTAACTAACATGATATAGGAAGATATATCTATAACTAAACAAACATTTTTTTTTTCTGGTGGCTTATAAGCATCAAATAACAATATCAGACCAAAAATACACTGAAGTTATGTTTGGTTGGAGTATTATTTGTACCACATGTTTTAGTCATTAGTTAGCTATAAACTAATACAATTAGTAATTTTTAGCCACTCACATGAATTTTTTGAAGAGGTCTTATTTTTTACAAGAGCTTTTACTCATCTTTCTGATTTGCATGTTTAAATTTGTCCTTGTTATTCTTTATTTTATGTCTAACTATTGTAGAACATATGTGTTAAATGAACTTTTTCCTCATGTTATTACACTAGTAAGCAAACGGAGCATGAATGCTGTGTTCTCTGAGACAGAATTTGCAGAACAATGATTATGCAGCTTCAAAGGCATAAATCAAATTGATTAAGGAGTAGTAAAAACCCCTAGAGACAGTCAAAGATGCATGGTATTCTATGTCCCACCCTGACCTTGACCTCCATCTCCATCTCCCAATTTCATCTCATTCACTTTCTTCCTAGCAAATAAGGACGGAGAAACTTGCGCTCATGGATACATTTTCATGTCTACTTTTGCACCAGCATAGCATCAGCAATGCATTGAGTTGTTATATAAATGTATTACATACATTACATACACCCTCTCCTTACATCTAGTACCCGTATGGGAAAGAGAAAGGTTTTCCTGCATGCTAAGATTCATTCTTTACAGACAATCTAAATTAAAATAAGAGGAGGGTGAAAGATAAGATTGATGTAAAAAATAAAAGGTTGCACGGAATGTTACCATTCTGGCAGCCTTATATCCTCGAGGATAGGGCTTTGCCATTTCTCAATCTCTTCTTCCCAATGCTTATAATCTACGAGCAATCAATCAAAATGCTATAAGTCTTAGGTTCAAATATGAAGTTAATAGACATTTACTAGAATCACTTAAAAGGTTCTGAAAACAAAAGCAGAAATTTATATTGAAAAGCATGGTTCCAAATAAACAATGACTTGTAAAAAGAGGATACTCCAAGATAATAAAATGATATTCAAACCAGATCCATACTTGTTAGTGCATCATGAACCAAGTCCACAGCTGCTCTTTCAGATGTGCCATAGAATTTTGTGTATCTCCTGTAAGAAAAGGGAAAATTTAGAGAGGATTACATAAGATGACTGACTTAAAAATGCCACTGAGCACATACAAAGAGCAAAACAGATATTGCTAGATTTAAAAACATCAGATGTCCACTTGATCAGCAACATATTAGCTATCTCCCAGGAAAAAAATTACAGCTTCAACATCCTGATGTAAAAGGAAAAGTTAAAGGAGACAGACGGTAGAGACTAATAATAGGTGTTTCTCAGAGCTGTAAAGTTTTGAATTTATTGTGGCGTTAAATTCATGTTGGCCGTAGCTGCTTTAAAGAGCAATACCACTAACACCCGATCCCAGCTCTGTAGTGAACACAGCAAACTAAATACCTGAGCATGCATTAATGATTTAAGGATAAGGAAAAAGGTGCGCTGTAAATACCGATGGTATGAGCTCCCTTTCGAAAACTTTATTTTTGGAGAAGACCAAGCAAGAGCAAATGCAATGGTGCACTTTCCATAAGGTTCCACCCAAGCAGAGGCTGAAACTGCAGCACACAATGTCTCTCCAGGTGATGAAGGCATGCTTGGTCCAATATTGAAATTTTCACGATCAAATTGTCCATCCTTTGTATAGAAAACAACAATTTAACTCTCAGGGGGTCAGCAAAATGCATAGGATAGCCATAAGGGATGGAAAACCTCTAAAGAGTTCAGTGATTCTATTAGGAATTCATGAAGCAAAGATTTATTCTTTGGACTGAATCCCATAATAAAATTGCAGCTAGGAAGATTGATGAAATGAAAAGGCAGGCAGACAGCCTTTTACACGAAACAATACCTGCATCATTTTTCCCCACATCTTCCTTGCTGTTATAAAACTTCCTTCAGTAAGACCAAAACAGGGTAGAACTGTTACATTGACATTCTGTGTTTCAGATGCAGCAACCGCAAAAGTGACAGGAGGGTTCCCCTTAGCAGTCCTGTGAAATGGCCAAAATTCTTAGAAACGCTTGAAATCAAGTCATAATGTAAGCAATATATACAAATTATTTATGCATATATATCATGAATCAAAGAAAAACACAAACAAAGATAACAGGAGACAATATGAGGGATGGTTAATGTCTTCTTTGGCCCCTGAACAAAGTAATTTGTCCAATGTGATACCTATAGTTTAAATATGTACAACGTTGCACTACTGGTTCGTTTAACAATATAGCCCACTCCTCCAAACATTGTTAACTCTCAATGATGGTCATTGACCAATCATATGATAGCACATGGCAAAATACCATCCCATCAAGCATAATTAGTTTCATGATCCTACTTGGCATTGACATGTTAGACTCGTTGAAACAATAAGGAATATTTAAAGTGAAAAAACAAAAACAAAAATGTAAAAAAGTTCAAACCCTTTATTCTTAACAATACAAGTTGAAAGGTTTCAAAAAAGGAATGTTTATTTGGAAAATTTTCAAATTTCCTTCATTTCTCAAATACAAGGAATACTTTCAGAAAAATTAGTTTTTTTCCTTTCTCTTACTTTATCCTCTCTTTTCTCCAACAAGAAAATAAAATATTTTCCAACACAAAAGGGAGAGAAGAGAGACCAAAAACATAGGTAAAATATTTTTTATTTCTTTTAAAATAAAATTGACTAAATTTTTATTAAAATATTTTTTATTTCTTTTAAAATAAAATTGACTAAATTTTTATATTTAAAAATAATAACACAGGGCAATGTCATCTATACAAATTGCTACTGATGTTGTGGCAAACTTATGCCACGTCTCATCTTAAGACTGGCCAGAATCAACACTATCTGAGTCAAAACTGTAAGAAGAATGAAGTGCATCGGTAGGCCAGCTGATGTTCATTTTTAAAGTAACATATGTTACACTAGACCATTTAAAATAAATACTTTGAAGCCCAAACATGAACAAATAGTATCTCACTGCCAACGGTGAAGAAAATGTCCAAGAAGCTTATAAATTGGAGGAATATTTCAATGCTAATTAAAAAACAAGGCAAATTTAAAGAAAAGAACATGAAATATATAATATTTTCCACAGAGCAAGAAAAAACTTAATAGTAAAGGAGTTAAGCAAGCTAATTTTAATATTCTATGACATTGTGAGAAGGAAGAAAAGATGTTTCAGGAAGAGACAATACGAACATTGACGATGAATCCTTCTCGAAAGATCTAGTCATTCTATAATAATAACAATAATAATAATAAGCTAAATACGATACAACTGGTTTGAGTTTTTGGTTGTTACATACAAGCCTCCTGTATTTCTTTCAAGCACCTAAGGCATTCACACAAATATATAGAGATGGTAGCGGATAAATAATTTGCAGTTTTTGTAATATCTAAATCCAAATCCGCAAATCTACGATAAGATCTGAATCTATTTATTATCCGTATTAAATCCAAATATAACTCTTAGAATCCAAATCCTAATCAAGTAAATTATCCGTCCAACATTCAAATCACTAAATATTTGAATTTATAAGTCAAAAAATAAAATAAAAATTGTACAAAGTAAAGAGAATAATAGAGTCAGATATTTGAATTCGTTATCCACAAAAGTGAAGTGGATGCGAATAATGGATATCCAAATTTGTATCTGTTATTCGCAAAAGTAAGCGAATTCATAGAATGGATATCCAAAATTAATATCCTAGTCGTCTCCAAATTCACTGTCGATAGTAATTAGAATATCAAAATCTGAATATTATGCGGATCCAGAATATCTAAATCCACGAAAGGCAAATCAGATATCCACAAATATCGAAATCTGCACTATCCATTTTCATCTCTACTAACATGCGAAGCAGGTTTCATGAGAAAAGGTAAATTGAACGGTTTGTGCCTTTTCACATCTAGAAAAAATTAGGCAACTAGTGATTTCTCTCCAACACTTTAGAAATGCAATAATCAGGCATACCCGTTCACATCAACATTCCTAGTAATGAATCATGTCTCCAAGTTTTAACAAAAAAGAGAAAGAACGGTGTCCAAACTTTCTTAATGTTCTATCTCAAAATTTGTGCAAAGGGTCTCTGCAACGTGCCATTGGAAAATGTAGAGTATTCAAATCTTTTCATTTTCGAGAAAATGTCATACAACTTTTTCTACCAGCACAAATATGTTAATGTAACCCTAAAGAACATAGCCCAACTTCATTAGATAACTATCCTATCCACTTACAGTGTAGTGTATGCAACTTTCTTTTAACTTCACAAGCATAGTTAAGAATCCAACCCATACACCTTTTATTAACTTTTATTTTTCTAAATATAATCCTAGTATGAAAACATATGTTCGATTCTTAACTTTGCTCATAGAGTTAAAAAATCCATTAGCAATGGATAAAATACAAATCTAATTTAATTTATATTTTTAGTAAATTATGTAATTTGATTAAGCCACTAATTGTCATTAGTGAAACATAACTTTTTCTTTTAGATTTCATTTCTTCCCCAGGTTAAATATTGTCAACAAGAGCGAAGCCAGAAAACCGCTTTAGGGGGAGCCAGAACTGAATAATAATTTCTTTTTTGTTGGGGCAAAGTGCAATTTTACCATAATATTAACTTCTGATTTTAGAAATGATTGGTGGCTCATTTAAGAGTCTAACATAGTTGCATTGTATTTTGCTCTTTTTTCCATTTCTTTTTGTCCCCATTATTTGTGAGTTGTCTTTTTCTCTATTTCCATTTATGTTCCCATTATTTGCGAGTTAGTGTGTAGTTAAAAGGCTGAGACTTGGATGGAACTGCCAAGAGAAATCAGCAAACCAACCATCATATATAGCTATAAGGGTTTGATGACTTGCTTGTGATGAAGAAGTACGCCAGAAACTCCATCTTCACCTCTATCAAATAAAAGGGAAGGAAGTTAAGATATTTTCCAAAGTGCATGGTTCAAATGGAAAGAACATACACAAGAGATACTCACATGAATGGTTCATTGACATGATCTCCTGATAAGTGTGAAATTCCACCAATTGAATTCTGCAGAAACAAAGATTGATTAATGAACATACAAGCACCCGTATTACCATTGATTTGAGTAAAACTATACAAGTTTGGACATAGAATATGAACTACCGCCCATGTGAAAAGTAAGCTGACTTTTGCCCTTTCTTTTCCAGTATTCACCAACTGCAATAGAATAAGTAATGGTCAAGTAAGGAATGAAACAAAGAAATGGGCCATCAAATATTCTCAGAAATAACCAATTACAGATCAATTCTAAATCTACCCTAAGACCAAAACCTGTTGTAACAAGTCATTAAATTCTTGAAATTAGATGCTTAATAAACATACCGTGTAGACAAAAACAGCTGTTGGAAGACTGCTGTCCCTATAATCATGTGGCACAAAAGGTGATATCTGTCGACAGGACACTTTTAGGTCTGGATCTGGTTCACCTGAAAAAGTAACAGATTGTTCAAAACGAGATTCAAGGAAAAATAAAGACTTCTAAAAACAAAGAAAGTTTGAATAATACCATCATATATTGTCCATGCTCTAGGAAACAAAGCATGGTATGTAGAATGCTGACCATTCAGATTCCATCCCCATGAAGAAATACCCTCATCACTAGTTTTGCTGAGAAAGCATACAACTAACATTACACTTACAATCTACACAATCTCTAATAAAGAAAATTGTCCCAAACTTCAAAAAGATGATGAAAGAAAGTGTAAAATCTGTAGATTCAGATTAATTGTTTAGCTAATTAGGTTACAGGTATATAAGGAGATAAACTATTCTAAGGAAGGAAATAATCCCTAAAAAACTGTAATTATCCTAAGAATCAGTAACTATGATTAACTTCTATTTACATAAGGTTTTCTCAATAATCTGTCCCTAATTCTAGGGATTCTAACACTCCCCCTCAAGCTGAAGTGTAGATATTTATCAAACCCAGCTTGCCAATATGTTGTTCAAACATGTTTTTGTTTAAACTTTTTGTCAACATATCTGCAATCTGTTGTCTGGTAAGTAGATAGGTAACACTCACTTCCCCTGAGTGTATTTTCTCTTTTATGAAGTGTCGGTCTATGTCGACATGTTTGATACGATCATGATGCACAGGGTTGTGAGCTATCTTGACAATGACTTAGTTGGTTGTCACAATACAATCAGATAGCTTATTATAAGAAACCTTTAGTTCTCTCATCAGCCTTTGTATCCAAATTCCTTCACAAATACCTTGTGCAAGTGCTCGATACTCGAACACGCGCTCTTTGCGTGCTACCACAGCAGTGTTTTCTTACTCCTCCATGTCACTAGATTACCCCAAACATAGCTGCAATAACCACTGGTTGATCGTCTGTCATTAATAGAGCCTGCCCAGTTAGCATCGGTATACACTTCTACATTTCTGCTGTCATTTTTCTTGATGTATAGGCCCTTACCAGATTTCCCTTTAGGTACCTTAGTATCCGATATGCACGACTTTCTAGGTGTTTTCCCTTGGGGCATGCATATATTGACTTATGACGCACTACACTAAAAGCAATGTCGGGGACGAGTGTGAGCCAAGTAGATAAGTCTCCTACTAGGCGTTGATATCTCCCCGTCGACTTCTTCTCCATCTTCATTAGTACCCGACTTGAGATTAAACTCCATAGGAGTTTCAATTGGTTTACAACCCAACATTCCAACCGATAGCGGATCGAGGACATATTTCCTTTGGGAGATAGAAATACCTTTTTGAGACCTTGCTATCTCCATGCCAAGAAAATACTTAAGATTTCCCAAATCTTTAAGTTCAAAAAGCTGTTCCAAGAAACTCTTTTAACCAGTCAATTTCACTTGTATCATCGCTTTTACTACTATTATGTCATCCACATAGACAATTAGAATACAACATTTTCCTTGTGCCGAATGCTTGTAGAACATTGTGTGGTCCGCACATCCTTGAGTATACTTCACCTTTCGTCATAGCTTTTGAAAACCTATTAAACCACGCTCTTGGAGATTGTTTCAGCCCATACAAAGATTTTTTCAACTTACACACTTGGCCCCTTCTTTCTTCAAACCGAGGTGGGAAGTCCATGTAAACTTCTTCATTTAACTCCCCATTTAGAAAAGCATTTTTAACATCCAGCTGGGTCAATTGCCAATTAAGATTAACAGCAATGGACAAAAGAACTCTAATTGTGTTTAGTTTGGCAACCGGTGCAAATGTCTCCTCATAATCCAAATTTATAAGTTTGAGTGAAGCCCTTAGCCACTAGACGAGCCTTGTATCGATCAATCTGGCCATCAGGCTTGAATTTGGTAGTAAAAACCCATTTGCAGCCTACTGTCCTCTTTCCTTTAGGCAGATCCGAAACTTCCCAGGTTCCATTATTTTTGAGAGCCTCCATTTCCTCCATCACGGCTTGTCTCCATTCTGTTGACTCAAATGCTTCTTCTATAGGTTTTGGAGTTTTTATAGAATCAACATTAGTCACAAAGGTTTGATAAGACTTAGATAAGTTACCATAGGATACAAACCGAGAGATAGGATGTTGAGTGCAGCTCCTTGTCCCCTTTCTCATTGCAATTGGAAGATAGATGGATGGTGATGGTGGTGAGACTTTATTTTGAAACGAGTCCTCGGTTGAAGATGTGAGTGGCACTCTTTGTATCGATTTCGAACAACTTCTTTGTGTCGATTTCAGGGGCGTCGATTCCGTCTCGAATAAACTGCAGCTTCGAGCACTTTTATTTGTTGTTGCACTCGCCGTTCTTTGTTTTCCTTGTTCGTGGACTGCTCAGCTGCTAATTTCTTGCGGTATTGGAGAAGAAACAACGATATCAAGGGTGGTAGGGTCGGAAGGTATAATAAGAAGGGTATTAAGGTTTTCATCTTCATTAAAACTCTCCCCCTGAAGATGAGAAGGTTTAAAGAAAGGTTCGGTTTCAAAAAAGGTGACATCCCGAGAGACAAATATCCGATGTAAGGTTGGTGAGTAGCATTTGTAGCCTTTCTGAGTAGGAGAATACCCAACAAATATACAGGGGTGAGCTCGAGGATCAAGTTGGGATTGGTTGGGTTGATGATTATGGACAAAGGCTTTGCACCCGAATATTTTAGTTGGAATAGTGGGAATATGAAATAGAGGAAATGATTTGTGAAGAGTGTTTAGAGGAGTTTGGAAATTAAGGACTTTTGATGGCATCCTATTTATTAGGTAGCAAGCAGTAAGAACAGCTTCGCCCCATAAATATTTAGGGACGTTCATTGTGAACATTAAGGCTCGAGCAATATCAAGAAGGTGTCGGTTTTTTCTCTCGGATATCCCATTCTGTTGAGGAGTGTTTGGGCATGAACTTAGGTGTATAATTCCTTGATCCAAAGGTATGACTTTAGGACGAATTAAAGTATTCTCTCCCATTATCGATGTGGAGAGTTTGGATGGTAGAGTTGAATTGGGTTCGAACCATTGAGTGGAATTTTTGAAAAACTTTGAGAGTTTGATTTGTCTTTTAAAAGCTAGACCCAACATACCCTAGTGTGATCATCAATAAAGGTAATAAACCACTTCTCACCAAGAATAATATTTTTCACTCGGCTAGCTCCCATAAATCACTTTGTATATTATTGAAAAGGGTTTGGATTGTGTATATGGTTTGAAAGGATATGGAACACGGGTATGTTTGGACAATTCACAAATATCACATTGCAAGGAATTTATCTTTTTATTTGAAATAACAATGGAAGATGCTTTTTAGGTACAAAAGATTTGGATGTCCTAACCTCTGATTGCCATAACATAATAGTATCCTCTTTTTGCAATGAGATAGAGCTAATCCCCTTGTGTGTTGTCTTTATTCCACACATACAGTCCATCATCAACCTTAGCAGTGCCAATCATCTTCCCCGATTACTGTTCCTGTATTACACAACCAAATGCAGAAAATTCAGCAAGCATTTTCCCATCTTTAGTAAGTTTACTTATTGAAAGTAAATTACAGGATAATTTTGGAACATGTAGAACATTATCAAGGAAAAAATTCTCAGCTACTTTTACTTTCCCTACTCCAACCACAGGTGAGTATGAACCATCCGCAATTCTGATTCGGGAATTGTTATGACAGGTGGTGTAAGTTTGGAATAGAGTGAGGTTACCTGTCATATGGTCCGAAGCACTCGAATCTAGTATCCATGAAGATTGGTTATTAGATTCAAGAGCAATATTGAGAGCAGTACCTTGAGTGGCTAAATTCCCATGACTGGTAGAGGTACTCAGAAATTTCTGGAGATTTTCGAGTTGCGTCTTGGTTAGGCCCACATCCAGCACCTCATCAGCAGTATTGGAAGATAACAAAGCAATTTTCTTGTCTTTCTGTTTTTTATCTGGATAGCCATGGAGTTTAAAACATTTTTTCTTTGTGTGACCAACACGATTGCAGTGACTATACCATGGTCTGTTAGATCCGGACTCATTCCCGGCACGAGTTTTTTGTGTTTGAGGACCTTTGGACACAAGAGCAGCAGATTCAGCAGGCTGGTCAGTCGAGATTTTGGGTTCCCCCATCATGATAAGACGACGTTTCTCTTCTCTCCTCACTTCTGCAAAGGCTTCACTAATGGTTGGGAGAGGTGATCTGCCCAAAATTCTGCCACGAACCTCGTCTAACTCATGCCTCAGCCTAGCTAGAAACTCATAGAGACGCTCGTTGTTGAGGTGAGTCATAAACCTAGTGTGTTCTATGCCTTCCCCCCAATTAGCTTCATAGTACATGTCTAACTCCTGCCACAATATTTTCAGATTGTTGTAGTAGTGAGTTACCTCAAGTGTCCCTTGTCGAATGTCTTTCAACTTGAGTTTGATCTCAAAAACTTGAGAAGCATTTTCAAGATCAGAATAGTTCTCTTTGACTGCATCCCATATGTCTTTCGCATCTTGAAGAGAAGGTAAATTAAACTTATATGGCCTTCCATAGAATTGATCACCATGCCATAACAATTGAGTTATTGAGTTCCCAAGCGGCATAGGTAGGTAGGTCTGCTACATTAGGGCGTGGGAGGTCTCCATTGATATATCCTAACTTACCACGACCACGAATCACCATTAGGACAGATTGAGACTATTGTAGGAAGTTTTTTCCATCTAGTCGATGACTAGCGATTATTAGTGAAGAATTGAGGTCACTTTGATTGATCCTCGATTGTGATTTGAGATATTTGTGAGATCTCGATTTGGACATGGTGTCATTGTTAAGATCACCCATGGAAAAAAATAGGAGAGAAATTTTAGGAAGATGGCTGAGAAATCGGAGGATTTTTTAGGAAGATAGACAAGAGAATCGAATAATTCCTAAGGCTCCGATACCATGTAAAATCTGTAGATTCAGATTAATTGTTTAGCTAATTAGGTTACAGGTATATAAGGAGATAAACTATTCTAAGGAAGGAAATAATCCCTAAAAAACTGTAATTATCCTAAGAATCAGTAACTATAATTAACTTCTATTTACATAAAATTTTCTCAATAATCTGTCCCTAATTCTAGGGATTCTAACAGAAAGAAAAATCCCTAGTCCTCAAATCTAGGCAAGCCCCAAAAAGTACGATGGAACCTTTCTAACTTCTCAAGAAAATAAATTAATATAAAGGCACTTCGAATACACAAAATACACCATCATGAAGGACACTGCATATTTAACAATGAATTAACACACCCTCCCCCAAAGAACCCTCTCCCTTCCCTTTTCTGCTGAGCACTCATCCCAACTCTGAGAAGGAAATTGCTTATCAACCATGAAGTAGCTAGCATTTCCTTACCAAATAATTTTAGAAAGGAAGAGGAAGTTCAGAGATCAAATACCAAGCTCGATAAATAAATAAGTACCAAGCTGAAAGCAATTTTGCAGTCAAAAAATGACGAAGCAATGAAGTTTTAATGTTATAAATAAAATGCAAGAACTAGTGCATAGAAATCAAACTGGATATTATTTGCTCAATCAAATTTTGAATAGAATTTTCCCAGGTAACAATTTTCATAATTATCAAAACCTGCAGCTCTGGGTTCTCATAAGGATATTAACAGCTAAAATTAATGACATGCAAAATTTTCAGTTAGCTGAATAAGTATCAATTGCTGCCTCTTGATATGATGATATTCACAAAGTGAAACAAACAAGGATAGAATGACCAAAGAAGATAATCAACAAAGTACACAAAGTAGGAGAGCTACTGACTTACATGCACATCATCAAATTAATTTTTCAAGCCACAGATATATGTGATGCACCAGTCAAAGTTTGATGTTAAATGCATAATTATAGGTCTCGTATACCACTTGAGGTGAACCTCATATACAACCAATCAATAAAAACATGAAAAATATCTATTTCTTTTAGCTCACAAAAATGCAAAGATATAAAAGTATCCATTTTCTTTTAGAATGATTGTAGTATTGCTTAACAGGGTTTTCTTTCTTACCCTAGTCCTTCATGCTGTCCGGGAGCCAAAACTGATGCATACTTCTTATTCCCTCCATCGCGAGATATAAATATCTACAATATCAGAAATAAATGAAACCAGCAAGAAGAAGAAATTCTGGTTTAACATTTCTTGAGCCTTTTTTTTTTTTTTTGTAATCCCTTATCTGGGGGGGGGGGGGACTGGCCATATCTGTTTCATAAATTTAAGTTGGAAAAACTGCAACCATAATCTACTAATAAAATAATATTGAATAATTGATGGTGCACAGCAACTACATGATTGGTGCTAGATTTAAAATGAAAAAGAATGTCATCTTATAAAATTCAAATATTGCCTGTCAAAACCTTTTAACGAAAATGTCAATTTGTCTCATCAGAAGAAAAATTCAAGTTCAATGCATATACATGTGTTCAACTGATAGTCCTAAAACCATATGTTGACCGATCTAATATTATATACATATTTTTGGTTTTGGATCATTCTCTTGAAATAAATCAGTTAAAAACTCATAAAAAAATATAACACGAACAAGTAAATAAGTAGAAGGGCAGAGCTTTACAGAAAATTGATTAGCCATAACAGGTGAAATGTTGCAAGTTCCAGGGACAATTTGCCATTGCCTGAACTCACCTCTGAAACCCCTGGATATACTGCCACTCCTGCAACATGATTTGCCACCATTAGAGTACAAGAAAAGTTCCAGCACTAAGAACTGAATGTAGCTAACCAGATTAAATACCCCATCCCTCCCAGTGGAACTCCTTGAGATGCAGATGGCTTACAACTTTCTCGGGTGAAAGGGTCAATGGGTGCTTTCTGCACATAATCATGCGATAATATAAAAAAGAAAAACTCAGAAAACATCTTCATCCTGCAGTTGTGCTATCTAGGAAATAATAACCTATTTCTAGAAACTAAAAGGTGGAAAGAATATCAAATGAGTGTAAACTGAATTAAACAAGAGAATTACCCTTCCATGAGAAGCCTCTTCCCTGACATAGGACCATAGACGTATGCCTAATCGCACCTAAGATTTCAAAATTCCCAGACCAAGGTAACCAGCACAGGATATCAAGCATACTTGCTATACAGAATTAGTTATCTCTTATCTGGAATCAGTCAAGCAGGGTCTTCTATCACTTACCATCTGTATTGCTTCCATAAATGTAACACTGAATTCTTTAAGAATATTAGCATGGCTGTTTAACCTTCTTCTCCAAGCTTGTTTTGGTGGGGCAGCACTATCAAAATTAAACTATAGATAACCAAACCAAAAAAATCACTAAAATCAGTACAGAAGAAAGCTTAAATTAATCTGAAATAAAAACCACAATTATCATGTCAAATAAAATAGTTCTCATATAAAAGAGATGTGGCATTGAAGACCCAAAATTAAATCAAAATGTATATGTATGCAGACGGAATATTGTCATATTGCTGATTCAAGATTATCAGATATGAAATAATATCAGGAAGAACCAACTCTATTAATTTGAGACGAATCACTGTCAACATCTTCCCTACAGTTGAAACGAATACTGAAATGATTCTAATTGGCATCAAGTTCAAAACGTTTTTTCTTACTTCTAATAATTTACAGGTTTTTGACCAGACACCAGCCGCAAAAATCAACTAATCGTATCTATGGCATGAATCGTATCAGGCCAGCGATCCTTTTTTTTTTTTCCTGAATTTTGACGAGACGCAAGCTCGCATTCAAGTTCTCATTAATGGTAAATACAAAGAAAAAGGATCATTTCCAAATATTTAAGTAAAAAATTAATTAAATAGTTCCTAAGGCATGCCTTATATGCTATCTACAAAATCACGCGCGATGATTGAATAAAATAAGAGGCAGAAAATATACAAAATAAATAGTTCGAATTTTCTACAAAATGAATTTGAAACCTTATTACTTTAGGATAGAACTAATTCTGTGGAAAAACAACCTTGCTCCTCTTAACTTTTAGACTACTACTATTTTTTTTCCTCCGCTTTTACACATTTTCTCAGGAACCAAACAGAACGAAATCAACTTAGAAAAAAAGAACGCCATAATCAACAAAGTTATCCCCGTTAATATTAAGAAAAAAAAAGAAGAAAAAGAGGCAAAACAAAAAACTTACCAATTGTAAAGTATTACGGCTGACATATTCTTCAGGCGGCCATGAATTCTTTTTAGAATGAAATAAGTTTCCAGTAACCATGTTGACTCATCAAAATTCAAATTTCCACTCCAATAATGTCCTTTCCCAAATTCATGCGATCAACAAAAGAAAAGGAAAAATAAATAAATGCAAAAGAACTTGGAAGAAAAAGCCTCCTATACTCGAAAGATCTCTTATTTATATTTTAAAAAAAGAAAAGAATAGAAAAGGAAAGGAAATGCTAAATCAGATAATCGCGGGATCAGATATGTAGGGGTACTTCAGATTTCCGTGTAGAAAAACTGGAGAAGCGTTAAGCATTTGTGGCGGCTTTCTTGAGATATAAAAATGGAAAAAGAGGAGAAATAAAAATTTAAAATAAAGGAAATAGAGAGAATGAAGAGGGGACGGGTGGAGCCGTAGGGTTGGCGCGTGGAAGATCCCTTTGGACTTTGGAGCCTTGTCAGCTCTCATGGATCGCCAGGTGGGTGTCAACGTCACAATAAAGTCCAATTTCTTTCATTTTTTATTTATTTGTTAATATCATATTTCATCCAAGTTCAAAATACAATAATAATGGGGCAAAACACTCAATAATACTAAAAAAATTATTTAATAACGGAAAATGGCCAGTTTCAAAAATATTTACGAGAAAGGGCCGTTTCCCCTCAAAACGCTTTAGCCCGTATTTTTTTTAAAAAACTATTCTCAAATTTTTTAAAAATTTACAAGAATAAACTTTTATAAAGGCTCAAAGTGACAACACCATTTTTTTTTAACGTGTCATCAATTGATAAGGAAATATAACTTACAAAGAAAATCTTTATATAGACCCAAAGTCTCATTTCCCTTGTTTTCTTGAGCAAAGTGGGATATGAGATATGTGTATATATATAGACTTATGAATAGTTTCTGAACATTCTGCAACAATGTGGGATTACTTCCTCTTTTAACTAACAACATGAGATAGCATACTACACTATATTTGATTTTTTTTTTTTTACAAAACAATTTCTCTTTTTGTATATTTTGTTAACATTTTCTTATATTATAAAAAACAAGAAACAAAACAACTCAAATATATTTTTTGCAAATCTAATTATAATTATATTACTACATCAAACTTTTGTCCATCGATTTATACCACCTTGGTTTGTTGGGTGTAGTATATGATAGTATAGAGCAGCTCCCACCTGATTACTATAAATTAAAAATTGATATTAAATTAAATAAAAATAAAATAAAATTCAATTCGATTCGATTCGATTCGATTCGATTTGATTGTATATATTATAATTTTTTAACTTGAATTAAATGTATTTTAGTAACAACTGAAAAAAAAATCAAATTTTATAAAACCGAAATAAACGCTAGTATTAGGTATGGAGCTAATTTAAGGGTGATAGGTATTTTGATGGCTGTTTAAGTTTTTTAGCTTTTCCATTAACAAATTTTACTAAGTATTTTCTTAAAAAAAATATTACAAAAAAAACTTGTAAAATAATTAATTAATTTTTAAGTTAACAAAACAGTCCATTGAAAACAATAATCAAATAATCGAAATCCTTGAATAATAATTAAATGTTTATAAATATGAATTTTTTTTAGAATGCAGTATAAATATGAAGGGAGGATAAAGTTTAAACTTATTTCATTTGAGTAGCAGGCGAAAACTTTAATCACGGTCAATTTGTAATTAATGTTTGAAAATTTTAATTTGAGCTTAATCGAATTTTACTTTTATAGTCAGATACAAACTAAAATTAAGGTACTCTTATATTTAATAAAAATCAACTTAAATTTCATACTATTTTTAAATTCAATTATAAATTAAAATTAATAATAATAATAATAATAACATTTTCTTTTGGTAGAAAAAGACTCGAGACTTCTACTCTAATAAATATAATATAATATAAATAATAATTTATACTGCTATTAAATATAATATAAATAATATAATTATAATTATAATTATAATTAGATTTGCAAAAAATATATTTTAGTTGTTTTGTTTCTTGTTTTTTATAATATAAGAAAATGTTAACAAAATATAAAAAAAGAGAAATTGTTTTGTAAAAAAAAAAATCAAATATAGTGTAGCATGTCATCTCATGTTTTAGTTAAAAGAGGAAGGAATCCCATATTGTTTAGGAACAAGCTGCAAAACTATTCATGAGTCTATATATACACATATCTCATATCCCCCCACTTTGCTTAAGAAAACAAGGGAAATGAGACTTTGGGCCTATATAAAGATTTTCTTTGTAAGTTTTATTTCCTTATTAATTGATGACACCTTGAAAAAAATGTTGTCATTTTGAGCCTTTATAAAGGTTTATTCTCGTAAATTTTTAAAAAATTCGAGCATAGTTTTTTTTTAAAATACGGGCGTCCACGTAGGCGTGCTTTGCTGAGGTGGCACAAAGCACGTCCCCAGGGGCGCGCTTTGCTGTTGTTTCCCCCAAAAACGCGCTGACGTGGAAGCGTTTTAGGGGGAAACGACCTTTTCCCGTAAATATTTTTCAAACTGGCCCTTTTCCGTTATTAAATAAATTTTTTAGTATTATTGAGTGTTTGCCCATAATAATATTAGGTTAAAATTTTAGTTTATTATCAACTCGTATATTAAAACATTATGAAAAATTATTACTAAAAAACATATCTTTATAATAATATAATTTATTTTTAAATAAAAAATATTTTAATAAATTTTCAATTTAGTTATATACATTAGTATTTTTTTTTTATCGGAGTATGTACATACACCAATTGGATTAAAAGCTTAAGATAAGTATAGATGTTGATAACTTGATTCTTAGCCAGGAGTCGTATTTTCAAAACATATAAATTAAAAACAACAAATGTTTTTAAAATTTTATTAATTATATTTTTTTGAAAATGTGGAAAATTTTGAAAATTTGATTTTTCCTAAAAGGAAAAAAGAACAGGTAAAAGGGCGTTGCGTGATAGCTGCCTCCAATGGGTGAGGATGTGGGGTCATCTTTCTTTTTGGTCTTAAAAAGAATATGGTGGAGTTTTTTTCCAATTAAAATTAAAAATGAAAACAAAAGTAAAAAGAAGAAAATTTTTATTTGATTATTTGATAATTTAATGGGCGGTGCGAGCATGAGATAATATGCGGTTGTGTCGTGTGGTGTTTGTCTGGACCGCATCGCATAGCGTCCCACGCAGTGAGCAACTAACTAATTCTACTGTTTTTCCGTTTTCCATACCACCTGCTCTCGAGACAAATCACAAGATCCACTTGCTTGATTTGTTCATATGTTACTAATAACTATAAGTTATACCATTAGTCATTAAATTATGGGTAAATTTTTATTTTAGTCACTTAATAAAAAAAGTTATAATTTGATCAATGAACTATTCAAAAGTTTTCATTTAAGTCACTATACTATTAAAATTAATGTTATATGAATTTTTCTATTCATACTATCTACACCAATAAAAAGCTCTTTTTCCTCTTCTCTTTTATAGTTTAGATTGTTTTTTTATGAAACAATTTTGGAAATCACAATGTGCGATCCAAAATTCAAATAACTTTTTTTCTTTAATCTTTGATATTGACTGTAACAGCCCGATTTTGGGCTAGTCGGAATAGTAGTTTCGGGACCACTAATCTGAGGTTGAGAAAAATTATTTTAGTATTATTTATTGTGTTACGGCATTAATATATGACTATATGAAAAATTTTGGTTCTTTAATTTTAGCAATTGTATGTTTAATTGTAAAAAAGGACTAAATCGCATAAAGTGCAAAAGTTCCATTATAAGAGGTAGAGTCGTCTAATAGCCAAAGTATATCAAATTGGAGGTCCTTAAAGTGAAATTAGGCCATTGGATGTGTGATGGTAAGCCATGTAGCTTAGGGGGATGAGCATTAATTTTAGTCAAAATTTGGTGACATTAGGTGATAAAAAAATGAATAAAATAGTCTGCCAATTTGGCACGTTTCTCTCTGCTGTCCTTGGCACGTTTTTTTAGGGTTTCTTTTCTTAGTTTCTTCCCTTCTTTCTTTGTTAATGATTGCGTCTCTTTTCTTTATTGTGAATTTTGTTTCCAGTCTGTGTTGATTAAAGGGGTTGAACCGGAGGAAGTAATGGAAAGTGGTATTGCAGATTTGAATCTGAATGACGAGGAAGACGATGCTTTCTCTCTACCAGAAGAGTTAGAAGAACAAATATCTGCGTATAATTTCTGTTTGGTGGGTTGTTTCCTTACAGCTAGTGTGGTCTATTTTCCAGCCATGAGGAATACTTTGGCAAACATTTGGCATCCACTGGAAGGGGTGCAAATATCAGATCTGGGGGAGAAAAGTTTTCTATTCAAATTTTTCAACGAGATAGATATTACGCGGGTAATCACTGGTGCTCTTTGGACTTTTAATAATCATTTCCTGATTTTCCATCGGATCCAAGCGAATGAAGACCCAAAGTCTATACCTTTGGTGTATGCAGATTGGTAGGTTCAGATTCATGATTTACCCCCAGGTTTCTTTAGTGATTTAATGGCAACTCAGTTTGGGAATTTTATTGGCAGGTTGTTAGAACACGATACAAAGCAAATCCTTAATGGGTATAGAAATTTTATGCGTATCCGTGTACAGATTGATGTACAAAAACCTTTGAAACATAGGAAAAAAAATTATGATTGCTGAATCAAAGTTCACGTATGAGAAATTAACTTTGTTTTGTTTTTTATGTGGCTACCTAAGCCATGGTGAAAATTTTTGCCCAATGAGATTACGTATTGGCGCACAGGAAGTTGAATTTGGGTAGGGGCTGACGTTGAGGGCCCCAATGAGGAAAGCTTCCACGGTCAACAGTATCTGGCTGAGGGATAAGGGAGATAACGGGCTTTTAGGAAAAACCCGAATGGGACAGCAATATAGTCATAATTCAAGCTAGAATCGAAGTCGTGAATTGTGGGGAAATTTAGTAATTTTCTTGGGATAAATTTGGAAGGATCCAAATCCAGTGACGTGGAGAATGAAGATCCAAAAAACGGTAGAGGTGATCACTTAGGGGGGAACAGAGAGGGATATGGCAAAATCCAGATGGGAAGATATGCTCAAACTGTCAATGACTTCCAGAATGGTAGGGAGAGAAAGGGGATCTTGAATGGGAAGGAGCAGTCAAATATGGATTGTGACTTAGAAGATGCTCTAATGAGTAAAGATGAAGGTAATAAAAGACAAAGATCTGATTCTGTGCTCTCAAATATTTCTAATAAACAGGATTTATTTGAGGGTCGTGGTGGGCTCTTCGCTCATAATCAATAAATATCAGTGGCTGCCATGGAGCAAGCAAACCGGTCGCAATGAAGATATTTTGTTGGAATGTTTGTGGATTGGGTAGTCCACGAGCAGTAAGAAGACTTCAGCACATGCTGAAAATTTACCATCCCTAAGTTGTCTTTTTCATGGAGACTAAACTGAATGCTAGAAGAATGGAAATTGTTAGGAGACGATGTGATTTTTTCAATGGTATTGATGCGCCGACTGAGGGCTCTCGAGGAGGATTAAGTTTAGGGTGGAATGGGGGTCATTTAGTAAATTTGAAGAGTTTTTCAAATAACCACATTGATGTGGAAATACAAGAAGAAGAGGGTAAACCTTGTTGGCGGTTTACGGGTTTCTATGGGGCTCCTGAGGTTAGGAATAAAAGAGAAACGTGGAATCTGCTTCGTAGATTGGGGAGGAATAATTCGTTGCCTTGGCTGGTTGGAGGGGATTTTAATGATATCCTCTTTGCACATGAAAAAAGAGGTGGTCTTCCAAGGGATGGGGCTAGAATGGAGGAGTTCCGCAAAACGTTGGAGGAATGTTGTTTGAAAGATATTGGTTTTTCAGGCCCTTCGTTTACGTGGGAAAGGGGACGCATTTCGAAGCGAAACATTAGGGAAAGAATTGACAGAGGTGTAGTGACAGATGCTTGGCTTCAAACTTTCCCAAACTATTCTCTGAGACATCTCCCGCATTATTTTTCGGATCATTGTCCTCTGTTTGTTGATATAGAGGTTATTAGGAGGAGGAACTGTCCTATTCAATTTCACTTTGAGTCTTGGTGGGTTCTTGAGGAGTCGTGTAACACCCCTATCCCGAGTCTGTCGCCGAATTAGGGTTAGGAGCGTTACTGGACAAATCAGAAACATTCACAAACAAAAATCATACATCCAATCATCATTCTCAGAATAATGTCCCTTAATCAGGTCCTCGAGACCTTAAGCATGCTTATAAACTGGGTCGGGAATAAACTAAAACACATACGAAATTTCATGAAATTTTGAAACTTTTCTAAAATACAAGGGAGACACGCCCGTGGAAGGAGACCTTGTTTACAAACTATACCAACACGGTCATTAGGCACACCCGTGTGCAATGGCTATGTACTTTTAGGCCATATACTGACTTCCCCACCACGGTCACCAAGCACGCCCGTGTCGAGGCCGTGTATTTTTATGTTAGCTACTGACTTGCACACCATGGCCAGATGACACACCCGTGTCAAGACCGTGTGATTTTAGGCTACATCCTGCCAATTTACCCATGGTCTAAGGCATGCCCGTGTGCCACAACCGTGTGACATTATAGGTCATTTTACAAGGCCAAAATGCCAACCAAATGGTTCATACCTACAAGCCATATACAACAAGGTAATTCATACACATAAACCATCAAATGCATACCAAAATAACCATTCAAACCTTACATTCAAAACCAATTCCCACTATGGCAATCTCAAGGATTAAAGCTCATATCATTACAAGACTAATTCATGTATTTGCTCACTCAAACTTGGCCATTGCACATTCTTTCACCATACCAAAAGATACATTCTACAACACATTCATTTAAGCAAAGTTTCAACTCTTAAATAGCCAAATCACATGGCTAAGATCACATAAGTATTTATACCAATCTGCTAGCCTATACATGCCATATCTAGCTTTATACAATATCAAATTGTACCAAAATAAGTTCTATAGTGTGATGACGATCCAAGACGGTCCCGAGCCTTCAGTAGCTTTGACGACCTATAAAACAGCTTAAACATACACAGAGTAAGCTTTCCAAAAGCTTAGTAAGTCAATATACAACAACTTAACATAAAATGCATATATTTACTTTAATTCATACACTTTTGACCACATTAGCCATATTCCTAATTCAAAGATCATATAAACACTTATCTCATTTCACCAAAACTTCATATAACACATCATCAATTCCATATTCATAACATCATAGTAAGATCATATTGATACTTACCTTGTATACACAATTAGTGTATAATCAACATACCTAAATTGGATTTACAATCACACATTTGCTCATAGCTCGGATTTGAAATTAGTGTCATAGACTTGCCCGTTGAACAGTAATAAATCCAATGGGATACTCAGAAAGCTCAGAATAATCATACAATGCCAACGTCCCAGGCGAGGTCTTACATGCACTCGGATATCAATGCCACTGTCCCAGACAGGGTCTTATACAAATCAGAACGATGCCGGTGTCCCAGACATGGTCTTACACGTAAGTGACATAATGATGCCAACGTCCCAGACGTGGTCTTATACGTAAAGTTTATATTGATGCCAACGTCCCAGACGTGGTCTTACACATAATCAGATGTCGATGCCACTGTCCCAGACAGGGTCTTACATGAATCTCAAATCAATGCCAACGTCCCAGACGTGGTCTTACATGATAAGACAGAACATATACCTATGTCAAGGTTCGTAAGAGGCTTCTCAGACTTAGCCAATATACCGAACTTATCTCGGAATTCAATTACAGAATTTCTCATAAGCATTCATTATCATCATTAAACATATGAACAATTTCAAATGCATACATATTTATTTATTTGTATAGTGACTTACCTCGGATTCGGTTTATCGGAATAGAAAACGGCTACCCGATAACTTTTGCTTTCCCGCGATCTAAATCCATTTTCCTTGATTCTTGATCTAAACATATTCAGAATTAACCCTTTTATTCATTAGTTCATTCAATTCAATCCAAAGACACATATTTAGGGTAATTTGCAAATTAGCCCTCACATTTGCACAACTTAGCAATTTAGTCTATTTTTCTCAAAACATCAAATTCAAAAATTCAATATACAACCAAGCTTAGCCAAATACATATATACATCACACAAGCCCATACTTTTCATCAAAATGACAATTTAGTCCTCCAAAATAACATTTTCTCAATTTAGCCCTATTTAGCTAAATTCATCAAAACTTCAAGAACAAAACATATTCATCTACTACCAATCTATCATTTAACACCTTAAAGCATCACAAAACTCAACATAGCATCAATGGCATAACTTTCAAACATCACCAATACACAAAATTGAAACATGGGTTTGGTAGTAGACGAAGCAACGATTACAAAAACGTAGAAATTATTACAAATCGATCAAAAACGAACCTTGAATTCAAGCTTGAACAATGGCCGAATATAGCAAAGCTAAACCTTTCTTCTTTTCTTTTTGTTTTTCGGTGGAAAGATGGATGATTCATGCCCATTTTCATGTTTTATTATGTTATAACATAATATTTATCTATTTACTAAACTAGCCTTTCATAATAATATACAAAACATATAATATCAAGGTTATTCATGACCTTAGCCAACCACTAACATGATAATGGCTTAATTGCCATTTAAGGCCTTCAACTTTACAAAGCACAACACTTCAGTACTTTAACAAATAGCAAGCAACTTTCACATTTAATGGAATTCAATCCTTTTGTCAAATTAACACACAGATAGTCAAATTAGCTCACGAAAATTTACCACGTACTTAGTCATATATCATAGGCACAGAAAATAATATTAAAAAATATTATTCAGACTTGGATTCGTGGTCCCGAAACCACTGTTCCGACTAGGGTATAAACTGGACTGTTACAAGTCGTGTGAGGATGAAATAAAAAAGCTTTGGGAAGGCAGCTTTGGACACTACCTTAATCGCATGACTATTCTTGCAAATGGGTTGAAAGCTTGGGCAAGCAAGATCCAGCTCAAACGTAACGGTGTGGTGAAAAGATTAAATAGAAGACTAGAGGAATTGAATGGTGATGAAAGATCAGAGGAGATTTTGACTGAACTTATGGAGGTAAAACTCCATTTAAATATGAAAATGGATAAGGAAGAGAGATACTGGGAACAACGAGCAAGGTCTAACTGGATACAACTGGGAGATAAGAATACGTCATTTTTCCACAAGTGTGCATCGCAGAGAAGGCGTATTAATCGAATAAGGGGGTTACAGAGAGTTGACGGATCTCTTGCGACAGATGACAGGGAGATTGAAGAGGTTGCTCAGAGTTATTTTTCTGATTTATTTGAATCTAGAGGAGTTGGAGATGTGACACACATACTATCAGGGATTAATCCTTGCATCTCGAAAAGTATGATTCTTAGCCCGAATGCTCTCTACTCAGAGGAGGAAATTGTGGTAGCACTGACAGGGATGGGACCTGCAAAAGCTTCAGGTGCTGATGGTTTTCCGGCGATATTTTTTCAAAAATTCTGGCATATTGTGGAAAAGGACACGTGTGACTTTTGCTTGGATGTGTTGAATCATGGACATTCGCTTGAGGAAATAAACAGAACTTTGCTGGTATTGATTCCAAAAACTGCTACTCCTATTAATCTTAAGAACTTTCGTCCTATTAGTTTATGTACAGTGATTTATAAGATTATTGCAAAGTCTGTTGCCAATAGATTACAAAAGGTGTTGAATGATTGTATCGATGACTCTCAGAGCGCGTTTGTTCTAGGAAGACTCATTATTGATAATGTGTTACTGGCATATAAAGTACTTCATTCGCTTAAGAATAAGAGATCAGGGAGAAAATGTTTTATGGCTTTAAAATTAGATATGAGTAAAGCCTATGATAGAGTGGAATGGACTTTTATCAAAGAAGTAATGTCTAAGTTGGATTTTGCAGAGGGTTTTATTGATCTCATCTTTCGTTGTCTTAACTCGGTTAAATTCTCTATTTTAATAAATGGGGAAGAAGGCTTAAGCTTCAGAGCTACTAGGGGTCTACGTCAAGGGGACCCACTAAGCTCGTATCTATTTCTGTTCTATGGAAAAGGCCTGCCAGCATTAATGAGATTGGCTTTCCAGAAGAAAAAGAATAGTGGAGTAAAGGTATGTAGAGCTTCTCCTACAATCACCCATCTCATGTTTGCAGATGACTGTATCCTTTTCAGGGAAGTTTCAAATAGGGAGACAGATGTGCTAAAGGGTATTCTTAAGGAATATGAAGTTTGCTCGAGACAGTGTGTGAATTTTAAAAAATCAACGGTGTTCCTCAGCTCAAATGTAAATGATCAAGATAGGAATCTGGTGTTTCAAGCTCTTAGCGTCTGATGCTCAAATGATCTTGAGAAGTACTTAGGGCTTCCAAACATGGTGGGACGAAAAAAGAAACTTGCTTTCCAAGTTTTAAAAGATAGGTTGAAACAGAGAATTAATAATTAGAGTTGTAGGCATATATCACAAGGGGGTAGAGAAGTCTTTATAAAAGCAGTTTTGGAAGCCATCCCTACGTATACAATGGCTTGTTTCCTTATGCCAAAGGCTTTGTGTGCTGAATTGGAAAACGTACTAAACTCTATTTGGTGGAATAAAAGTAATAGAAAAAGGGGCATGCATTGGTGTGATTGAAATCATTATATGCGCTTAATGAAGAAGGAGAGATGGGTTTTCGTGACTTAAATTCATTCAATATTGCTTTGTTGGCCAAACAGGGTTGGCATCTGTTACGCAATCCTAATTCATTACTAGCGCGAACGTTGAAGGCTAGATATTTTAAAGATTCAGATTTTCTAAAGTCAAATTTGGGTAATATACCTTCGTTAACCTAGAGGAGTCTGTGGACGGCAAAAGGACTTCTGCTGAAAGGTTTGGGCTGGCGGATTGGTGATGGACAAAAGGTCTCTATTTGGGAAGATAGTTGGGTCCCTGAAAACAAAGCGCTAAGTGGTTAGAATCAAATTTCCAATTCAAACGTAACAAAAGTTGCAGATCTGATTGAGTCTAACCCAAGGAAATGGAAGGTAGATTTGATCTTTAATACCTTTACGGAGAGGGATGCTGAGAGGATTTTATGCATCCCACTGCCTTTGAGCTCATATGAGGATTTTGTTGTTTGGCGTGGGGAGCAAACTGGAGAATATTCAGTACGAAATGGACATCAAATCCTTACACACAACAGACAAACTCAAGTACAGGACAATTTTAAATAGTTTTACAAGCGACTCTAGAATTTAGAACTCCCCTCAAAAATTAAAATTACAGTTTGGCGAAGTTCACGAAACTATTTGCCTAACTACTGATGAATTTACATTACTGATTTAATAATGGGATCCGCCATCCATCTGCGCGGTGCCAAGGGAAGGCGAGGACGAGGAGCATGTGTTCAGATATTGCCCTATTGCAAAGGAAACATAGGAGAAATTAGATATTGCCTGGTCTGCCGCTAAGGAAAATATGGAGTTCATTGAAACTCTAATAATTTTTTTTGCTACAAATTCTATGGAAATATGTCAGAAATTTGTGTGTGCATTGTGGGGGATTTGGACAGCCAGAAATAAATTCATTCATGAGGGAGAAATAAGAACAGGAAGTCAAATTGCAGATTTCGTTATCAGGTACTTGATGGAACTAGATGGGGTGAAGAAGTTTCTACCAGAGAAAAGAATTTTTAGGAACAGTTGGCTAGCCCCGATAAGGATACGTTTGGAGATAAATTTCGATGCGGCTTTCAATAGCAATAGAAAAGAGTCGTGCTCGAGATTAGTAGTGAGAAATGAAAAAGTAGAAGTACTATGCTCGAAATCGATTATCAACAAGAATATACTGACCGTTTTTGTTGCAGAGGCGTTGGCGTGTTATCAAGCACTAGATCTGGGGTTTCAACTTGGTCTTCGGGACGTAGAAGTCGAAGGCGATGCTAGGACGGTGATTCAAAAACTGAAAGAGAAGAAAGAGGATAAATTTGAAATCGTAGCGTATATTGAAGATTCAAAGAAAATGGCTTTGCATTTCAAAAACTGTATTTTTCTTTTTCAGAACAGGGAAGCAAATGAGGTGGCACACAAAATAGCTACTGAAGGTCTAAAAATGGGAGAAAACACTTATCTAGACCAGAGGGTTTCGAGTGTAGCTGTAACAGCGATGAGGCATGACCGTAGGTGGACGAAAATCGCGCAGGAAACAAGGGAGAGATACTGATGAAGAGGAAGATGGAAGGATGGAGGGTTATCTTCTTGGAGGGTTTGGAACAAAGAAGCATAATAATCAAGGAGGATCTGAGGGGTCTCAAAAGAAATCTAGATGAAATGATGGAAGGCACTTAATGAGGTCTGCGAAAAGCCATCTGTTTTGAAATTTCCGAGATAGGGATTAAATATGGATACAGCTGGGAAATGGTTTCCTAAAAGTAACCCTTTCGTTTTTCAGATGCTAGTTTTCTCTTTTGTTTATTGGGCCATTGTTCCATTTTTTTTTGCTTTATTTTCGGCTTTGGTTATTGTTTGTGATTTATTTTTTCAACTTTGGTTTTATGTTTGGGCTTTTGTTTCTTTCTATTTCTGGACTATGCTTTGGGCCTTGATTCAATGATAATTCCAGCTTTTATTTAAAAAAATGATTAAAATAAGACAAAAAGATGAGATATCATCTTTTACTATTCCTTCTTCTTCTACCACCGAAAATTTGAGAGGAAATAAGGGTTCTTGGAGTTCAAATTTTTAGCAAAACAAATCTCTTGCAAGTAAGTGATTTTGGTGGTTTTATTTGATAATTTTTGTACACTTTTGGAGTCCCTAAAGCTTAAGCTACCTAATGAGGGGACTAATTTGCTAATGGTTAAAAGTTTAGGGACTTTCGATGAGAGTGTTCATGTTGTTTGCTGAGTTTTTATGGAGGAAAATGAATGATAGTGAGTTAAGGGACAACTTTTGTGAAAGGTGTTAGCATGAAAACACCTAAATAGGACTTAAATGCAAAGATTGAAAATGTGTAATAAATGCATAAAATAATTGGAATTATGAGTAGTTGTAAGAGTAATAAACGTTCAGCTAGGCTTGTTTAACGAGAAAATGTGGTGAAAAATGATTTACGAGCCTAGGGGCAAAATTGTAATTTTGCCATAGTACAAGGGCAAAACGGTCATTTTTGCCTAAGTAGAGATTATGATGTATTATGATTAGAAAATGATTGAATGAGTGAATTTTGTTGTTATAGACCAAGAAGAGTGCGGAATCAACCTTCACCGAGTAAAAGGCAAGGTTACGGAATAGACCGTTGATTAATGTATTTTGCACCGAGGTAAGTTTATGTGTAAACGATGCATCTTAAATATACATGTAATTGCTTATTGGTGCATTGTATGATTGAGAAAACTTACGATTTAAATGGATGGAAATTTGGTAGAAAGTGAATAAACTTCATATGAAGTGTGGAATATTATCCGTAGTAAATAATGGTGGGCTATGTGCGATACCAAATTATCACTTATTCACGATGGGCTGTGTGTGATACCATCGTTAGTATTATTATTTGGTGGGCTAAGTGCGATACCACTGTAAATATTCTTGTTGGTGGGCTATGTGCGATACCACCCTGTTAATAATAAATGGTGGGCTAAGTGCGATACCACCGAGTGTTTGGTATTACTAAGAATGGTTTATTGTGTAATTGTGATGTGTTGTTTCATGTGATCATATGTTGATCAAGTGCAGGGATGTATATTAAATAATAAGAGCATTTGGTTGTGATATGGTTGGATTGTGGTAAGAGATGAATGAGTAAGCATGATCTTAGATTGTGAAATGCTATTATTGATTAGCACATGTTATGATGTTTATTGTTTACATGTAAACTTACTAAGCTTAAAACTTACCCTCTTTTCTTTTCCCTTGTTTTATAGTGGCAAAGAGTCGAGTTGGGATACGGAGATAATTGGAAGATCACCCACACTATCAGCTTATCTCGGTATATTTAGAACTAGCATTTTGAGTATAGCAATGGCATGTATAGAAGCTAGACTAGGTATATTGTTTTGTTATTTTGGCCAAATGTGTTGGCTCCTTATAGATGAAATCTTTTGTATATGGCCATAGTAAATGGCTCTTTACTATCAATCAATGGAATGAAAGGTTATTCATAAGTGTGTAGAGTATATGGTTGGGTTGTTTGGGTATGAATATGCATGAATGAATTGATGGTAGAGGGTGAATTATGCTTGAGTGAGTTAGGGTGATGAAAGAGATTGGCAAATAGCCTTGTTCTTGTCCACACGGGTAGGTACACGGGCGTGTGTCTAGGCCGTGTGTGACACACAGTCAATTGCATGGGTGTGTGACTAGGCCGTGTGTCCCCTTGCATGTTAGAATTGCAAGTCAGTAAGCTTAATAGTAAACACACGGGTAGAGATACGGCCGTGTGTCTCAGCTGTGTAGGAGGCATGGCCAAACACATGGGCGTGTGCCCAGGCCGTGTGAAGTCTGCACCTGGATTTAGGAATTTAATTCAACACACGGTCTAAGGACACAGGCGTGTGCCTTAGCCATGTGACCATAGTGAGGTGATGATGTCATAAACAGAATGCCAAGGTTTTGGCACACGGACTGAGACACGGGCGTGTCGAGGCCGTGTAAAGGACACGGGCCAGGGACACAAGCGTATGTCCGGCCGTGTGAAATAAGTCAGTGTCGACCTCGGGTGAGGGACATGGGCATGTGTGACCACATGGCCTGCCCACACGGGCGTGTCCCATTTCACAAGGGCGTGTGGCCCCTGTTTAGGTAAAAAAAATGTTAAGTGCGTAAAAGTTTTTGATTTAGTTTTGAAACCTTCCGGAAGTATGTTTAGGGCCTCGTAGGTCCATTATAAGGAGGTTAGATATGATAATGGAAAAGTTTTAATTTGGAGTGAAATTTGATAACCCAAAGTTGTATGACCATGTAAGTCAAGTACGGTAACTCCTCAAACCCGATTCTGGCGTAGAATACGGGTAAGGGGTGTTATATTTACTGGTATCAAAGCTATGGTTTAGTCGGTTCTCAGACTACCGTAACGTGTGTAAGAGTCTAGCTATACATGCAATAAGTGTATATTGATAGTGTAGTAGCTTCTGATAATTCTAAACTTTATTTTTATATAGTAAATGGATCCTGATCGAGCGGCTAATGATGACGTAGCTAGTAACGCGCCGGCTTCTACGCAAGGGACCGCGCCTGTAGAGAGTGAACCTGAGACTAAGGGTCAAGGAGAAGAGGCCCGGGAAGCCTTTCTCCAAATGATGAGTAATTGGTATACGGAGTATGTACGAGCAAACCCTAATGCTCAACCTCCTCCACCCCCTCCTATACCTCAGCCAGCTTCTGTGGTTCCCCAAGGTATAGATTTAGTGAGAATAACCAAGCCCCCGGTAGATAAGATTCGGAAGTAAGGGGCCAAGGAATTCAAAGCCAAAGTAGATAATGACCCTGAGAGGGCAGAGTTCTGGGTTGAGAACTCAATGAGGGTATTTGATTAACTCTCCTGCACACTTGAGAAGAGCTTCAAATGTGCCGTGTCTTTGCTGAGGGACTCGGCCTATCATTGGACATCGGTGGTTCCAGAGGAGAGAGTGACGTGGGACTTCTTTTTGAAGGAGTTCCAAAAGAAGTATATAAGTCAGAGGTTTGTGGACCAGAAACGGAAAGAATTCATTGAATTGAAACAAGAAAAAATGAATGTGGTAGAATATGACCGTGAGTTTGTTAGGCTCAGCAAGTATGCACAAGAGTCGGTGTCTACAGAAGCTATCTTGTGCAAGAGGTTTGAAGATGGGCTGAATGAGGATATTAGACTGTTAGTTGGGATTTTAGAGTTAAAGTAGACCGGGCATGTAAGGCCGAAGAACTGAATAAGGAAAAGAGGAAAGCCATGAGTGAGGCCTGAGATGCGAGAAAAAGGCCAATGAGTAAATCATACCAAACTCAATCGAAGAGGTCCAAGGAAATGAACCCCTGGACGACAGCGTTATTTGGACATTCACATCAAGATCGAGGTAACACATACTCGGGCTTGAGAGTTCAAGCCACTTCGATGGCAAGTGTGGGCAATCCGAAGACCAAACCAGAGTGTCCAAATTGTGGTAGGCAGCACACTAGGGAGTGTTAGGAAACAAGCGGAATTGTTACAAGTGCGGTTCACCCGACCATTTTATCCGAAATTGTCCAGAGAGGGAGGAGAAGGAAAGAAAGCAAGAAGTGAGATCAAGCAATGTATCTTTGAGGGGTAGATCACAAAAAAACTCGGGAGATGGGACTAGTAGTAAAGGTGCGCCTCGAGATTCTGCTGTGAGACCAGAGGGTCGAGCACTTGTAAGGACCTATGCCATTCTCGCTCGCAAAGAGACATCATCTCCAAATGTGATAACGGGTACTTTTTCTCTTCATGGTACCTCTATTATTGGTTTAACTGATCCGGGGTGTACCCATTGTCATTTGACAATTAGAGGTTATTATTTTCCAACAAATCTTATATTGTTGCCGTTAAATGAGTTTGACTTGATTCTTGGTATGGATTGGTTGACTACTCATAATGTTTTAATGAACTATGGTAGTAAATTTATTGAATTGAAATGTGAAAATGGAGATGTTATTCGGGTTGAATCAGGTAAGTCAGATAGTTTGGCGATGATAATTTCTTCTATGGTAGCCGAGAAATACTTGAGGAAAGGATACGAGTTCTATCTCGCTTTTGTGTTGAATGCCCAAGAATCAGAAATAAAGATTGAATCAGTACCGGTGGTATGTAAGTATCCAAATTTATTCCCTGAAGAGTTACTCAGATTACCTCCAGTTAGAGAGGTCGAGTTTGGAATTGAGTTAATTCCGGGAACAACACCTGTTTTGGTTGCTCCGTATAGGATGGCAACATTAGAGTTGAAAGAACTGAAGGTTCAGTTGCAAGAGTTAACGGATAAGGGATCTGCAAGACCGAGCTATTCACCGTGGGGTGCTCCTGTACTTTTTGTAAAGAAGAAAGATGGGTCGATGAGGTTGTGCATAGACTACAGACAGTTCAACAAAGTGACGGTGAAGAATAAGTACCCTTTACCAAGAATAGATGATTTATTTGACCAACTGAACGGAGCTACAGTGTTCTCCAAGATAGATCCAAGGTCTGGTTATTATCAGTTGAGGGTTAAGAAGCAAGATGTGCCGAAAATTGCATTTCGGACGTGGTATGACCATTATGAGTTTCTTATCATGCCATTTGGTTTAACGAATGCCCCTACGATGTTTATGGATTTGATGAATTGCATCTTCCGACCGTACTTGGACAAGTTTGTAGTCGTTTTTATTGACAACATATTAGTCTATTCTCGGGATGAGAGTGAACATGCAGAGCATCTGTAACAGCAGATTTTGGGGCTAGTTGGAACAGTGGTCTCAGGACCACTAATCCGAGGTTGAGGAATTTTTTTTTGGTATTAATTTATGTGTTATAACATGTTTTTAATAGTGCATGGGAATTTTGGTGCTTTTAATTTTAACGATTGAATGCTTAATTATGAAAAAGGACTAAATCGCATAAAGTGCGAAAGTTCTATTTTTCAAGGTAGAGGTGTCTAATAGCCATAGAATATTAAATTGGAGGTCCTTAAAGTGAAATTAGGCCATTGGATGTGTGATGGTAGGACATATAGCTTGGGGGGGACAAGAGCATTAATTTTAGTCAAAATTTGGTGACATTAGGTGATAAAAAATGAATAAAATAAGATAAAAAGATGAGATATCATCTTTTACTATTCCTTCTTCTTATACCACTGAAAATTGAGAGGAAATAAGGGTTCTTGGAGTTCAAATTTTCAGCTACATCTCATCCTTACAAGTAAGTCATTTTGATGATTATTTTTGATGATTTTTGTACTTTTGGAGTCCCCAAAGCTTAAGCTAGCTAATGAGGGGACTAATTTGTTAAATGGTTGAAAGTTTAAGGACTTGCCATGAGAGAGTTTATGTTGTTAGCTAAGTTTTTATGGAAGAAAATGAATGTTAGTGAGATGAGAAATAACTTTTGTGAAGGGTGTTGCCATGGAAAACACCTGAATAGGACCTATTTGTAAATATTGAATTTGTGTAATAAATGCATGAAATAAATGGTTTTGTAAGTTGTTGTAAGAGAAATAAATGTTCAGCTAGGTTTGGTTAGTGAGAAAATATGGTGAAAAATGATTTACTGAGCTTAGGGGCAAAATCATAATTTTGCCATAGTATAAGGGCAAAATGATCATTTTTGCCTAAATAGAGGTTATGATGTATTATGACTATAAAATGATTGAATGAGTGAAATTTTATTGTTATAAATCAAGAAGAGCGTGGAATTAACCTTGACCTGGGAAAAGGCAAGGTTTCGGATTAAACCGTAAAATTAACGTATTTTGCACCGAGGTAAGTTTATGTGTAAACGATGCATCTTAAATACACATGTTATTGCTTATTGGTGCATTGTATGTTTGAGAGCACTTATGATTTAAATGGATTGGATTGGGTAGAAAATGAATAAATTCCATATGAATGTTGAAATAGATATGTAGATATGGAATATTGTCCGTGGTAAATAATGGTAGGCTGTGTGCGATACCACTTTATTATTTATTCTTGATGGTGGGCTATGTGCAATACCACCTTATTACTTACCATCATTTATATTATCATTTGGAGGGCTATGTGCGATACCACCGTAAATATTCTTGATGGTGAGCTATGTGCGATACTACCCTGTTAAATAGTAATGGTAGGCTAAGTGCGAAACCACCGAGTGTTTGGTATTACTATGAATGGCTTATTTTGAAAGTTTTATGTTTCGTATCATGTGACCTTGTGATGATAAGTGCAGGGATGATTGTTAATGAATGTGAGCATTATGCTCGTGATATGGTTGAAATATGGTAAGAGATGAAACGAGTAAGCATGACTATGAAATGTGAATTGTTCTTGCTTAGTATGTAATGCTAATTGTTGAGTAGCATATGTTATGATGTTTATTGTTTACATGTAAACTTACTAAGCGTAAAGCTTACTCCCTTTCTTTTCCCTTGTTTTATAGTGTCACAGAGCCGGGTCGAGATACGAAGATAATTGAAAGACCACCCACACTACCTGTCATCTCGGTATAGCTAGAATTAGCATTTTAAGTATGGCATGTATAGTGGCTAGACTAGGTGAATAGTTTTGTTATTTTGGCCAAATATGTATTGGCTTCTTATAGATGAATTCTTTTGTACATAGCCTTAGTTAATGGCTCAATACTTTTAATCAATGAAAATATGAGGTTATTTAATAAAGTGCTGTTGCACAAATTGACTTATTTGATGATTTGTTGTATGAGATCATGTTACGTGGGCTAGGGTGACAAAAGAGCTTGGCAAATAGCCTTTTTCATGTCCAAAAGGTTAGGCACACAGGCATGTGTCTAGGCCATGTGTGACACACGGTCAATTGCATGGGTGTGTGATCAGGCCGTATATTCCCTTGCATGTTAGAATTGCAAGTCAGTAAGCTCAGTAGTAAACACACGGGCAGAGACACGACCGTGTGTCTCAGCCGTGTGAGAGGCACGACCAAAGACATATGCGTGTGCCTAGGCCGTGTGAAGTTTGTAACTGAATTTAGGAATTTAATTCGACACACGGTCTAAGGACACGAATGTGTGCCTTTTTCGTGTGACCATAGTGAGATGATTATGTCATAAACAGCATGCCAAGGTTTTGGCACACGGGCTAAGACACGGACGTGTCGAGGTCGTGTCAGGGACACGAGCATGTCGAGGCCGTGTCAGGGACACGGACGTGTGTCTGACTGTGTGAATTAAGTCAGTGTCGACCACAGGTGAGGAGCACGGGCATGTCTTAGGGGCACACGGGCATGTCCCTTGAACAACACGGGCGTGTGGCCCCTGTTTAGGCAAAATTTTTCTAAGTGCGTAAAAGTTTCCAATTTATTTCCGAAACCTTCTAGAAGTATGTTTAGGGCCTCATAGGCCCATTATAAGGATGTTAGATGTGTGAATGAAAAATTTATAATTTGGAATGACATTTGATAGCCCAAAGTTGTATGACTATGTGAGTTAAGTACGGTAACGCCTCATACCCAGTTCCAGCGTAGAATACGGGTAAGGGGTGTTACAGCATCTGAGAATTGTTTTGCAGACTTTAAGAGACAAGTAATTGTATGTTAAATTTAGTAAGAGTGAGTTTTGGCTCCGAGAGGTCAGATTCCTAGGACACGTTGTATCAGGTGATGGTATCAGAGTTGATTCGAGTAAGATCTCGGCTATTGTGGAGTGGAAACCGCCAAGAAATGTGTCGGAAGTCAGAAGCTTTTTGGGTTTAGCGGGGTATTACAGACGGTTTGTAAAGGGTTTTCCATGATTGCTACCCTGATGACAAAACTATTACATAAAGATGTCAAGTTTGAATGGACTGAGAAATGCCAACAGAGCTTCGAGAGATTGAAAATCCTATTGACTGAGGCGCCAATTTTCGTACAACCAGAGTCGGGGAAAGAATTTGTGGTCCACAGTGATGCTTCATTTAACTGTCTTGGCTGTGTGTTGATGCAAGAGGGTAAGGTAGTCAATTACGCCTCGAGACAGCTAAAACCGCATGAGAAGAATTATCTGACTCACGACTTAGGGTTGGCTGCGATCGTTTTCTCTTTGAAGATCTAGTGCCATTATTTATATGGTGAGAAGTACCGAATCTTCACTGATCATAAGAGTTTGAAGTACTTGATGGATCAAAAGGATTTGAATTTGTGACAATGGCGGTGGCTCGAATTATTGAATGACTATAAGCTAGCAATTGATTATCATCCGGGGAAAGCAAATGTAGTGGCGAATGCCTTGAGTAGAAAATCCCTGTATGCTTTGAGGGCCTTAAGTACGAGCTTAGTGTTGTCTGAGAATGGTGCTATATTGGCCGAGATAAGGGTTAGACCGCTATTTATTCAGCGAATCTGTGAAGCGCAAAAGAATGATAATGAGATACAAGCTAAGAGGGCTAAGTGTGAATCAGGAAATGATTCTGACTTTCGGGTGAGTTCAAATGATTGTTTCATGTTTCACGACAGGATTTGTGTACCAAAAAATGATGAGTTGATCTGGAAAATTTTACATGAAGCACACAATGGTAATTTGTCAGTACATCTCGGTAGCACTAAAATGTACAATGATCTGAAGAAGTTTTATTGGTGGCCAGGTATGAAAAGAGACATCCCTGAGTTCGTAACAAGATGTTTGATCTGGCAACAAGTGAAAGCCAAGCATCAGGTACCTTCGGGATTACTTCAGCTGGTAATGGTTCCCAAGTGGAAGTGGGATTGGATCACTATGGATTCTGTAACGGGGTTGCCTATGACTCCGAGAAAGAAAGATGCTGTGTGGGTTATTATGGATAGACTAACGAAGTCAGCTCACTTTATACCAGTCCGTGTTGATTATACCCTCGATAAGTTGGCCGAGTTGTATATTGCTGAAGTGGTGAGACTACATGGAGTGCCTGTATATATTATCTTGGATAGGGATCCTATATTTACTTCAAGATTCTGGAAGAAGTTACAGGAAGCATTAGGTATAAGGTTGAATTTTTAGTACTGCGTTCCATCCTCAAACTAACGGCCAATCTGAAAGAGTGATTCAAGTCTTTGAGGATATGCTCCGATGCTGTGTGTTAGAGTTTGGAGGTAATTGGGAAAGATATCTACCTTTGGTTGAATTTGCTTACAACAACAATTATCAGTCGAGTATACGGATGGCACCGTACAAGGATTTATATAGTCGCAAGTGTCGAACTCCCTTGTATTGGACCGAGCTTAGTAAGAAACAAATTCATGGGGTTGGTCTAGTTAAAGAGACCGAGGAGAAAGTGAAAGTGATCCGAGATAGTCTGAAAGCTGATTCAGATAGACAAAATTCGTATGCAGATTTAAAAAGGAAAGAAATCGAGCTTCAAGTGGGCGACAAGGTATTTCTAAAGGTATCCCCATGGAAGAAAATATTGATATTTGGTCGTAAAGGCAAATTGAGGCCACTATTCATAGGACCGTATGAGGTTACCGAAAGAATTGGGCCAGTGGCATACGATTGGCTTTGTCGGTAGAGTTAGAGAAAGTACACAACGTGTTTCATGTGTCAATGTTGCGACGATATCGTTCCGATACTTCGCATGTGATCCCTCCAATGAAAGTTGAGATATGATTGGACATGACTTATGAAAAGGAGCCGATTAAGATATTGGCTCAGGAGGTTAAACAATTGAAGAATAAGAGCATAGCTTTAGTAAAAGTGTTATGGAAAAAACACGGTGTGGAAGAAGCTACGTGAGAACCGAAAGAAGCCATGAGAGAACAATATCCAAACCTTTTTACCGGTAAGATTTTTGAGGGCGAAAATCTCTAAAAAAGGGGAGAGTTGTAACAACCCGATTTTGGGGCTAGTCTGAATAGTGGTTTTGGGACCACTAATCCGAGGTTGAGGAAAATTATTTTAGTATTATTTTATTGTGTTACGACATTAAGATATGGCTATTTAAAAATTTTGGTGCATTAATTTAACAATTGTGTGTTTAATTGTGAAAAAAGACTAAATCACATAAAGTGCGAAAGTTCCATTATAAGAGGTAGAGGAGTCTAATAGCCAAAGAATATCAGATTGGAGGTCCTTAAAGTGAAATTAGGCCATTGAATGTGTGATGGCCGGCCATGTAGCTTAGGGGGACAAGAGCATTAATTTTAGTCAAAATTTGGTGACATTAGGTGATAAAAGAATGAATAAAATAAGACAAAAAGATGAGATATCATCTTTTACTATTCCTTCTTCTTCTACCACTAAAAATTTAAGAGGAAATAAGGGTTATTGGAGTTCAAATTTTTAGCAAAACAAATCTCTTGCAAGTAAGTCATTTTGGTGGTTTTATTTGATAATTTTTGTACTTTTGGAGTCCCCAAAGCTTAAGCTAGCTAATGATGGGACTAATTTGCTAAATGGTTGAAAGTTTAGGGACTTTCCATGAGAGTGTTCATTTTGTTTGCTGAGTTTCTATGAAGGAAAAAGAATGATAGTGAGTTAAGGAACAACTTTTGTGAAAGGTGATAGCATGAAAACACCTAAATAGGACTTGAATGCAAAGATTGAAAATGTGTAATAAATGCATGAAATAATTGGAATTATGAGTAGTTGTAAGAGTAATAAACGTTCAGCTAGGCTTGTTTAATGAGAAAATATGATGAAAAATAATTTACGAGCCTAGGGGCAAAATTGTAATTTTGCCATAGTACAAGGGCAAAACGGTTATTTTTACCTAAGTAGAGATTATGATGTATTATGATTAGAAAATGATTGAATGAGTGAATTTTGTTTTTATAGACCAAGAAGAGCGTGTAATCAACCTTGACCGAGAAAAAGGCAAGGTTACGGAATAGACCGTTGATTAACGCATTTTGCATTGAGGTAAGTTTATGTGTAAACGATGCATCTTAAATATACATGTAATTGCTTATTGGTGCATTGTATGATTGAGAACACTTAAGATTTAAATGGATGGAAATTTGGTAGAAAGTGAATAAAATCCATATAAACGTTGAAATAAATATGTAGGTGTGGAATATTATCCGTAGTAAATAATGGTGGGCTATGTGCGATACCACCTTAATTATATTTGTTGGTGGGCTATATGCGATACCACCTTATCACTTATTGATGATGGGTTGTGTGCGATACCATCGTTAGTATTATTATTTGGTGGGCTAAGTGCGATACCACCGTAAATATTCCTGTTGGTGGGCTATGTGCGATACCACCCTGTTAATAATAAATGGTGGGCTAAGTGCGATACCACCGAGTGTTTGGTATTACTAAGAATGGTTTATTGTGTAATTGTGATGTGTTGTTTCATGTGATCATGTGGTGATCAAGTGCAGGAATGTATGTTAAATAATAAGAGCATTTGGTTGTGATATGGTTGGATTGTGGTAAGGGATGAATGAGTAAGCATGATTTTGGATTGTGAAATGTTATTTATTGATTAGGACATGTTATGATGTTTATTGTTTACATGTAAACTTACTAAGCTTAAAGCTTACCCCCTTTTCTTTTCCCTTGTTTTATAGTGACAAAGAGTCGAGTTGGGATACAAAGATAATTGGAAGATCACCCACACTATCAGCTCATCTCGGTATATTTAGAACTAGTATTTTGAGTATAGCAATGGCGTGTATAGGAGCTAGACTAGGTATATTGTTTTGTTATTTTGGCCAAATGTGTTGGCTCCTTATAGATGAAATCTTTTGTATATGGCCATAGTAAATGGCTCTTTACTATCAGTCAATGGAATGAAAGGTTATTCATAAGTGTGTAGAGTATATGGTTGGGTTGTTTGGGTATGAATATGCATGAATGAATTGATGGTAGAAGGTGAATTATGCTTGAGTGAGTTAGGGTGATGAAAGAGCTTGGCAAATAGCCTTGTTCTTGTCCACACGGGTAGGCACACGGGCATATGTCTAGGCCGTGTAGGACACACGGTCAATTGCATGGGTGTGTGACCAGGTTGCGTGTCCCCTTGTATGTTAGAATTGCAAGTTAGTAAGCTCAGTAGTAAGCACACGGGCAGAGACACGACCATGTGTCTCAGCCATGTGGGAGGCACGGCCAAAGACATGTTTGTGTGCCCAGGCCGTGTGAGGTCTGCACCTGAATTTAGGAATTTAGTTCGACACATGGTCTAAGGACACTGGCGTGTGCCTTGGCTGTGTGACCATAGTGAGGTGATGACGTCATAAATAGAATGCCAAGGTTTTGGCACACAGGCTGAGACACGGGCGTGTCGAGGCCGTTTAAGGGACACGAGCATGTGTCCAGCTGTTTGAAATAAGTCAGTGTTGATCACGGGTGAGGGACATAGGCATGTGTGGCCACACGGCCTGCCCACATGGTCGTGTCCCATTTCACACGGGCGTGTGGCCCCTGTTTAGGTAAAAAAAATTTAAGTGCGTAAAACTTTCCAATTTATTTTCGAAACCTTCCGGAAGTATGTTTAGGGCCTCGTAGGCCCATTATAAGGAGGTTAGATATGAGAATGGAAAAGTTTTAATTTAGAGTGGAATTTGATAACCCGAAGTTGTATGACCATGTAAGTAAAGTACGGTAACGCCTCATACCCGATTTCGGCGTAGAATATGGGTAAGGGGTGGTACGTTGACCATCAAATCAACTTGGATCTAAGGTATGTTCTACTCGTTGATGGGTACTGATCCACTATATCGATCATCGAATCGTCGCTTGGAGCTCACTGGCAAAATTTTTTAAAAAAAATGAATCTAGTGACTTAAATAAAAAGTTTTGAATAGTTCATGACTTAAATGAAAACTTTCGAATAGTTCAATGATCAAATTGTAACTTTCTTTAGTTAAGTGACCAAAATGAAAATTTACCTATAGTTTAGTGATTAATAGTGTAGTTTACCCATAAGTTTAAGAGTTAATTGCATTAGACATCATTAAATTATACGTTCATTCTAAATTGATCCTTAAACTTTAAAACATTCTAAGGGTATATATATGATGGCACCTGAACTTGGCAATTTGAACATATTTTGTATTTTTTGGGGACATTTAACTGATACCTAAACTGTAACACCCTTAACCCGACCCATCTGCCAGATCCGGGTATGACCTGATTAACTTATCCTAAATTCTATCGGCTAACTGTTATAAAACAAACTATATTGAAACAATAATGCTTCCTACAACAAAAGCCTTAAGCTTATCCAAAAGCTTGGTCTCACAAGGTTTCTGCCTCTATATAAACTATTTGTTTACAAAATAACTCTTAAAATTTAGCTAAGGGCTAACTATCCTAAAAATCTAGATTTTAGGGATGTTATCTGGCTTCGTTGTTATTGTTCTTGAGGCGAAGCCTCCAATGGTACCCTCTTCCTATGTGTATGACTCTAACTGCCCGCGATCCCCAATCTTGTCACTGTTTAGTTAGGTTCATTCTCTAAGTCCTCGATTAACCTTGCAAATCTTGCGAAAATTGGACAAACTCTTATAAGTTCAGATGAACTTAGTGAGTTCCTTCACTGCACTATAAATTAACCCTATCGCACGAGGGTAACAAATGTAAATTAAACTAAACATAAATTTCCTCCTTGCTCGCTCGAGGTAAGTGTTCTTTATCAGGGTGGTGGATTGTAACACCCCTAACCCGTATCCGTCGCCAGAATAGGGTTACGGAGCATTACCATAAATATGCAACTTAAATCATTCATTTTCAAACATTTCATATATCATATCATAAGTCATTCAAACACATACATATCGTCCCTTATTCGAGCCCTCGAGGCCTTAGAAATACTTTAAAAATGATTCGGGACTAATTCAGGAACATTTGAAATAATAAGGAAAAAGTTAAAAAATTTCATATTGCAGGGGTCATACGGCCGTGTGACTCACACGGCTGAGACACACGCCCGTGTCTCAGGCCGTGTGGACATTCGAAGTAGGGACACATGGCTGTGTCCCAACCCATGTCTGTGCCTCGTGTAACTCTCTGACTTGGGTCAACGGCTAAGCCACATGCTCGTGTGCCAGGACGTGTAACTCTCAAAATGGCCTCACACACCCGTGTGCCAGGCCGTGTGCTAGGCCATGTAACTGCCTGACCTGCAATCCTTTGAAACCTACAGGGGAAACACGACCATGTCACATGGCTGTATGTCACACATGGCTGAGATACACGCCTGTGTCTTTGGCTGTGTGGACAAGAAAATGGCTAAAATCAAGCCATTTCTTTCACCCTTCACAAGCATAAACTTAAGCACTTTGGCACACATGTTGACAACTTCTAAACATGGTCAAAACCTGCATAAAAAGAAAGATCCATACAATAGGATAATAATCCATACAACCAATATGTCGTTTAGGCACTTCAAACACATACATAAAAGATACCTAAACATGATCACACTTAACCATTCATCAACTAGCTTATCTTCATACCAAAACATTTCCTAATTAACCATAAATCAAACATACCAAATTGGTCATATCCATACCAATCCACAAAGCATCAAAGTGCCAAAAGCACACTAACCAATATACCATATTCATAAACCAAACATATCAACTAAATTCATCAACAAACCAAAACAATACATAAGTGTTTACTTTCATAACATCCTATTTGTACCAAAAGATATCTATTCACCTAGTTTAGTAATTCACCATACTACACCAAAACAACCTATAATGCCACATATACATGCCACAACCTTAAAGAGAACATGAACTACCAACATCGATGGATAGTGTGAGCCATAGATTCGATCCGTCCAAAAGTTAGCGATAATGATATACAAGATAATACACAAAAACGTATAAACTTATCATCAATTGAATGCAACTTTTATTTTACTCGATTGAAATTACCGAAGTATAAACAGGGGCATATACCGTATGTGCAATCATGGGTACGAAAGTACAAACAAGGGCACGCATGTGCATTCAGGTATAGTTAACATAAGTATTTTATTACATGGTTATAAGATGAAAATATGTATATGGAATTTCAATTATACATCTAAATACTATGATCTTACATTGACAACTAGTGCGTAGGAGTACGATCGAGCTAATCCGTGACTTTCGCCTTCCCTCGGTTTATTACCGGCTGAGATATATCTTGATCTAAAAAAATAAAGTATTTTCAATTAAATGTTTCAATAAATCTCAATTATTCAATTCAATCCACAAAACACATCTTTTTGCATCTTATAATTCTACCCCTAACATTTTAACTTCTTTACAGTTTAGTCCTTAAACTCGTAAAATGAAATTCAAGCAATTTCATCCACTTATTATGCTAGTCGAATTCAACATACACCTATAACAACTCATACAATTCATTATTTCATAATTTCATCATGTATTTTACACATTTTATAAATACATCCCTAATTTACATTTCCAATAAAAATCACTTTACAAAAGTTGTTTATTTATCAACAAAGATTCATTTTCTTCATAAAAAATCAAAAATCACACGAATACTTTCATGGAAAAACCCTAAACCTTTATCAGTTTTGCAAATTAGTCCCTGGGCTAGCTAGATTAAGTTACGACGACTTCAAAAACATAAAAATTATTAAAAATGGGTCAAAAACATACTTACATGCAAGTTTATAATCTTAGCTGAAACTTAAGCTCCGAAAATGGCTATCCTTCTTCTCATTTTCGGCGGTGAACTTCCATTGAGAAGATGATACCATCTTTTCATTATTTTAGTTTTAATTTATTTATGAAATTACTAAAGTAACCTTTACCATTAACCTTAAACATCATTTAAATGATGTCTATAAAAGTTCACTCATAATAAAAATGGTCTATTTACCACATAACTCCCTTTACTATTTAATTTCATAATCATTTGATACCTTTAGCTTATAGAACTTTAATTTTGCACCTTTTACGATTTAGCCATTTTTACTTAATTAAGCATGCAAACGTCGAAATTTCTTAACGTATTTTTTATACGACACTACTAACATATTGTAGACATTAAAATAATAATAAAATAAATATTTTCATGTCGAATTTGTGGTCCCGAAACCACTATTCTGATTTCACTAAAAATAGGCTGTTACATGGACTCTACTCGATCCTCCGAGCTACTCAGCTCACTACAAGGCCTTCCTTTGATCGAACTCTCCACTTGACTATAATCCAGACACCTCGCCAGATCAATGAATTCTATCCTTACTTTTCGTCTTTTCTTCCTTTTATACACCCCACGTACAGGGTGTTTGAAGACCTCTATGGTAACTTCCCTATCTCCTTAGGTCATACCTTCCTTGGTGGACATTCGTGGTTAGGCCAGTCCTTGGTAGAGTCCTTTTGTTTCATACTATAGCCCGAAAGAACTTGTTGCCATTCTTGTATTAGGCTAACTTACAGAAATCATCGCCTCTCTGGTGAACCCATTGTCGTTCCACCCTATTGGTAACAATGGGGGGACTACTTCAAGTAATCTTCCCTTTACTCCAACCTTTACTTGGGAAATCATCTATCTCATAAGAAAAGGTTGGTCTAATTTGCCGAACCAACAGGCTATCTAAAGTGCCACTATACAAGTCTGCTAACTCACTTGCTTGATTTCTCCTTACGGTGCTAACATCGTGGTGGTGTACCCACATTCGGCCTTTCTCAAAAAGAGATAATCTTGAAAGACTTTTTGTCCCCTAAATAGAATCTTTATCTTGGAAGAGAAATTTCCATCCTTTCCATGGGATTGCCTTTCACATACAACTTTTTTGAGCCACCCCTAGTGGCTCTTCATGACAGATCCTTACTTGCGACTCTTAGACAATTTTCCCTTCTTACTTTTCCATAATTAGGCTAGCTCTCGCACAGCCTATCTTCCTCTAATTCTTGTTGGGTTTTCACCCATGCCTTGTTGGCTTTCACATCTATCTTTACCACTTTCATCATTTTTGGCGGATTTTTCAAGATTTGTTTGCCACTACTTACACTTTTTTTCGGCTTTTTTTCCACCTGTGTGGTTCTCATACTTGTCGCCCTGGCAGTATATCCTTCACTTGAGGTCCTAGTAGACTTTCTGTATTTTCTTTAGTGGACTCTATGGGTTGCCATAGTCGACTTGTGGTCTTACACCCTTCTTACCTCATTTCCCTTGTCTTGATAGACTTACCTCGTGTTTACCATCCCGACGAACTCTATTTGTGTTTACTACCCTAGCGAATTGTCTATTTTGTATTTATTGTCTTAGTGGACTATCTTTGTCATGTGTTTACTGTCCCAGCGGACTATCTTTTTTCTGTGTTTATTGCCCTAGTGATTTATCTCTGTGGATGCCATGGAGTCTTTCATACATGGTCTTACATTGATTCGCCATCATGACGTACTATCATATGATGCCATAGAGTCCTTCATCCATGGTCCTACTCATTATACCTGGCTGTCATAACATCTTTCATTTATGCTCCTACACAGTATACCTTATACATTGTACCTTGTACCATGCTGCCATGGCATTTTTCATCTATGGTCTTACGCTACGTACCTAATACTAGACTACCATAGCATCTTTCATCTATGGTCTTACACCATATACCGTCGTCATAGTTTTGCCTTGAAAGACCAATCGATACCACGTCGTGGTAAATACCTTTCCATGGTTCTCATTTCCTAAATTTTCCTCCTATTACCTCCTATAGACCACCTAACCTTGATGCTTGAACACCGTAGTGTTCCTTTCACAAGGCCCGAAGCTTCACCTGTGGCGGTTTCGAAAAGTTTCACTCCCAATTTCCCATCCTAACTTCATATATCCTATTGAGGTTTTCCCACAGTTTTCATGCACAAAACATGTACAGTTTACCATCCCGACGAACTCTATTTGTGTTTATTACCCTAGAGAACTGTCTATTTTGTGTTTATTGTCTTAGTGGACTATCTTTGTCATGTGTTTACTGTCCCAGCGGACTATCTTTTTTCTGTGTTTATTGCCCTAGCGATTTATCTCTGTGGATGCCATGGAGTCTTTCATACATGGTCTTACACTGATTCGCCATCATGACGTACTATCATATGATGCCGTAGAGTCCTTCATCCATGGTCCTACTCATTATACGTGGCTATCATAACATCTTTCATTTATGCTCCTACACAGTATACCTTATACATTGTACCTTGTACCATGTTGCCATGGCATTTTTCATCTATGGTCTTACGCTACGTACCTAATAGTAGACTACCATAGCATCTTTCATCTATGGTCTTACACCATATACCGTCGTCACAGTTTTGCCCTAAAGGATCAGTCGATACCACGTCATGGTAAATACCTTTCCATGGTTCTCATTTCCTAAATCTTCCTCCTATTACCTCCTATAGACCACCTAGCCTTGATGCTTGAACACTGTAGTGTTCCCTTCACAAGGCCCGAAGCTTCACCTGTGGCGGTTTCTAAAAGTTTCACTCCCAATTTCCCATCCTAACTTCATATATCCCATTGAGGTTTTCCCACAGTTTTCATGCAAAACATGCACATATCATCATTTTACATGACTATGTGATGTACATTATACTATGATCATTTCATGCTTATTGACATGCATCCACGAATATTCATGTTTATGCAAACATGACATACTCAGACAACATAGATCATAACTTCCATGGTTGGATTTTTAGAAACTCACCTAAAGCTTCATCATTTCCACGGCTTAGCTTTCTCGAACGCCAGAGCTTCTATTCTCCTAGTAGCTAAGCATCACAACAAAATTCTACTGGTTAAACTTGCTTTTTATCTTAAAAGCTTAGACTTTCATAAGCATGCAAAACCCCTAAAATGGTTTTGAAAATCCATGACTTTATTTACATAACCTTACATATACTGAAGGTCTTAGAATCTTTCCAGCTTGCTGGTTTTCCTACTTTTCCATCTCCATCCTCATGAAGTCTGCTCCATGCAGTACCTTCCATGGCTATTTCTTCTTCAAGCTACTGAAGAGGATGAAGAACGAAAGAAAATGAAATAGATTCAGGTAGGAAATCATCTCTGAGAAGCCATTTCCGAACTATTTATAGTCCTTCCTGCTCTATTACCAACCTCATGAGAATTGTGCCTTCACAATCATTGTCTCCCACCATGGAATCGACTGGTTCCTTTCTAACCGAACTAGGTTAAGTTCTCAACTATGTCCAATCTAGTTTCTAACTTTTCTTGATTTTTCAATAAAAGCTACCAACTTGCGATATCTCTTAATTTGGTCCTCCAATTGTCTCAAATTTCTAGGTAATTAGATATCCGGGTGTTACATAAACTTTAGAAACCATAAGCCAAGTTTGTACTTTTTATTGGTACCTAACCAACACCATTAGGTTTTTGGGTTGATACCTAATAGATTGTTAACGTATGTTCTAAAAATAATAATAAACATATATTCTGAAAAAAAATATGTTTCCATTTAAAAATATTTTATCGGTACCTGACTAACACCACTAGATTTTTATAACATCCATTTCTACAATATTCATTTTTATTTAAAATTTTTATTTTAAATTATACTACATAAAATTTAATGTGTCATTTAATGATTCAATTAAGGGTTTTATAATTGAAAGATTAAATTCATATAACATTGATAGTTTAAGAATGTATTTAAAATATTTTGAAGTTTGAAGCAAATTTAAAATAAAAGACATAGTTTCGAATATATAATGCAATTAAGTTATAAGTTAATACAATAAAGATTATCTATTAACATATTTTACTAAATTGTCATTGTCATAGATTTTTTTTTTAACAAATTTGAATCTTTGAATTTTTTAATTCTCATTTTTTATAAAATTATAATATATTAATGAAATTCATTTTTATTACATCTTGATTTTAACATCTAGATTCAATCCAACAACCATTGAATTTTTTTTGTTTGAACAATTCAACATCATTATGATAATTTATTTATATGATTTATGAATCCTTTGTGTTTATAAAATTTTATATTTATTTAATAAAAAATAATATATTAATTATGTATTTGAAATATAGAGAGACTGTATGTTTAAGTGACAAGAGTGTTGCGGGTGTATGCGGGTGTATAGATATATATACATATATCGTAATTTTGTGTGTATATATAGCTATTGTGTGTATTTATAATTATTAGTTATTCGTATTCATATTATTGAACCAACTAAGAAAAAAACCAAAAATTCACTATTTGGATAAAAAAGGAAAAGAATAATATGATTGTTTTTCTTTTTCTTTTGATTAAACTTAACATTTTTTTTTCATAAAAAGTTAAAATTGTTTTAGATAGGAAAAGCAAAAAATTGCTCAAAACTTTGAGATTCTGCTCAAAATCTAAGATTATTTAAAAAACAGTTAGGATTGAGATTATGTTTTCATTTTTGAATCTTGAGTATGATTGTAAGTGTGAGATTACGACACAATTTGAATATTTGAAATCTAAACATATTAATTACATTTTGAATTTTTTAAATTTAATTAAGTGTTGATGTGGTATCCACGTGATAATTTATGTGTATATCACATCAACAAAATTAACAAGGTTAATTTTTCTATTCATTTGGATGATTTGATAAATAATATAGATTTAAAAACTAAAAGAGATGAAAAGTTAAATAAGAACTAAAATAATCTTTTTTTTTAAATTAAAGGACCAAATAAATTATTATGCCAATATTCTTCAATTTTTAACTCTACACCTTGTGATTTGCACTTAGCAATGAAAAATTGTTCTAGGCGAGTTGAACCTAGATTTTTATAAGAAATTTTGATGCATTGAGTCATATATTCAGATGGTCAGGGAAATTTTCATTTAAGATCAGGTTTCACCATTTGACCTTAAAAAGCTTTTTTTTTTATTTTTTATTATTTGATATTTTAAAATTTTTAAAATTTTTAATATTTAAAATAAAATAAATAATTTGTTATAGTGTATGTTGTTGATAGCGTAAAGGCTAAATTTTAATTTTATCAAATTTAGTCTCTAAACTTTTCAATTTTTGAAAATTTAGTTCTAATCAAATGGTAACAATTAAATTTGTTTGGTTAAATTCTACTATTAGCCTTGTATTATAATTAAATTTAGAGATTTTCTCATTGTTTTCCAACTGAATCATTATTCTACTATTAGTCTTGTATTATAATTAAATTTAGAGATTTGCTCATTGTTTTCCAGCTGAATCATTCTTATTCGCTATATTTTCTGAATTTCAAAATTTTAGTCTTAATATAAATGATAACCATTAGATCTAATAATTGGTTTTTCTTTTGTGAGTAATAAAATGGAGATGGTAAGATAACATGGTATTACACATGCAATAATATGTTTGACATATCAAATTTTAAAAAATAATAGAACTAATTTAATGAATTTAATAGTTGTTATTTAGTTTGAACTAAAATTTTAAAATTTTATAAGTATAGAGACTAAAAATGACTAAATTAAAGTACATGCATTAAATCCACAACTTACTCAAAGTACAAGGTCTAATAGCATAATTTGACGTAATGTAAATGTATTGTTTTCTTTTAAGTGTTGTTTTTTTTTATAAACCACAAATGTTCTCATCTGTTTTATGATTTGAGTATAGTTTTGTTTGTGTCGGGATGGTATTCAAGTACAACCCTTCCAACAATGATGACTCTAAGATTCAAACTTCGTTCAAATGTCTAGGGAGGAAGTCCACTTCCATGTCTTCCAACTACTTATTGGTTCTTTTAAGTGTTGTTACATTGAAAAGTGTTACATTTTCAAGGTTTGTCCCTGACTCTAAAAAGAGCTTAAAGGCATCTCTCGATGTCACTAAAGAGCAAGATCATGATCATTGAAAAACGAGCACATAACATAACATTGAAGAGCACAAAGTGGTTTGAACCTAGGATCTCTCGAGTATAAAGTACGTCGGGCAACTAGAGTGGTACCTTAGTTCACTTGCGAATCATCTTTATCTTCCATGTCATGGGTTCCTACCCTGCCATGTGCTATATTTTTAGTGCTCATAGTGTTATGTGTTTGCTTTTTAGCAACCATTTTTTCACCTTTCAATGTTTGAATTCAAGACCTTTTAAGATGTAGTGGGATTTTGGGCAATTAAATTACCATGAATTCTCTAAATGCTAGAGGTTATAGGTTCAACCCTCGTTGTGTACTATTTTTTAGTAGTAATGATAAGATGCACTAGTTTTACAATGATCATAATTTTTTTCTGTCAAAATTGTAAAATTTTGATACAAAACGTAATAAATTTAGATGATACGGATGAGTGCGAATGAATGCGGAAGCGGATCCTAAAGTTTGTTCAAGTCACGAATTTGACTTAGGGCTTTAGTCATTCAGAAAGAAATTTGGATTTTGACACAACCTGAAACACCATCAAAGCCAAGTCAAACAAAACAAATAAAAATAAATAACTAAGATAAATAAATAAAATAATAAATCAAAGATTGGGACACTAAAGAAGAAAATAAAGAAGATAGATTGAAAAGATAGAACTTGATATGTAGAAGTCCTAAGAAGCCTCGGAAACACGAAGAATCCACAACCCCCTTCAAGCGGCTCTAATTTCCCTTTCAAGATAGAAACCTTGGAAAAAAAAAGTTTGAAGATGATCCCCACAATTTAAATGATTGTTAAAACTCTTCTAAAAGAAACTCAAGAACAATTTTGGAAAAGAAAAACTCAAAGAGAATTTGATTAATAATAATTTGAATGATTTGTGTACAATGCAAAGGCCTATATATAGGCTAGCGAAATAAATCTAAATAAAAATCTTAAGTATACTATAAATCTAATTAATCTAAAGAAGAAGTAGTTTTAAACTAAACTTTCTGGTTGACATAAAACTCCTAAATAACTTAAACTACTTAATAATTATTAAAAATTAGGACTAATAAAATAATAAGAGTTGATAAATACAATATTGGGCTCATATATAATAAAAATTAAGCCAAAAACTCAAACCCAATATGATTTAAACACAAATTAAAAGCCTAAAACTCATAATTTCCATCATAATCCCATCCAAAAATTCTTCTCGCACAATCTTCACTCAAATGGTCATAACTTGAGCTCTTGAACTCAAAATCGAGTGATTCAAAATGTGCTTTGAAGCTAAGATATATATATCCGAACTACATGAAGACATCTCAACCTAGAAATGCCAAAATCCCATTCAAAAAGCTATCACGAGTCTATTGATTTCCTAAGCTTGAAAATTGGCAACTTCAGTGAATGGAATTTAATAAATTTCACGCATCCGTGTATGTATCATTGGATATATTATGTTAGGTCATCAAGAACAAAAAAATAGATGCAAAAATATACCTGAATCCATCAATATCTTAGAATCTTCAAGTTCTATGGTTTTGATCTTCCAAATTAACACACAAGTATTTTAGAGAAAACAAATCTCTCTTTTCTGAATATGATATATCAAAAAAGTTATGTATGTGTAATTTGGGGACCATAATCCTTATATATAAATTTCACATTAACCTTTGTTATACTGTCCACCATTACTGACTCGTTACTTGCTTACTTGACTGGGAATAACCCGATTCTTTTTAGTTTAGTAGTGATCGCCTGCATAATTTACATCACATGAGTTCGCATGTGGTGGGTTCACATCATCATGCAAGCAAACCCACACTTAGGGAACACGTGTTAATCTTAGAATAGGGTACGTGGTGGCATGCATAGGGGCTTACCTAGGATGTCACATCCAAGAACTGTATCATATAAATAGGAAATTGGCCTCATTGAGAGATAGACTCACGAAAACACTCAACAATTTGGCGTGGTGAGCATGGACAGGCTTCCGATCATTAGAAAATTAGAAAAAAAAGATGACCGACCCTAACAAGAACTTCCCTAGAAACTTCCCATCATGTCAAGTTGGAGGTTCTGACATCGACAATTAGCCTCGAGAGGTGGACCTTTTTCCTGGTTGGTTTCCTAATCGACCAGAGAACTTAAGCAACTTAGGCCAATGAGGTGTCTTTAATTCTTTTGATCTCAGGGTCGTCCTTTCCCTCTGATTAGGGAGCATTGCCGCTGCAATTATTTGGTTTACAAGAACAACTAAGGTTAACGAAATAATAGATGACTCAGTAGAGTACTAGGTTTGAGCAACATCAGTTGTTTCACCAGGAGCTACTAAAATAAAATAAAGAGTTGAATAGAAATATGCAATTTGACCATTCCAATCTCTAGGATAATGTCGCACCTCTCTAGGAGAAGGCTGTTGGAGCACATGCAAAGCTGTGGGAAAATGAGATAGATCCTTTGCGTAGAGACGTTCAAGCATTACACCCTGATGTACAAGACATGGATTGGTTGTTTTGTTCCAACAACCCTTTTTCTCTAGAGGTTGTAGCTGTGAGCCTGCCATAAAAGTTCAAAGTACCGAAAGAGATGTTTAAAGGTAGAAGGGACCCAAGAGCACATCTCATGCAATATTATGGTTACATGAATGTGTTAGGGGCTTCTGACGCAACGAAGTGTAAGGCTCTCTCAATTACTCAAGGGAAGCATGAAGGATTGGTATTTATCTTTTCCATAGGGTTCCATTCAAAGCTTCTCACAGTTGGGTCAAATGTTTTTGGGTAGGTTCAGTTCCCATAGGACAATAATGAGCACCCCAATGGCTTTAATGTCAGTGAAGCAGAGAGATGGAAAATCTTTACAGAATTATGTGAAACGATTTCATGTAGCCACGTTAAACACGAATAATTTAGTGGACCAATGGGCTATTGATGTCTTCATTATGAGATTTAAAAATGAGCATGTTCAGTACTCATTTATTGATAATAGACCGTAGATTTTGGCAGGCTTATATTAGAGGATACATAAATTTACTGAGGTTGAGAAAATTAAAAGGGAAGCTCGCAATACCTTTCAAAGGGATGATAGGCAGTTTAGGACTTGTTAGAGTGTACGTGGCCAACAAAGTCCTTCTTCTCAAAATCTACGAGTCCAAGATGGGGGACAACAGAGGAAATATTCACAGAATGAATCACCAATGACACTCCAAAGGCCTCAGGGTGAGCACACGAGAAGGTATGTTCCTCATGAAAAATTTGAAGTTTACACTCTTTTAAATGCTTCACGTACCTATATTATTAATCAGGTGAGAAGCTTGAGAATTTTGTTGAGTCCACCACCTTGCAACCTAGTCAGATGAGGTCCAACTAAAGAGACATGTATTTTTCCCAATGACAAGAAGCACAAGACAATGATTGTTTCTTTTTAGAGGATGCAATAGAAGAGGCTGTTAGAAATGGCGAACTAAAGGATTTTGTAGCACAGGAGGCTTTACCATCTGGGTAGATTTCACGAGGTGGTGATAAGGGTAAGCAGAAGGTCAGGGTAATGATACATGTCATAATTTGTATAGATGAAGAATGGGCAACATCTAATACAAAGAGGAAGGCGCATTTAATAGCCCATTTTTAGTGAAATCAGAACAGTGGTTTTGGGGCCACAAATCCGAAGTAAAAATATTTATTTTATTATTATTTTGAGTTCTATAACATTATAGTATGATTGTATAAAAATTTCGTTAAGAAATTTTATCGTTTGCATGCTTAATTTGATAAAGGACTAAATCGCATAAAGTGCAAAAGATGTGTTTTAATAGCTAAAGGTGTCTAATAACTATGAAAATTTAAAGTGGATCCTTATGTGGTAATTAGACCATTTTTATAGTGAGTGGACATTTACGGGCACTAAATGGATGTTTTCAAAGGTTAATTAATAAGGTTAATTTAGTAATTTAATAATTACATAATAGCAAAATGATTAAAACAAAGCCATCATCTTGTTTATTCCTATCTACCATAGAAATTTAGACTTGAAAACTCCATGGAAGGAGCTTGAAGGTTCGACCAAGAGTATATTGTGCATGTAAGTGCAATTTTGCAAGGTTTTTAATGATTTCTATGTTTTTAGAGTCGTTGTAGCTTAGTCTAGCTAGCCCAGGGACTATTTACAAAACTGTTAAAGTATTAGGGTTTCACCATTGTTGAATGTGTATGTGTTTTGAAGTTTAATGATAGAAAATGAATTGTTGTTGTTAGATAAACAACATTTAGATAAACAAATTAGGGATTTATTTGTGAAGTGTGAAAATTATGTTGTAAACGTGTGAAATAATGAAAATTATGGGCTGCTATGGGTCTATATAGAATTTGGCTTGCATGGGTGTGGATTAAATTGCATGAATTTGCATTTTGATGAGCTAGGGACTAAATTGTAAAGAGGTTAAATGTTTAGGAGCAAAATACTAATTTTGTCATAATATGAAATTTGGGTTAAATTGAATAGAATATTATTTAAATAAGTTAAATTTGATTATATATATATATCAAGAAAAGCTACGTTCAGAATTAGATCGAGGGCAAAACAAAGTAGTTGATTGATCGCTTGATTTTTCTCTGTATTAATTCGAGGTAAGTTCGTAAGTTTATAAGCATTAAATAATCATATGTTAAATGCTTTAATATTGCATTCTTGATAAATATGACTTCACGAAAATACTCGACAAAAATTTGGCAACTTATGAGATCCCGGTTGAACCTTAGGAATGAATAGGATACAAATGGCATGTCATTAGGGGTTACCATGTTCTGGGTACTGGTCTTGTATGTTCTACCGGTGGCTGAGTTTTCTGGCATGTGTTGCGGTTACTCATCAACTTGTGTGAGCAGCACCGTTAGCTTGTGTGAGCAGACTAGTGGTAGCTCGAAAGTGAATATTTATATGAGATATGAGATAGAGATGGTTTCCACCATGTATTGGCACTTAGTGTGTGAGATTCCCAAGTATCCGATAGTATTCCAAATGGTGCAACGGTCGAAGATGATGGTACGAGGATATATGATATGATACGAACCAGTTCAGGTATTTGTGAGAAGTATGTCAAGTAATTCATAGTTGATGTACTCATATATGACTAACATGGTTATGATTATGTGCTAACCTTTGGATTTGATTATAACTTACCTATGTTTACTTATGCTTCTTTAAATTTTGAATGAATGGTAAGTTCTACTTATTAGCCATACAAGCTTAGTAAGATTAATAGCTTACTCTGTTTACTTTTCCGTGTTTTATAGTGATTTCAAAGCTTGCTCTGATTGGAAGTTGCCAGAAATCTCATCACACTATCCAGCCGTTGTTTTGGTACTTTTGAACTTTGTGTATTTTCGTTATATGGCAAGTATAGGTGTTTTGGCTAATGTAGCGTATATGTCTTGATGAGTTTTGGCCATTTGAATTGGCTTGTAAAGTAGTCATATATTTTGAATTGTATATATGTACAAATGGTCTTGTGAAATGTGGTATATAGTTGCTATATGAATGCCTTTCTTGTGAAATTGTGTTTTTAGTACCAAATGGTTGGAATTGAGATGAAATTTCATGCTAAGTTTTAGGCACAATGTCTCATGTATGCTTTTGACCATTTAGGTGGTTTTAGGGATTGATATTGGTATGATTTTGAATGTCCAAATGTGATGTTTATGAACATTGTTTATTGTTGGTATTGGCATAGCATGATTTGGACTTGGTTGTGATTGGTTTGAATGCCTATTGATGATATGGTCATATGCTATTTGATGTGTTTAGGTTGATGCAAATTTGGGTGAGAAAAATGGCTTGGAAAATAGCCTATTTTTGTCCACACGGGCATGTGTCTCAACCGTATATGACACACGGCTAGGTGACACAGTTGTGTCTTCCCTAACACTTATTTAGAAACGAAGTCAGTAGCTTCACACGGCCTAATACACGGGCGTGTGGTTTTGCTGTATGGCACAAGTCAGTATACCCTCTAGTTTTCCCAAGGCCTAGCCCATGGCCTGGCACACGGGCGTATGAGGCCATTTCGAAGGGTACATGGGCTAGTCACACGGGCATGTGGTTGGCCGTGTGACCCAAGTTAGTGAGTTACACGGGGTCAGACACGGGCTAGGACACGGCCATGTGATCCCATTTCAAATGTCCACACGGCCTGTAACACGGGCGTGTGTCCCTTGTATTTTGAAAATTTTTTATGTTTTTTTAAAAATTTATTAAGTATGCGATTTAGTCCCGAACCACTTCTATTGCTTGTTTTAAGCCCCGAGGGCTCGTGTTGGGGACTATATGAATGTATTTGAATAACTTTTATTTAGATATGAGAAATGTGTGATTGTTTAAGAGATAAGTCCGAAAATGTTCTGTAACCCTATTCTGGCGATAGATACGGGTTAGGGGTGTTACATTTATTGGTTTTAGAGCTATGGTTTAGTCGATTTTAAGATTAACGTAGCGTGTGTGAGTCTAGCTATACATGCCATATTTAACCTGTGATAGTGTGATATCTTCTGACATCTTTAAATTATGTTTTCATATAATAATGGATCCCAATCGAGCAGTTTTCGATGATGTAGAAAATAACGCGCCAGGCTCCATTCACGGAGTAGCACCATCTGAATCGAAACCTGTATCCGAGGGTCATGGAGGAGAGGCTAAGGAAGTCTTCTTCCAAATGGTGAATGAATGGTTCACTGAGTTTGTCCGAATAAATCCAGCTGTTTAGCAACCTCCATCCCTACCTATTCCCCAACCAGTTCCCGTAGCTCCTCAAGGTTTAAACCTTTGCGTATGAGTAAGCCGCCTGTTGATAAAATTCGAAAGTATGGGGTTGAAGAGTTTAGAGCTACAGTTGATGATGGTCCTGAGAGAGCCGAGTTTTGGCTTGAAAATACAACTCGAGTTTTTGATGAACTGTCTTGTACGCCAGGGGAATGTGTTAAATGTGTTGTTTCTTTTCTGAGAGATACTGCATACTAGTGGTGGAGCACTTTAATATATGTGGTTCCGAGAGAACGGGTCACATGGAAACTATTTCAGACTGAGTTTAGAAAGAAATATATAAGTCAATGGTTTCTTGATCAAAAGCGCATAGAATTTCTAAAATTGAAACAGGGTCGTATGACCATAACCGAGTACGAAAGAGAATTTGTGAGACTGGGTAAGTATGCTCGAGAATGCGTCTCCACTGAAGAAATTATGTGCAAGCAATTCGAAGATAGGTTGAATGAAGATATCAAGCTTTTAGTAGGAATTCTGGAACTAAAATAATTTGTTGTTTTGGTTGATAGAGCTTGCAAAGCTGAGGAGCTTAGCAAAGAAAAGAGAAGAGCTGATTCTGAGGCTAAAGATTCGAGAAAGAGGTTAATGGGTAAATCGTATCATTCATCGTCAAAGAAATCAAGGGATTCTTATAACTGTTCAACTGTTTCAGTGGGGTATTCCAACAGAGATCGTGAAAGTAACACACGAGTCCAAAAGCTCAAGCCACTTCAGTATCGAGCGTTGGTAGTGTCAAAGCTAACAAACCTAAGTGTCAACAATGTGGAAGATGACATTTTGGAGATTGTTGGATGAATAATAAAGCTTATTTCAGATGTGGCTTTATTCGTGATTGCCCTAAGTTATCTGAGAAAGACAAATTTCTAAATACAAGGCCGAGTAATACAGTTGCCAGAGGGAGACCACCTAGATATACTGGAAATGTGAATATTAGCAAAGGTGCAACAAAGGATTCTGCCGTGAGATCCGAGGCTCGAGCATCAGGTAGAGCTTATGCTATTCGCGCTCGCGAAGATGCATCGGCACCAGATGTTATCACTTGCACATTTTCTTTTTATGACACTAATGTAACTGCTTTGATTGATCCTGGATCGACCCATTCATATGTCTGTGTGAATTTAGTGTCTAGTAAAAGTTTACCTGTTGAGTCTAGTGAATTTAGTGTCTAGTAAAAGTTTGCCTATTGAGTCTACTGAATTTGTGATTAAAGTATTGAACCCCTTAGGCCAGTATGTTCTAATTGTTAAAAAGTTTGTAAGATTTGTCCTTTGATGTCACGGGATTACTATTTTCAGTCGATTTGATACTTTTACCGTTCGATGAATTCGATGTGATTTTGGATATGGATTGGTTGACTCTACATGATACTGTTGTAAACTGTAGACGAAAGACTATTGAGCTGAAATGTCAAAATAGTGAAATTCTTTGTATTGAATCCGATGATTTGAGTGGGTTGCCTGTTGTGATATCGATGATGCTAGCATAGAAATATGTGAGAAAGGTTTGTAATGCTTACTTTGCGTATGTACTTGATACAAAATTGTCTGAATCGAAGATTGAATCGGTGCTAGTGGTTTGTGAATATCCAGATGTGTTTCCAGAAGAGTTACCTAGATTGTTGCCGATCAGAGAGGTCAAGTTTGCTAACATCACCTATATCAATAGTTCCGTACAGAATGGATCCAATAGAATTGAAAGAACTAAAAACTCAGTTGCAAGAGTAAACAAATAGAGGTTTTGTATGACCTAGTTTCTCGCCCTAGGGTACACCAGTTCTGTTCGTAAAGAAGAAAGATGGATCAATGAGATTATGTATCGACTATTGACAGCTAAACAAGGTTATTAAGAATAAGTATCCTTTCCCAAGAATTGATGATTTGTTCGATTAGTTAAAAGGAGCAACAGTATTTTCGAAGATTGATCTGAGATTTGGTTATTATCAGTTGTGGGTTAAAGATTTGGATGTGCCGAAAACTGCGTTCAGAACCAGGTACATGCATTATGAATTTCTTGTTATGCCATTTGGATTAACTAACGCCCATGCAGTTTTTATGGATTTGATGAATAGAATTTTCAGATCGTATTTAGACAGATTTGTAGTTGTATTCATTGATGACATTCTGATCTATTCTCAAGATGAGTCTGAACATGTTGATCATTTGAGGAGATTGTTACAAACATTGAGAGATAATAAACTGTTTGCTAAATTTAGTAAGTGCGAGTTTTGGCTCCGAGAAGTTGGTTTGGGACACACTATTTCAGTAGAAGGCATCTGAGTTAATCTGAGTTAGATTTCAGTGGTTGTTGACTAGAAACCACCAAGAAACGTATCCGAGGTCAGAAGTTTTCTGGGATAAGCTGGCTATTATCGGCATTTTGTAAAAGGGTTCTCGATGATAGCTACAGTGATAACTCATTTATTACAAAAAGATGTGAAGTTTGAGTGGTTTGAGAAACGTCAACAGAGTTTTGAATAGTTGAAAACACTGTTAATTGAAGCACCAGTTTTAGTTCAGCCTGAGTCAGGTAAAGAATTTGTAAATTTCAGTGATACGTCATTGAACGGTTTGGGATGTGTCTTAATGCAAGAAGGCAAAGTGATATCTTATGCTTCCAGATAGTTAAAACCGCATGAAAAGAATTATCTGACACATGACTTAGAGTTAGTCGCTATTGTTTTCGCATTGAAAATTTGGCGACATTATTTGTTTGGTGAGAAGTGTCGCATATTTACATTATTTGTTTGGTGAGAAGTGTCGCATATTTACTGACCACAAGAGCTTGAAGTATTTGATGTCTCAGAAAGATTTGAATTTGCGACAACGAAAATGGCTCGAATTATTGAAAGACTAGGAGTTAGTGATTGATTATTATCTGGGAAAAGCGAATGTAGTCGCGGATGCTCTGAGTAGAAAATCTTTATTTGCTTTGAGAGCGATGAATACACGATTGATATTATCTGATGATGGTTCGATTTTAGTTGAGTTAAAAGCTAAACCGGTGTTTCTCCAGCAAATCTGTGAAGTTCAGAAATGTGACAATGAATTGTAAGCTAAAAGAGTAGAGTCGAGTCAACTACTGATTCAGAGTATCAGATTGGATCCGATCATTGTTTGCTGTTCCGTGGTAGAGTTTGTGTGCCGAGGAATCCTGAGCTTATATAATTTTTTTACACGAAATACATAGTGGTTGCTTATCTGTTCATCCGGGGAGTACTAAGATGTACAATAATCTGAAATAGATGTACTGGTGGTTGGACATGAAACGAGACATTTCAGAATTTGTGTTGAGATGCTTGATTTGTCAATAGGTTAAAGTCAAACAGCAAGTGCGTTTGAGACTATTACATCCAGTAATGATACCTGAGTGGAAATCAGATAGAGTTACGATGGATTTCATTGGGGTTACCCCTATCTCCGAAAAAGAAAGATGTTATTTAGGTTGTTCATCCAGGGAGTACTAAGATGTACAGTGATTTGAAACAGATGTACTGGTGGTCAGGCATGAAATGAGACATTTCAGAATTTGTGTTGAGATGCTTGATTTGTCAGTAGGTTAAAGTCGAACATCAAGTGCCTTCGGGACTATTACAGCCAATGATGATACCTGAGTGGAAATCAAATAGAGTTACGATGGATTTCATATCGGGGTTACCCCTATCTCCGAAAAAGAAAGATGTAATTTGGGTTGTTGTTGATCCTTTAACGAAATCTGCACATTTCATTTCGGTATGTACAGGCTTTTCACTTGATAGATTAGTTGAATTGTACATTTCTGAGATTGTCAGATTGCACGAGGTGCCAGTTTCTATTATTTCAGATAGAGACCTGTGATTTACATCACGATTTTAGAAGAAATTGCAAGAGGCTTTGGGTACGCAGTTGCATTTTAGCACTATATTTCATCATCAGACCGATGGTCAGTTTGAGATAGTGATTCAAATTCTCGAAGATATGGTTCGTTGTTGTGTTTTAGATTTTGAAGGCAACTGGGAAAAAGATTTACCGTTGGTTGAGTTTGCATATAATAATTTTTTTTCAATCGAGCATAAAGATGACACTGTATCAAGCTTTATATGGTCGTAAATGCAGAACTCCGTTGTACTGGATTGAGCTTAGAGAGAAAAAGATTCACGGGGTTGATTTGATCAGAGAGACTGAAGAGAAAGTGAAAGTACTTCGCGACAGTTTGAAAGCAACTTCAGATCGACATAAATCATATGTAGATTTAAAACATAAATATATTGAATTTCAAATCGGCGACAGAGTGTTTCTAAAAGTATAGCCGTGGAAGAAGATTCTTCGATTTGGTCGCAAAGGAAAATTGAGTCCGCGATTTATCGGACCGTACGAGATTATCGAGAGAATTGGATCAGTAGCTTATCGACTTGAGTTACCGTCAGAGCTAGAAAATATTCTTAATGTGTTTCATGTGTTAATGTTAGGACGGTACCGATGGGACCCATCGCACATAATTTTTCTGGAAGAGATTGAAATCAGCCCTACATGTCGTATAACGAAGAACTGATCAGAATTTTGGCTCGAGAGACTAAAGAGTTAAGAAACAAAAGCATAGCTTTAGTGAAGGTACTTTGGCAACGACATGGTGTCGAAGAAGCTATGAGGGAAACCGAAGAAGCTATGAAGAAACAGTACCCTAACCTATTTTCTGGTAAGATTTTCAAGAACGAAAATTCCTACGGGAGGGAGAGTTGTAATAGCCCGTTTTCAGAGAAATCAGATAGTGGTTTCAGGACCACAAATTTTAAGTATAAATATTTATTTTCTTATTATTTTGAGGTCTACATCATGATAGTATGATTGTATAAAAATTTCGTTAAGAAATTTTATCGTTTTCATGCTTAATTTGATAAAAAGGACTAAATCGCATAAAGTGCAAAAGATGTGTTTTAATAGCTAAACGTGTCTAATAACTATGGAAATTTAAACTGGATGTCCTTATATGGTAATTAGGCCATTGTTATAGTGAGTGGACATTTATGGACACTAAATGGATGTTTTCAAAGGTTAATTAATAAGGTTAATTTAGTAATTTAATAATTACATAATAGTAAAATGATTAAAACATAGCCATCAACTTGTTTCTTCCTATCTACCATAGAAATTTAGACTTGAAAACTCCATTGAAGGAGCTTGAAGGTTCGACCAAGAGTATATTGTGCATGTAAGTGCAATTTTGCTTGATTTTTAATGATTTCAATGTTTTTAGAGTCGGTGTAGCTTAGTCTAGCTAGCCCAGGGACTAATTTGCAAAACTGTTAAAGTATGAGGGTTTCACCATTGTTGAATGTGTATGTGTTTTGAAGTTTAATGGTAGAAAATGAATGGTTTTGTTAAGTGATTTTTAAGGAAATTCCAAATTAGGGATTTATTTGTGAAATGTAAAAATTATGTGGTAAATGTGTGAAATAATGAAAATTATGGGATGCTATGGATCTATATAGAATTCAGCTAGCATGAGTGTGGATTAAATTGCATGAATTTGCATTTTTATGAGCTAGGGACTAAATTTTAAAGAGGTCAAATGTTTAGGGGCAAAATAGTAATTTTACCATAATATGAATTTTGGGTTATATTATTTAAATAAGTTAATTTGATTATATATAGATCAAGAAAAGCTACGTCTGAAATTAGATCGGGGGAAAAACAAAGTAATGGATTGATTGCTCAATTTTTCTCTGTATTAATTCGAGGTAAGTTCGTATGTTAATAAGCATTAATAATCGTATGTTAAATGCTTTAATATTGCATTCTTGATAAATATGACTTCACAGAAATACTCGATGAAGATTTGGCAATGTATGAGATCCCGGTTGAACCTTAGGAATAGATAGGATACAAATGAAATGTCATTAGGGGTTACCGTGTTTTGGGTGCTGGTCTTGTATATTCTACTGGTGGCTGAGTTTTCTGGCATGTGTTGTGGTTACTCATCTGCTTGTGTGAGCAGCACTGTGTAGCTACATCTTGACCGTCAGCTTGTGTGAGCAGACTTAGTGATAGCTCGAAAGTGAGCATTTATATGAGATATGAGATAGAGATGTTTTCCACCATGTATTGGCACTTAGTGTGCGAGATTCTCGAGTATCCAATAGTATTCCAAATGGTGCAATGGTCGAAGATGATGGTACGAGGATATAAGATATGATACAAACCAGTTCAGGTATTTGTGAGAAGTATGTCAAGTAATTCATAGTTGATGTACTCATATATGACTAACATGGTTATGATTATGTGCTAACCTTTGGATTTGATTATAACTTACCTATGTTTACTTATGCTTCTTTAAATTGTGAATGAATGGTAAGTTCTACTTATTAGCCATACAAGCTTAGTAAGCTTAATTGCTTACTCTGGTTACTTTTCCATGTTTTATAGTGATTTCAAAGCTTGCTCGGATTGGAATTTGTCAGAAATCTCATCACACTATCCAGTCGTTGTTTTGGTACTTTTGAACTTTGTGTATTTTCGTTATATGGCATGTATAGGTCTTTTGGCTCATATAGCCTATACGTCTTGATGAGTTTTGGCCATTTGAATTGGCTTGTAAAGTAGTCATATATTTTGAATTGTATATATGTACAAATGGCCTTGTGAAATGTGGTGTATAGTTGCTATATGAATGCCTTTCTTGTGAAATTGTGTTTTTGGTACCAAATGGTTGGAATTGAGATGAAATTTCATGCTAAGTTTTAGGCACAATGTCTCAAGTATGCATTTGACCATTTAGGTGATTTTAGGAAGTGCTATTGGTATGATTTTGATGTCCAAATGTGATGTTTATGAACATTATTTATTGTTAGTATTGGCATAGCATGATTTCGGCTTGGTTGTGATTGGTTTGAATGCCTATTGATGATATGGTCATATGCTATTTGAAGTGTTTAGGTTGATGCAAATTTGGGCAAGAAAAATGGCTTGAAAAATAGCCTATTTTTGTCCACACGGCAGAGACACGGGCGTGTGTCGTAATCGTGTACGGCGCACGGCTAGGTGACACGGTCGTGTGTTCCCTGACATTTATTTAGAAACGAAGTCAGCAGCTTCACACGGCCTAACACACCGGCGTGTGGTTTGGCCTTGTGGCACAAGTCAATATACCGTATAGTTTTCCCACGGCCTAGCACAAGGCCTGGCACACGGTCGTGTGAGGCCATTTTGAAGGGTACACGGGCTAGTCACATGGGCTTGTGGTTAAAAGGATTTTAGCGAGTAAGATGAGGAGTCAATGTGTGACGAGGAAGGAAATGACCATATGGTGGTGAGAACAACTATTGTTGGATTTGAGGTTAAAAGGATTCTTGTTAATAGTGGAGATGTTGTAGAAGTTTTAATTTGGGAAGCATACCAAAAGATGTGGTTAAAAAAACAAGCTTTGAATTGTTTTTGTATAGAGTATACAATAAGGAGTTTTCAATCATGATATTTCTTGTGGACTGGCTCCATGATTAAGTAATTGCGAATTATCGAAATGATGCTTCTGGACGTAATTGCAATCACTAGAGCCTAATTGTGTCTGTCCAATTGGTCTCTCCGCTAGCTCAACAAAGGGCTGCATTTGAATCAATAGAAAATTTTACGACTTTGGGAATAATTTAATTGAGTTGATTTATTCGATGTGGAATTAAATTAGGTGGTCGTAAGAATTGTTCAACTAGAGAATTTGATTAAAGAATTTTCTTGAAAAATTAATTTGGAAAATCTAAGTGATTTTTGGAAAAATTAATTTTGATCAAATAAATTTAAATTAATCAGATCAATTAAAATTAATATATATTTTTGGAAGTTAATTTTCAAGTCAGACAATTGCCCCAAAGAGTAATTGAACTTGAAAATATGACCTGAGATCGTAAATTGGGCCCGGGAGCTTAAAACCGAGTTTGATATGTGAAACCGTGCCGATAGTCCAACTGGTGGCTAGATCAGACCGGCCGGGTCATCATTGACCCAGACCGAATCGGTAGGAGCCAAATCGGCTCGGGGTGTTGCACCTGCATCATCGAACACCGCAGTGCTGACGACGGCATTCGATAGCTGACAGCGGATGGTCATCGGTGGTTGAGCAGTGGAAGAGTTACACTTCTACTAGGATTTTACCAGAGAATTTGATTACTAGGATTTTACCAGAGAATTTGATTTCAGATTAACTATACCAAAAATAATATTATTTTAATTATTTAATATTAAATTTAATTTAATACTTATCTTAATAGTATTTTATTAATTTAATATTAATGTGATTATCTTAATATTAAATTTAATTGAATGTTTATCTTGTAGACAACATTCTATTATTTTGATAATATTTAATATTAATTTTAATATAATATTTAATCTAATATTAAAGTGATTAAGTTTAATCATCGTTGAACTCTCTAAACTCTCCCTATGTAAAGAGAGCCTTAGGTCATTATTTACAGACACTTGAATTCAAGAGAAAGTTGTAGAGAGAAAATTCTCTGAAGAGATTATTCCAAAAAATTCTAGAGATATTTTTCTGATTTACGACTTGACTCAAAAGTTTAGAAAAATTGTAAAATTACCCACTTGTAAGTTTTGTGAAAAATTTTCTGATTCGAAGCGAGCCCACACTTGGCAGACGTGAGCTTGAGGATAACAGAGAAGACTACTTGGTCGAAGAACTCATCGTAGATGAATCAAAGAGGTACAATTTTGATTAAGTGTTTATTACTTTCGATATCACAACCAAGATATTGTTTTGGAAAAATTTTTAAAACTCTAGTTTTTCCCTAAATTTATTTTCCGCTGCGTTTTCCAAACCCATTTTTCCAACAAATCGCACATTCAATTTAAAATTTATTTATTTTATGAAACAATCAAACTTTAGAAAATCTTATAGATAAAAAGTGTTTTTTTGATAAATTCACGCAAACCGCACTTAAAAAGAAACACGTGCGCACGTGTTAACACGAACACGAACCGGACGGGTGATGGCGGCATCGCGTATGAATGGGCTTAGTCTTTTATTACTCAATAGGAGTAAACCCCAAAAAACTATGTTTAAACCTTTGTAAAGGCCAATGTTTTATCAATGTGGGATTTCTTTGCATTACCCATATTTCCCCACTAATTCAAAGAAATAAAGATTTTTGAAAAGACGGGAAAAAGAGCAATAGCAAAATGAACCACTTAAGTGCTAGTATATGTTAGATTGACACTAATACATAGTGAAATGAACAATTCTTCTTTTAACAAGTGAACAAATCTAGAACTCGTTAAAATAGGAGTAAACTCAAAACATGACTAAACTCAGGTCCAATTTGCAATAGATCAACAATTTAACCAATATACCTCGGGATGCAAGTAAGTGCTTTAGAACAGTCACCCAACGTCTTTCATAGAAGCTGGCTAATCCTGAACACTTATGTAGGTAATTTCATCAAGTCTATCTCAGTATAGACCACCCGGAGTAGGGCTATGAAATCATTAATATCATTTAATAAGATTAACCTCTCAGTTTAAATATTTTGTGAATTCATCAAGTCTGCCTCAGTAGATCCACCCAAAGCATGGGATATGAATTCATTAAGAACATTTAGTGGCTCATCCTATAAATTCAATAGGTTTATCAAGTCCGTCTTAATATGACCACCCAAACCCTGGGTTATGAAATAATTAAAAGCATCTAGTAGTTCATCCTATAAATTTAGTGAATTCATCAAGTTCGTCTTAACATGACCACCCAAACTCTAGGTATGAACTTATTAAGAGCAAGGAGCCCATCCTTATGCATGTACATTGTGTGCCATAGAGATAGGTAAAGATGTACACTATGAGTCTTTCCATGGTTTCATTTGACCACATTGAACTTAAAATACTAAGTTGGGTATCCACCATCAATTCCTCAACCAATGGGCTTAAAACCCATCCCTTTCGATGAATCAAGAACCATTTTCCTACATAAACCTTTGGTTAGTGGATCAACTAGGTTCCCCTCAGATCTTATGTACTCCATGATGAATACTCCATTCTTTATTAAATGTTTCACACATTCATGTCTCATTAGTATATGCCTTTTATTGCCATTTTAAGTTTGGTTTTGAGCAACACAGATGACGACTTGTGAATCACATAATAAGGACACAAGAGGTGTAAGATTTCCCCATAAAAGAATCTTTGCAAGCAGATTCCTGAGCCACTCGGCCTCTTGCCAGACTAAATCAAGACCTATAAAATCTGATTCCATGGTGGAACGAGCAACACACGTCTATTTAGCAGACTTGCAAGAAATAGCTACTCCACCCAAAGTAAACACATAGCCACTGGTAGAGCCAACCTAATCATTATCAGATGCCCAGTTTGCATCACAGTATCCCTCTAGAACTATAGGATATCCAGCATGTAACACCCCTTACCCGTATTTGACTTTTGAGGCGGGCACTAGGCATTACCGAACTTAACTCGCTCAATCTTACAATATCGATCCATAAAAACTTCATTTCAAATTAAAGCTTTCCATTCGAGACCATAATGTCATTAATATAGATCTATGAGACCCTAAACTTACACTCGGAATAGTGCAGGACCAAACCAAAACCTTTCAAACACTTAGAAAATTTTGACCTAAAACTGGGCCACACACCCGTGTGAAGAGTGGGACACGCCCATGTGGCTTATCACATACCCGTGTTCCACATCCATGTGGATTTATTTTTCAATTCGAACCTACAGGGGTTTTCACATGGCCGGACACACACCTGTGTCCTTGGCCCGTATCCCTCACACGGCCATGACACTCCCGTGTCCTCGCTCATGTGTGAAAACCTTGGCATTTTTTTTATGATGTCATCATCTCAATATGGCCACATGGTCAAGGCACACGCCCGTGTCCTTAGAACTTGTGTCGAATTAAATTCCTAATTTCAGGTGCAGACTTCACATGGCCTGGGTAGATGCCCATGTCTTAGGCCGTGTCTCCCATACGGTTGAGACACACGGCCATGTCTCTGCCTGTGTGTTTACTACTGAGCATACTGACTTGCCAACCTAGCATGCATGGGGACACACGACTTATCAACATGCCCATGCGGCTGACCGTGTGTCACACAAGGCCTAGACACACGCCCATGTGTCTACCCATATGGACATTTGTAAGGCTATTTACCAAGCCAAATGCCACCCTACAAAGCAATCATACTTATACCAATTCAACTCGACATACAACATAACCATAATGCACTTCATAAATGTCATCACCATTGAACATATGAACTTGTCAAGTATTGGCCAATTTTCCAATGACCAATTACAAAATAAATTGAATAGCATTAATAGCCAACATTTTGGCTAACAAATATGACATAACAAAAAGACCAAATCCTATACATGCCATACTCAAAATATATCTAACTTTGCTATACCAAAGAGAAGTTGAAACACCCCAAACCCGGCCCACGAGTCCTGACCGGATCTGGTATGTCACTGCGGAAAAACGTTTGAAGACTGATTTCACTTTTGGGGAAAACATTAAAAATTTTTGTCTTTAATAAAAACATTGTGTGTTTAAAACTCCTAATAAAACTAAGTTTTTACAATTTCCCGGATTAAAACTTTAATATCTTTTTAAAATATAAGTTGCCAAAATTAAAAGCACTTCCAAATAATAATTTAATGGTCATCTAGCTTAAACATAATAAAAATGTGTTCAAATGAAAATACTTAAATACTTTAATGGGCCTTATTACAATAAACACTTAATCAAAATACTGAAAATATAAATACTTAATTAATTAAAATATCTTTCTGCATGAAGATCTGCTTTTGCATGGCCACCTTTGTATCCACTCCAACCCGGTCCAAAAATCACGATCACCTGCGATGTTTAATAAAAATTGGGTGAGTCATACAGACTCAGTGTGTAATTAATCCACTGAATTCCACCCACATGTTAACCACATATTAACCCATATATCAGATAACAATTATCTTATTCACATATTATCACATTCTGGGCTTTGGCCCATATTCAAATCACTTATCAGGTAACAGGGTAATCAACCGCATAATTTCCACATACTGGGCTTAGCCCATTTCCACTCTGATCCACATTCGTATACTAGGCTTGGCCCTTTTCTTAATAATCCACATATCATATTGGGCTTGGCCCATTTCCACATATGTTCACATACAAAATCATGCAATTATGAAGCCCAACCCAAACCTAGGGTCCATTCGCTACACACCCCCTTATCCAGCCTATCACACACCAGGGGATTATCAAATCACCCTCTCCTTTTCACTCCAAAGGCAATCACTGCCGTCCACATGCAATTAAGCACAACAATCCACAACGCGACCTCAGTCAGCGCCAATCCACGATGTAGCCGTAGCTAACACCAAAACCACGATGGGACACATAGTCACTCATCAACCACGATATGGCACATAGCCGATATCAACCACGATGAGGCACACAACCACTCATCAAGCCACGCGAACTAAATCGCAATTAATCTACAACGTGACCTCAGTCAACGTCAATCCACGATGTAGCTCAAGGATAACATCAAACCACGTACTCGAAGTACACCCTGTCCTTCTTTCATATCATATCCCACCCATGCACATGCCACATAAAATAATGATATAATGTAATGATGCATGAGCATGTTTATCAAGCATATTATCACATATCCATATTAATAATCACATATCATCAGGTTTGGTACTTACCGAATTATCGACATACCCCTTGAGGGTATCCTTATCACAATTCCCACTGCACTAGTTAGCACATTCATAACACATACACATATCACATACATATCATATACCCGGAAAATGGTGGGTTAATCACACACCTGACTATTTAGCGAAATCCCAAACTATTTGATTCTAACATGATGAACGGAGTTTTTCCTCCTCCCTTAATGCCGATTTGGTCTCCTACCAAATCCTGAAGGCTTTGCTTATTCCTGTCGATTAGTCCTTAAACCATAGCCAATATTCGGTCAACACTTAATACCAATAATACGGCTTAGGGCCGAATACCATACTTGCTTACCTTAATCACTTTAATTCCAAAAGGGCTCCTTAGTGCTTCCTTGATGAGACGAATCCCGGAAAACTTCCTCAAGGCACCTTGACGCTAGCTACATAAGAGAACATATCACTACGGCCTTATTCGGCCCACCATAGACCAAAGCCCACTATAGATTTCGGTATACTTATTAAGAAGAACTCAAAACCGATTGCTAGGAGAGAACTTACCTACCACTACTACGCCAAAGACACCTTAGAGAAACGACTTCTAGATCCAAAAGAAAGAGTTTCGGTACCTTAATGATGAAAAGAGATCACGCCAAAGTGGAGGGAATTTATGCTTAGAGGATTCGACAATAAAGAACAGGGGTAGAGGCGTTTCGGCTTTTGTCAATAATGGAAGAAAGAATAGTTCTTGGGGAAGATGATGATTTCAAATGAATAAAGCAAAGAAGAAAAGATACCTATGGCTACTTCAACATTCGGTTTTGGCTTCAAAGAAAAGAGAGGAAAAGAGAACCTCTTTTGACTAAAAACTTTCGGTCAAAGAGGAGAATGAAGAAAAGAAATCCCAAGAGCTGATCATCCCCTATTTATACTACCCAAATTCGGCACACCTATCTCCACTTATCAAATCCCAATTTAATCTCTTATTTTATCTCTTAATCACCTATTCAAAATAAATACAATAAATCTACAATTATCCTTTTATCAGTTCATTCAAAATAACTTGAATTAATCCTTACTTATTCAAATAAAATATCACCATAATTATCTTCTATCTACTCATCTAAACTAAATAAAATAAATAAAACACATTTATCTATTATCTACCAACTTAAAATAAAATAAAACCTTAATTATCTTCTTATCTCACATTAAAAATAAACAAATTAAATTCACACATATCCTACTCTTAGCCGAATTTTAAAAGGATAAATAAGCTTAATCCTTATTCAATTTAAAGTCCATGTACAGTCCAATTTCTTCCAACTTGACGCAAAAACCCCAAAAAAATAAAACACCCATTTGCTGCCCCTAAGATTCGAACATGTGACCTGCTAGAACCCCCCACACGCTACCAGCCACTTTGCTGCTAGCTCCTTTGTGTCATAAACCCCCAACAATTCTTTTTAAGGCCTTCTTCTCCCTTAGCGGCAACTTGGAAAAATAAAACACGCTTATGCTGCCCACAAGACTCGAACTTGAGTCATCCTGAAGCTCCCCTCTGCCGCAAGCGTCCAAGCCACTTTACCTAGGCGCTTTTTGTGACATGCTTCGCCCAGAATTCCTTTTAAGACCTTCTTAGCCACGCTCCTTCTTAACGCAAAAAGAAATGCTCCTTCCTGCTTCCTTCGCAACTCGAACCTGGGCCCTTATCCCCACTGCACATGGCGTCCATTGCCACTTTACCACATGATTTCTTGTGGCATTAATCCCTCACGAATTCCCCTTAAAGCCTTCTTAACCCAGTTCCCCTTTTTGACACAAAAATAAAAATAACACACTCCCATGCCGTCACCAAGGCTCGAACCTCCTCCCTTCCTTGCAGCTTGAGGCGTCATTTACCAAGCCTTAAGTGGCGCCTTGCAGCCACTTGACCAAGGCCATCTTTGTGTCATACATCCCCCACAACTTCTCTTAAGGCATCCTTAGCCTAGCTCCCCATAATTAACACTTAAAAACAAAATTTCTCCTATAGCTCGAGCCTTCCCTTAGCTTATAACTAGCACCTAAAATTCCTCAATTAACACCATAACGACCACACTTATGCAAAATAATCTAATAAAAATTAACCCCTATTTCAGGATATTACAGAAGTTGATAGTGTAATTTCTGAACTCTGACATCTCACGATCCCTGAGTTATCTTGGCAAAACTACAAAGAGAAAGGGAAATGAGAGGGGTAAGCATAAAGCTTAGTAAGTTTGCATGAAAATAAATAACAACATAAAGCTCATAGTGTCATTCATCCATGGTATTGGATAAAAACACAAAGTCTTAAGCATTTTGCCATGACTTATTCGTACTTGCTCTTATCGCATACATACCTTGTCACATAATGTAAACAATTTCTCGTGAATTACTCATGTGTACCTATTTTCACTTATCCACATAGCTTTAGTGCTAACCTCATTTCTATTCCAAGCTTAACTATTTGCCCCATTAAATCACTTGGGATATTCTAAGATCTATGATCATCATCATTCACATAAACACGACGCCAATGCCACATCCTAGATGTGGTCTTACATGGGGTCACTTCTACATGTCGATGCCATATCCTAGATATGGTCTTATACGGGATCTCATATCGATTTTTGATGTCATATGTAACACCCCTTACATGTATCCTATGCCAGAACTGGGCCCGAGGCATTACCGGACTTAATCTACTTAATCACACCACTTTAGTCCCAACCTGACATATCTCTATTGCCATCACAACAACCTCATTAAGGACTTACAAGGCCTTAAACATACATACGAGGGGTTTCGGAAACCTATCGAAAACCATTACGATCTTAAAATTTTTCACCTAAACAGGGGCCACACGCCCGTGTGAAATGGGACACGCCCGTGGGGGCAGGCCGTGTGGTCACACACGTCTATGTCCCTACCCTGTGTGGGATTTATTTTCATTTCAAACCTACAGGGGTTTTCACACGGCTAGACACACGCCCGTGTGCTTATCCCGTGTGCTCCACACGGCCTAGACACGCCCGTGTCCTTTCCCGTTTGTAAAAACTTGGGTATTCTATTTATGACGTTATCAACCTTATAAGGGTCACATGGCTTAGGCACACGCCCGTGTGGCTAGCCCGTGGTTGATACTGACTTACAACACTAACATGCAGGGGACACACGACCAAGTCACACATCCATAGGGCTGACCGTGTGTTACACACGGCCTAGACACACAACCGTGTGCCTACCCGTGTGGACAAGACCAAGGCTATTTGCCAAGCTCTTTTAATCCCCCTAACTCATACCATATGGATCCATTCAACATATCACAAAACAACTCTAATTTTGCAATATAAACTTCCATGAATAACTACATTTTTTCGTATATAAATAGCAAGAGCCAACAACTATGGCTATATACACAAGAGTTTCTCATAAAAGGGGGCCAACACACACTTGGCCAAAATAACAAAACAACAAACCTAGTCTAGCCCCTATACATGCCATACTCAAATCATTAAGTCTAGATATACCGAGATGAGCTGATAGTGTGGGTGATCTTCCAAATTATCTTCGTATCCTGACCCGGTTCTTTATCTCTATAAGACAAGGGAAAAGAAAAGGGGAGTAAGCTTTAATGTTAGTAAGTTCACATGTAAACAAATATCATCGTAGTATGTGCTAAACAACCATTAACATTATACTAAACAAAAGCAATCCACATTCTCAATCATGCTTATTCATTTTATCCCTTACCTCCTTCCAACCATGTCACAAACTTAATGCTTACATTCATTCATTTGCATCCCTGCACTTAACATCACAAATTCTAATGATACAACACATCATAATTTCTCACTAATTCAACCACAATGCCAAATCACTCGGTGGTTTCGCACTTAGCCCACCATCAATTGTTAATATGGTGGTATCGCACAAAGACCACCAAAAAAGGTAATTATAATGGTATCGCACATAGCCCACTAAACAATCGTTAATAGGGTGGTATCGTACAAAGCCTACCAAAAAGGGTAATTATAATGGTATCACGCATAGCCCACAATATAATAAACGATGACTTCGCACACACCCCATCATAGTTAATTAATCAGGTGGTATCGCACTTAGCCCACTGTCGAGTGTTATTATTACACATTTACATAACTATTTCATCATTCATACGAAACTATAAAATAACTATCAAATTCAATCCACTTGAATCATACATGTTCTCAAACATGCCATGCATCAATCAACAACCATGTGTATATAAAATGCATCGTTTACACATAAACTTACCTAGGTGCAAAACGTTTCGATTTGCGGTTTAATCCGTAACCTTGCCATTTCCACGGTCAAGGTTGATTCTGCGCTCTTTTTATTTATAACAATATAATTTACTCATTTAGATCATTATATGATCATAATGCATCAAAATCTACACTTAAGCAAAAATGACCATTTTGCCTTTGCACTATGGCAAAACTACGATTTTACCCTTAGGCTCATAAATCGTTTTTCAACTCACTTTCTCATTAAACAAGCCTAGCTAAACATTTATTTCTCTTACAACTACTCTCAATATCAACTATCTTATGCATTTATGACACAAATTCAATCTTTGTATTTAAGTCCTATTTAGGTGTTTTCATGTAAACACCTTTCACAAAAGTTGTTTCACATCTCCCTAACATTCATTAACTTCCATAAAAACTCAGCTAACAACATAAACTCTCTCATGGCAAGTCCTTAGACTTTCAACCATATTGTAAATTGGTCCCCTCATTAGCTAGCTTAAGCTTTGAGGACTCCAAAAACACAAAAATCATCAAATAAAACCATCTAAATCACTTACCTGGGTGAGAACAAGTTGCTGAAATTTCAAAGCTTTGAAAACCCTTCTTTGAATGCAAAAATTGGTGGAAGAAGAGGAGAGAAAAAGGCGATAGCCTCCCCTTATTTTATCATATTTTAGTCAATTAGCCACAAACTATCACCAAATTTGACTAAAAATTAACGTTCTTGTCCCATATGCATTCTATGGCCGACCATCACACTCCAAAATGGCCTAATTGCACTTTAAAGACCTCTAAATTACATTCTATAGCAATTAGGTACCTCTACCTTGAAAAATAGAACTTTATCAGTTTATGCGATTTAGTCCTTTTTCACAATTAAGCATGCTATTGCTAAAATTAAAGCACAAAAATTTTCACATAGCCTTATAATAATGCTATAACACATAAAATAACATCAAACTAACTTTTCCCAACCTCGGTTTAGTGGTCTCAAAACCACTGTTCCGACTAGCCCCAAATTAGGCTGTTACACCATATCCTGGATATGGTCTTATACAGGATCTCGATTCGGTGCCGAGGCCATATCCCAGGCATGGTCTTACACGGTACCTTATCCATCTCGTGTGTTGATAATGGTATTCTGTCATTTATTATAGTCTAACTGGGACTTCAACATCACAATTTTTTATCGTTTTCTCATTCAACACCATTACTCAATTTCATAGAAATATTATGCATCATTATAATATCAAACATTTTTAAACATACTATCATGATGTTGAATTTATTACATACAAACTTACCTCAGTTTCAAAATAGGCCAACTTGCCGATTTAATTCGATACCTTGCCTTTTCCTCGGTCAAGGTTAACCCGTCATTCTTTTTTATCTATATAATAGCAAATTAGTTCAGTTAATAATCACATTTATCAACACATTTCAATAATCATACTTTGGCAAAATTACTATTTTGCCATTAAGCTTTCACAAAATAATTATTTACCCCTATTTTACCCCTAGCCTAGATGAACATTGATTAGTCTTATGGAAACCATCAATACTCGTTATTTCACACATTTACCTCTTATTACACAACATTTACAAAAAGGTCCTATTAGGTGTTTTCATGGAAACACCATTCACAAAAGTTGTTTATATAACAACTAAGATTCATTTTCTTCAATCAAATGCAGCAACCAACATAAATGCTCACATGGAAAAACTCTAAACTTTCAACCATTTTGCAAAATAGTCCCCTCTTTAGCTAGCTTAAGCTTTAGGGGTCCCAAAAGTACAAATATCATCAATAAAAACCATTAAAATCACTTACTTGAAAGGAGGAGAGCTTGCTAAAATTTTTGAGTTTCCAAATCCCTATTTGCTGCTAATTTTTCGTGGAAGAAGATGAGTGAATAGAAGGACATCATCTTTTCTTTATTTTATTCTATTTCATCAATTTAATCCACCAACTTCACCCATTTTGACTAATTTTGACTTCTTTGTCCCGTATGGCCGGCCACCCTATCTCTAAGGGTTAAATTGCACATTAGAGGCATCCAATTAATATTCCATTTCTATTAGGCACCTTTAGCTTATAAATTAGAACTTTCGCACTTTATGCGATTTAGTCATTTTTCGCGATTAAGCATGAAATCGCTAAAATTAAAGCACCAGTATTTTCATGAACCTCTATAATCATGCTATAACTTATAAAATAACATTAAAATTATTTTATGTTACCCCAACCCGGTCTATACACTACGACCGAATCCGGCATGTCACAGGGTAAAACAGTTTAAACGAAACAAGTTGTAAAATTCGATTTGTTACTTGATATTTGGATGTTTAAAAATTTTGAAAAGAAGAGAACTCTTGGAAAAAACTATGTGTCCTTGCTTATTTTACAAGCCATGTGATTTTAGGAAAATAATCCGACTGTGTTTAGATAAAATTAAAAAAAAAACATTTCTAAAACTTGTTGACTTTAAGTAAACTTAGCTTGAAAGTAGTTTAACCTAAATAGCATTATTACTTTACTTGTTCTTACCCGATGGTAAAGTCTAGAAAACTCGTCAAGTTGTACAATTTAGAAAACATTGATTATCAGGCTATTAAAATAGGTCGAGTAGTTTACTTAAGCAATATTTGATAAAACTTAAAGCAGGTAAAATAATCCCGATAATATAAAATAAGTGGCCTTATTACAAACCCAAATAAAACCAAATTAAAATAAAGTACCTAAACAGTGAATCCAATTAAAACCGAAAGCAATTTTACATGGCCATCTCGAGTCCGCCCGGCTCCTCATCCGCGATCTACGAGTCTCCTGAAAAAGATAAGGGAAGAGGTGAGTCACCAAGACTCAGTGCATAATCCCCCTCCCGATTATAGCAACACACTTACACAGTTTCATAATCAAGGAAATATATCATGCAACCCAAACCTAGCCATCCACAACTCCTTTTTCTACCCCGTGTGGTACCAAACCACTGGTGACCCAAAGTCACTGATATCAAACTATAAATGTGGTACCAAACCACTGGTGACCCAAAGTCACGAATAATCCATATGTGGGGCCAACCCACTTTGTGATACCAAATCACTGGCGACAATCCCTTTTTATAAAATGTGGGGCCGACCCACTGTGGTGTTAAGCCACTGGGACGAGTCGCTAAATCCAATGTGGTGCCAACCACTGGTGACCCAAAGTCACGAATATCAAATGTGGTACCAAACCACTGGTGGTGCCAAACCACTGGTGACCCAAAGTCACAGATATCAAATCTTCCCCCTCCTCTCATAACACCCACTATAATGCACATGCATATACATACCATGCCAACATGCTTAATTATTTAACATATATCGAAACATAACATATACAATTTCATCAGAAATCAAGTATCATTAACTCATCAGAACGGACTTACCCGGAATCCTTGCACATACCCATAAGGGTACCATATCGAAATCCACACAGTTTCCGGCTTTTAACATTATTTAAGTTATTAACATATTTTACATAGATTATAAAGTGTGTAAGAGATACACACCTGGTTACTAACGAGACTACCGAACCCTGTAGATCAAGATCTCACGCACAAGATACACCCTTCCTATATTCAAATTAATACAAACCATTAGCAAATAGCCATTCGGCTTATCCAAGAAATCCCAAAGAGTTATCGCACAAGACCACCAATCTTACCTTGACACCTTTCAATCTTTAAGCAAATTCCAAAACACGTGATGACAATCTCCCCCTACAATCGGCTAAACAATTAGTCATCATAACGAGTAGCCTTCGGCTTTTTAAATAAACAAGAGAAGGGTTGATTCAACATGTATCCTTACCACAGTCCTTAACGCAATCAATTGGTAGAGAGTAGATGACCACGAACCACTGTTACAAAACCCAAAGAACAATTATAGAACTAGGAGTAGTCGACTAGATCACCCAACCATCAAGTTGTCAAATCCCGGCTTCCACTTCCCTTAAGAAACGACAAAAAGAGAGTGTAATGATAGAAGAGAGATTCGACTTTATAACCAAAGAAGTAGAAGGGGAAAAAGAAGAGAAAGAATCGAAACTCACCTAGAATAAAGGTTCGGCTATAGATCCAAAGGAGAAGAACGATTGCGCAACCCCAAGATATGAGAGGTGATTCGGCTTTAACAAATAGTCAAGAAAGGCTTATGAACTTTCGGCACAAGAGAAGGTTTGGAAGAAGTAAAGCAATCGACCAAAAGAGTAGAGTGTTGATTTGGTTTGAAACAAAGGTGAGGAAGAGAAAAGAAAGAAATAGAGAGAATTCGGCTTCGATTTGGAGAAAGAAGGTCAAGGGAGTTTCGGCCAAAAACCCAAATAGGAGCAAAGATCAAAAGTGAAATGGGGTTTAGAGAAAGAAGGGTTTCGGTTTCAAGGGAAAAAGAGAGAGGCTCATATGGTTAATGAAAATTCGGCTTGATGCTTCAGAGGGGAAGGCGAGAGATGCTTAAGAGGTTTCGGATTTTGCTTCAACAAGGTGCACTAAGGGAGGCCTAGCTGAAAATGCTCACTTAGATTGACTATGGAAATTCGGCTGTCCTCCTAAGTCTTTCAGCCGATTTCTTCTCCTCTCAACAGTTCAAATTTCGGCCAACACTTCAAGTCCCTCCTGACCACTCATTCAAACGAGTTTGAATTGCTCAAACTCCTAAATTTCCTCTTCTCCACCCATTTGAATTTGTTGACTTGATCAATAGCTATACACCAGATTTCCAACTAAGCACAACTCTTTCCCTCTCTGGTGTCAAAAAGAAATTCCCAAAGAGGGATTCCTGCAGCTCGAACCTCAGCTCCCTTCCCCTGCTTGTGGTGTCACTCCTTAAGGCTCTAAGTGGCGCCTTCTTGCCACTTTACCAAAGGTTCTCTTGTGCTAAAACTTACCACATAATACTCTTAACACCTAGCCACTATAGCTCCCCTTATCCATTGCTCAAAAATAAAATTTTTCCTATAGCTCGGGCCTACCCTTGGGTCATACCCAGACCCTAAGACACCTTAATTAACATCACAATCAAGCCATTCACATGCAAATGATTCAAACATAATAGCCCCTATTTAAGGATGTTACAGTTCTACCCCCCTTAAAAATAATTTCGACCTCGTAATTACCTGGTCAAAAGAGTTGAGGGTATTACTGCTGCATCACATCCTCTGGTTCCCACGTGGCCTCTTCCGCACCATGGTTTCGCCATAACACCTTTACTAATGGAACTGACTTCTTGCGCAAAACCTTCACATCCCGATCCAGAATTCGCACTGGTTCCTCTTCTATGGTCAAATCTGGGCTCACCTCGATTTCCTCCACTGGCACAACATGCGATGGATCTGAACGGTAGCACCTAAGCATGGAGCCGTGAAACACATCGTGTATCTAACTCAATTCTGCTGGCAACTCGAGCTGATAAGGTACTGGTCCCACTCGTTTCAACACCTTATACGGCCCAATAAACCCTTGGCTCAACTTGCCTTTCTATCCAAATCTCAGCACTTTCTTCCACGGCGAGACCTTCAAGAAAACCCTGTCCCCCACTGCAAACTCTATATCTCTTCGCTTAAGATTGGCATAGGACTTCTGCCTGTCCGAAGCTTCCTCCAAACGAGCTCGGATCAACCTGACCTTATCCTCAGTCTCAGCAACCAACTCCGGTCCCAACATCTGACGCTCACTCAACTCTGTCCAGCACGTAGGTGTACGACACTTCCTATCATACAATGCCTCGTATGGTGCCATCTTAATGCTTGCCTGGTAACTATTGTTGTATGTGAATTCTGCTAATGATAGAAATTCTTCCCAGCTGAAGTCCAAAACACAGCCTCTGAAGTCCAAAACACAGCCTCTCAACATATCTTCCAAGATTTGTATAACCCTTTCTGACTGTCCGTCTGGTTGTAGATGAAATGCCGTACTAAAATCTAACCGAGTACCCAACGCCTGATGCAACGCTTTCCAGAACCTCGACGTGAATCTGGGATCCCTATCTGAGATAATTGATACTGGTACACCGTGCAACCTCACTATCTCTGCCAGATACAATTTGGATAACTTCTGAAGCGAGTAATCAACCCGTATCGGTATAAAATGAGCCGATTTAGTCAGACGATCCACAACCACCCAGACTGAGTCCTTCTTACCAGGCGTAAGGGGTAGCCCACTGACAAAGTCTATCGTAATCCTTTCCCACTTCCACTGTGGAATCTTCACCGGCTGTAACAAACTCGACGGCAACTGATGTTCAGCTTTGACTTGCTGACATGTTAGACATTTACCCACAAACTCAGTTACTTCCCGTTTCAGACCTGGCCACCAAAACTGCTCTCGCAAATCTCAGTACATCTTGCTACCTCCAGGATGCATAGCGTATGGGCTACTATGTGCATCCCGAAGAATCCTCTGCTGTAATTCGACGTCTTCGGCATACAGGCTTGCCCTTGGAAACACAACACTCCATCATTGGTCAAGCTGTAAACTTCCAATCCACCATTCTGCACTTGCAACCTCCGAGCATTCAAACTCTCATCTACTAGCTGTTTCTCTTTAACTTGATCAACCCAAGTCGGTTTTACCTGCAATTCCGCTAATAAACTCCCATCGTCATACAAGCTGAGATGAGCAAACATTGCTCTCAGGTCCGACACTACCTTTCGGCTTAACGCGCCTGCCACCACGTTGGCCTTGCCCGTATGATACTCAATTGAACAGTCGTAGTCCTTCAACAGCTCAATCCATCTCCGCTGCCTCAAATTTAAATCCTTCTGAGTCAAAAGGTACTTCAGACTCTTGTGATCCATGTAGACTATTGACTTCTCCCCGTATAAATAATGTCTTCATATCTTCGGAGCGAAGACCACAGCAGCTAACTCCAGATCATGTGTTGGATAGTTAACTTTATGCGGTCTCAGCTGTTGAGACGTATATGCCACTACTTTCCCTTCCTGCATCAGCACACATCCCAAGCCGGTATGCGATGCATCACAATATACCGTAAACTCTTTCCCTGCTTCGGGCTAGATCAAAACTGGAGCTTCCGTTAGAATCCTCTTTAGTTTGTCGAAACTTTCCTGTTGCTTATCGGACCACACAAATGGAACTCCTTTCCTCAGTAACTTGGTCAACGACGCTGCGATCAGAGAAAACCCTTCCACAAACCTTTGGTAATACCCTGCTAGACCCAGAAAACTCCGAACTTCCACTACTGACTTAGGCGGTTTCCAGTCCAATACTGCCTCAATCTTTCAAGGGTCCACTCTAATCCCCTCAGCTGACACCACATGATCCAAGAAAGTCACCTCCCTAAGCCAGAACTTGAACTTACTAAACTTGGCAAATAACTGCTTCTCCCTCAAAATTTGTAAAACTGCCCACAAGTGCGCATCATGATCCTCCTTAGACCTTGAGTACACCAATATGTCGTCTATAAATACCACGAAAAACTGGTCCAAGTACGGCTGGAACACCCGGTTCATCATATCCATGAATGCTGCCGATGCGTTAGTCAACCCAAATGGCATTACCAGAAACTCGTAGTGCCTATACTGAGTGCGAAACGCCGTCTTGTGGATATCAGCCTCCTTCACCTTAAGCTGATGATATCCCGACCTTAAATCGATCTTCGAGAAAATTGATGCCTCCTTAAGCTGATCAAATAAGTCATCTATTCTCGGTAACGGGTACTTATTCTTGATCGTCAACTTATTCAACAGGCGGTAGTCTATACACATCCACATCGTACCATCCTTCTTTTTAACAAAGAGCATAGGCGCTCCCTAAGGCGAAACACTTGGCCGGATAAAACCCTGGTCCAACAACTCCTGAATCTGTGCCTTCAGTTCCACCAATTCTTTTGGCGCTATCCTATACGGGGCAATAGACACTGGCGTAGTTCCGGGTAACAGATCTATGCCAAATTCAACTTCACGATCCGGAGGCAGACTCGGAAGTCCTTCTGAAAATACGTCGGTAAATTCCTTCACCATTCGAACATCCCCTACAGCTGACTCCTTGGCCTCCAAAGCACACACATGAACCATGAACGCTTCACAACCCTTCCTGACCATCTTTTTAGCTTTCAGAGCAGATACAACGTCAGATAGATAATCCCTTCTATGACCTATCATTACCACTTCTTCGCCTTCAACTGTTCTCAAAACCATACGCTTAGCCGCACAGTCCAAACTCGCTTGGTACTTCACCAGCCAGTCCATCCCAAGAATCAGATCGAACTCCCCAAATGGCAGTTCCATCAGGTCAGCCTCAAACACTACCCCTTGGAGTTCTAGGGGTACATCCCTATACAGTTTATTTACTTCTACAGAGTGACCTAGAGGGCTAATTACTGTCATCTCCCTAGAAGTAATCTCAAAGTCTAGGTTCATGGTTTCCACTACGCTACTAGCAACATACGAATGTGTCGAACCAACATCTATCAAAGCAGTATATGGTAGTCCAAAGATTAAGAACGTACCGGTTATGACGTCCGGTGCGTCTCCCTCCTCTTGACGCCTGGCTACATATACCAACCCAGGATGTCTTGATTCAGTATTGCCTGCACCTCTGCCCGATGCTCCACAACCCCGACCAGAACCATTACCTCCTCTACCAGAACCACGACCCCTCTGCGGTTGCTGTCCACCATTCTCGAACTGAGCACGGCCATGACCCTCAGACTGTATCCTGACTAGCTTACATGGACAATCCCTCACACGATGATCCATCGACCCACACTCAAAGCATCCTTTGCCACCGGTCCAACATTCTCCCCAATGAGATTTTCCACACCGGGTACACTGCGCTGGTCCCTAAGTAGTAGCAGCAGACCTCCCAGCTTGATTTGGCCCACCATGTCTAGCCCTTTTCTGAGAATTTCTAGCTGACCCAGATGATCCAAAACCCCTCTTATGTCTATTCCTGTCCAGATTCTGTTTCACAGATTCTTTTACCCCTTCGGCTATCTTAGCCTTCTCTACCAACACGGCAAACTCCCTTTCCTGCTGTGGAGTAATCAGAATCCTCAGTTCATCCCTCAGTCCATCCTCAAACCTGACACAACGTTCATGCTCCATTACCACAATACCTCGAGCGTACCAGCTCAACCTTAAAAATTCTGCCTCGTACTCAGATACTGACTTACTTCCCTGAACCAGTCGCAGAAACGCCTTCCGCTGTGCATCAATGTAACTAGACCGATAGGCTACCTTGAAATAGCCCCAAGTAAAATCATCGGCTGCAGCACCATCCCGAACCGTGAGCCACCACTGGTATGACTCATCTCGGAGAAGCGACACTATTCCCTTTAATTTCACCTCAGCAGTAAGGTCCAAATCATCCAAGATACGCTCCGTCGCCTCCAACCAATACTCAACCGTATTGGGAGCCACACCAGAAACACCTCGGAATACCTCGGCTCTATTGGCTCAGAGTCGCTCAGATACAGATTTTCGAGCTCCCGCACCTCCACCTGCTCCAGCTACTCTCTCAAGAACCCGCAGTATTGCCTGCGACACTGCGTCATCCCCCGTCTGATCCTGAAACTCAACACCCGCAACTGGTGGTGGTGGTATCTTATTTTTTGACCTCTGCCCAGACCCCACTAGTTCAGACACAGTCATCCTACCCCGACCGCGTCCACATGTGTTACGACCACGTCTTCGAGTGCTCATGACTAATGTTCCCGACTTATCTGATTTAAGAGTTTTATGCATTAAACTTTATTCCGCTGTTATTAAAGCACAATCTTATAAACATTTTTATTACGGAGTTCTATTTTCGCGAGTTCACAGAGTCCTATGAGTTTCAGTCTCTAGGGTAGTCTATTAATGCTATCCATCATATCATATATCACATGTAACAACAGTTAGAGGTATTTACCTGGGCGGATCAGTGCCGGAGACTCGGTGCCATGCTTTCCAAACCATGTTTTTTTCCAACAAAATCCTTTGAAACCCTACTTTAAAACATTTTGGGCCTCGGGCCCACAGTCGAGCTTTTGAACCTAGGCTTTGATACCATAATTGTAACACCCCAACCCGGTCTATACACTACGACCGAATCCAGTATGTCACAGGGTAAAACAGTTTAAACAAAACAAGTTGTAAAATTCGATTTGTTACTTGATATTATGTTGGATGTTTAAAAATTTTGAAAAGAAGAGAACTCTTGGAAAAAACTATGTGTCCTTGCTTATTTTACAAGCCATGTGATTTTAGGAAAATAATCCGACTGTGTTTAGATAAAATTAAAAAAACATTTCTAAAACTTGTTGACTTTAAGTAAACTTTGCTTGAAAGTAGTTTAACCTAAATAGCATTATTACTTTACTTGTTCTTACCCGATGGTAAAGTCTAGAAAACTCGTCGAGTTGTACAATTTAGAAAACATTGATTATCAGGTTATTAAAATAGGTCGAGTAGTTTACTTAAGCAATATTTGATAAAACTTAAAGCAGGTAAAATAATCCCGATAATATAAAATAAGTGGCCTTATTACAAACCCAAATAAAACCAAATTAAAATAAAGTACCTAAACAGTGAATCCAATTAAAACTGAAAGCAACTTTGCATGGCCACCTCGAGTCCGCCCGGCTCCTCATCCGCGATCTACGAGTCTCCTGAAAAAGATAAGGGAAGAGGTGAGTCACCAAGACTCAGTGCATAATCCCCCTCCCGATTATAGCAACACACTTACACAGTTTCATAGTCAAGCAAATATATCATGCAACCCAAACCTAGCCATCCACAACTCCTTTTTCTACCCCGTGTGGTACCAAACCACTGGTGGTGCCAAACCACTGGTGACCCAAAGTCACTGATATCAAAGTATAAATGTGGTACCAAACCACTGGTGACCCAAAGTCACGAATAATCCATATGTGGGGCCAACCCACTTTGTGATACCAAATCCCTTTTTATAAAATGTGGGGCCGACTCACTGTGGTGTTAAGCCACTGGGACGAGTCGCTAAATCCAATGTGGTGCCAACCACTGGTGACCCAAAGTCACGAATATCAAATGTGGTACCAAACCACTGGTGGTGCCAAACCACTGGTGACCCAAAGTCACAGATATCAAATCTTCCCCCTCCTCTCATAACACCCACTATAATGCACATGCATATACATACCATGCCAACATGCTTAATTATTTAACATATATCGAAACATAACATATACAATTTCATCAGAAATCAAGTATCATTAACTCATCAGAACGGACTTACCCGGAATCCTTGCTCATACCCATAAGGGTACCATATCGAAATCCACACAGTTTCCGGCTTTTAACATTATTTAAGTTATTAACATATTTTACATAGATTATAAAGTGTGTAAGAGATACACACCTGGTTACTAACGGGACTACCGAACCCTGTAGATCAAGATCTCACGCACAAGATACACCCTTCCTATATTCGGCCAATACAAACCATTAGCAAATAGCCATTCGGCTTATCCAAGAAATCCCAAAGAGTTATCGCACAAGACCACCAATCTTACCTTGACACCTTTCAATCTTTAAGCAAATTCCAAAACACGTGATGACAATCTCCCCCTACAATCGGCTAAACACTTAGTCATCATAACGAGTAGCCTTCGGCTTTTTAAATAAACAAGAGAAGGGTTGATTCAACATGTATCCTTACCACAGTCCTTAACGCAATCAATTGGTAGAGAGTAGATGACCACGAACCACTGTTACAAAACCCAAAGAACAATTATAGAACTAGGAGTAGTCGACTAGATCACCAACCATCAAGTTGTCAAATCTCGGCTTCCACTTCCCTTAAGAAACGACAAAAAGAGAGTGTAATGATAGAAGAGAGATTCGACTTTATAACCAAAGAAGTAGAAGGGGAAAAAGAAGAGAAAGAATCGAAACTCACCTAGAATAAAGGTTCGGCTATAGATCCAAAAGAGAAGAGCGATTGCGCAACCCCAAGATATGAGAGGTGATTCGGCTTTAACAAATAGTCAAGAAAGGCTTATGAACTTTCGGTACAAAAGAAGGTTTGGAAGAAGTAAAGCAATCGACCAAAAGAGTAGAGTGTTGATTTGGTTTGAAACAAAGGTGAGGAAGAGAAAAGAAAGAAATAGAGAGAATTCAGCTTCGATTTGGAGAAAGAAGGTCAAGGGAGTTTCGGCCAAAAACCCAAATAGGAGCAAAGATCAAAAGTGAAATGGGGTTTAGAGAAAGAAGGGTTTCAGTTTCAAGGGAAAAAGAGAGAGGCTCATATGGTTTAATGAAAATTCGGCTTGATGCTTCAGAGGGGAAGGCGAGAGATGCTTAAGAGGTTTCTGATTTTGCTTCAACAAGGTGCACTAAGGGAGGCCTAGCCGAAAATGCTCACCTAGGTTGACTATGGAAATTCGGCTGTCCTCCTAAGTCTTTCAACCGATTTCTTCTCCTCTCAACAGTTCAAATTTCGGCCAACACTTCAAGTCCCTCCTGACCACTCATTCAAACGAGTTTGAATTGCTCAAACTCCTAAAGTTCCTCTTCTCCACCCATTTGAATTTGTTGACTTGATCAACAGCTATCCGCCAGAGTTCCAACTAAGCACAACTCTTTCCCTCTCTGGTGTCAAAAAGAAATTCCCAAAGAAGGATTCCTGTAGCTCGAACCTCAGCTCCTTTCCCCTGCTTGAGGCGTCACTCCTCAAGGCTCTAAGTGGTGCCTCCTTGCCACTTTACCACAGGTTCTCTTGTGCTAAAACTTACCACATAATACTCTTAACACCTAGCCACTACTGCTCCCCTTATCCTTTGCTCAAAAATAAAATTTTTCCTATAGCTCGGGCCTACCCTTGGCTCATACCCAGACCCTAAGACACCTTAATTAACATCACAATCAAGCCATTCACATGCAAATGATTCAAACATAATAGCCCCTATTTGAGGATGTTACATATCTAACCTTGGATTAGTGGTCTCGAGAACACTGTTCCGAATAGCCCCTAAATCGGGCTGTTACACAACAAACTGCAATCCCTCAGTCATCGTACCTTTGAGGTACTAAAGCAGATACTTAAGAGCATTCTAATGTTAACTACTTGTGTAATGACCCAATTTCAGTGAAATCGAAACAGTGGTTTCGGGACCACAAATCTGAGTCGAAAATAAAATTTATTTTTATTTCATCATATTGTCCGTATTATGTTAGAAATGTCATGTCAAAATTCTGATAAGAAAATTTTATCGATTAAGTGCTTAATAATGAGATGGACTAAATCACATAAAATAGTAGTTAGAAAGATTAAATAGCTATGGAAAAACTTGAGGTCCTTATATGGTAATTAGACCATTAAAGAAAAGTATGTAGATATTTTGGTGACTCATCCATGGAAATTTAGAAAAAGAGCAAGGACTAAATTTGAAATTGAATTAATTAAATTAATTAAAAGATGATAAAAGAATTATCATCTTATTTTATGTCATCTTCAACCCCAAAATACATGAAAACCCTAGGAGGGAGAGAAGAAACTTTCTTGGCTTAATTGGGTAAGTTTTCTTGCCCCGTTTTTAGTAATTTTGATATTTTTGAAATCAAGATAGCTTTATCTATCTATTTGGAGGATCAATTTGAAAATTTATCAAAGTATGAAAATTAGGTCATGGATGAATATGGTGAAATTTTAAAATTTATGGTAGAAAATGAAAGGTTGTTGTTAGATAAACAACTTTTACAAAGTGATTTTTGATGGAAACATGATTTAAGGACTAAAATGTAAAGTTGTGAAAATTAAAGAAAAATTCTAAAATTTATAGAATATATGTGCTGTAAATTCTATATTAAAGTTTTGGTTAGGCTTGGAATAGGGAGTAAATTGCATAAATTTAATTTTTCGAGCCTAGGGATGAAATTGGAATTTATGGAAAAGTTGGGGGCAAAATGGTAATTTTTCATAGGATGTAAATTGAGTTCACTTGAATATGAAATGTGATAAATTGATGAATAAATTCATTTATATAGATCCAGAAATACAAATTCAAGGTTAGATCGAGGTAAGTTCGTGTAACTTAATTGAGCATATAAATATGTTAACTTAAATGTTGTGTTTGTATGGAATGTGACTTATATTGAAGTGAATTATTTGATTGCTATAATGAAGAATTCAATACATGCCTGAAATGGTGAAAATGGGTTAAGTTCCGTTTGAATATTGAATTCTGATGAATACATGTGCTTTCCCAAAATGAATGAGGTCCTACATTTGTTCCTGACGGGATTTGGCTCAGACGAGTAATCCTATTGACCTCATTATAAAAAGGATTTAGCTCGGACGGGTAATCCTGATATAATACTTGTCAAGTATAAGTTACAATTTGGATTTAGCCTAGACTGGTAATCCTAATTGAGCTCTTCTGAGCATACGTTACATAAAGGATTTAGCCTGGACTAGGAATCCTGTTATACGATATGTGGCTCAAGAGTGTGTTCTTTGATTTGGTGCCCCAATGGGTACTCTTGAATAAGAATTGATGGTTATTGAATTGTGCACCTTGAGTGTACTGCTTGAGTATCCATCGGAATTTCAATGATTCAACAGACAAAACTCTTGGCATGATAAGAGAATTAAGGAATGAAATGAATGATATCTTGAAGGAATATAGTATGATGAGCTCATCTATGCTTACTTGATGTATGTGTGAACACTTATGTAACTAACTTGTTTGATTGAGTGTATGTGTATAGGTAAATTTTCCAAATTGATGAAAGAGCATGTTATTGAATACTTAATGTTCATAAATGTAAATTGGTAAGTTTTAAATCCCGATATATGAACTTACTAAGCATGTAATGCTTACTTAGTTTTATTTTCCTGTTTTATAGTACTTGGAAGCTCGCAAAGGTTGGAGATCAGTTGGAGTATCATCACGCTATCCACTAGCTTATTTTGGGTATATATAATATAATCATTTTGTTATAATGGCATGTATAGGATAACTTGGCCATTATGGGCTTGAAAATGATGCTTGTATTCTAGCCATTAGAATGGCTAGTAATGGTTTGTTTTGATATACTTGTAATGTCATACTATGGTAGCTACATATATATCAAGTAGTTGATCAAATTATGTCTAAAATATGGACTAAACCAAGGTAAGTTTATAAACATATATGCTTGTAATGATATGCCATGTTGAATGATATAAATTGCTTAATTTGAATGCTAGAATTGGTTGGTTTATGGATATAAGATTTAGTGCAGGTCATTGGTAAGATTTTTGGGGGAGAAATGAAGCTAGAAAAGGTTTTAATTCGTCCACACAGGCAGACACACGGCATGTGTTTAGACCATGTGTGACACACGACTTGGTACATGGGCGTGTGGTTAGACCGTGTGTCCCCTGCACCTTAAATTTGAGAAACAGAATGCTTAGAATTGAACACCCAGTCATAGACACGGGCGTGTGTCTCAGCCATGAGTGCTACACGGCTTAGAACACGGGCGTATGTCTTGGCCGTGCAAAACTTGCACTTAATTTTAAAGAATTTAATTAACCACACGGCCTAGCACACGGGCGTGTGGCCAGCCGTGTGGCACAAGTCAGAGAGTTACAGAGGTCGGACACGGCTTATAGCACAGGCGTGTCCTAGGGTCACACGGGCGGGTGAGCCCTGTAACTTAGAAAATTTTTGAAATTTTGTGAAAATTTTTTAAGGTTTGCGATTAAGTCCCAACTCGATTTTAATGATCATATTGGACCTCGAGAGTCCATTTAAGGGATGTTATGAAAAATCTTGGAAAATGAACAGTGATTGACATGATTTATCTGTAAATGTTCTGTGAACTCCGGTAATGCTCTGTAACTCTCTTCTAGTGACGGATACAGGTTAGGGGTGTTACAACTTGGGTTATGGGTATATCCACTCAATATACTAATAGCATAGACAATATCTCGTCGAATATGGTTCATTAAGAACATATGGCTCCTAATAATTTTAGCATGCTCAGATTGTGATACACTCTCCCCTTTATTCTTTTTCCAATGTATGCTAGGGTCATAAAGAGCTTTCATAGGGATTACATCAAAACTTTTAAATTTCTTCAACTCTTTCTCAATATAATGAGATTAAATTTACCTGTCCCAAGTCAGTCATTTTGAATTCGGTTGACAAGAAATTTTTTGTTTCCTTAATGGATTCTATGTGTGTACTAAAAATCAATAAAACATCTACATATAGACTTATGATAACACAATATGAATCAAACATTTTTTAATACACACATGCATCAACACCATTGACAACAAAGTCATAACTAAGCATATTTATGAAATTTATCATACAATTGTTTTGGAGCTTGTTTGAGACCTTATAGAGACTTCTTAAGTCTTCATACTTGTCTTCCTTCCTAGGTGCCACAAAGCCTAAAGGTTGCTCCATATAGATCTGCTCATCTAAATAACGATTCAAGAAAGTAGTCTTCACATCCATCTGATACACAAGTAAGCTGTGAATGGAAACTAAATCAAACAAAACACGAATGGTTGAGATCTTACAAACGAGAGAGTATGTATCGAAAAAATCAACTCCAATTTTTGGAGTAAATCCCTTTACAACTAGTCTTGCCTTATACCTTTGGATTGATCCGTCAGGTCTTAATTTCTTTCTAAAAAACCCATTTATTACTAATAGGTTTGCAACTGTAACCTCCCAAACTCGGCCTAGACATTATGGCTAAATTAAGAAGACAACATTAGCCACCGAAATGGCTAAGCTAACTTACATTACTTTTTAAGACTTTAAATAAACTCATTTTAGAGAAAACAGTAGTTGTACTTTGAGTTAGCTTAAAAGCATTCATTCATTAGGTTGTGTATGCTTAGGATTCATTTTATTGTTGATAGTGTTGTTTTAGAAAAACCGTTTGCTTGTCGCTCTACTTTAAAAAAAATTGAAGTTAAATTAATGCAGTGAAAAAACCATTTTTCAAGTCATTTTGGAAAATTAGTTGCCTTATAGATTTGTTTTTCAAAAATAGTTCCTTTACAATGTAGCGAAAACTAGGGAACAATATCAAATTTTACTTAAGCCTAATATCATGCATTATCCGATTATTATACTTGAGTAATCCACGCATGCAAAAATCTCCCAAAAGAAAAGTTACCAAGCCACAGACCAGAAATAATTAAAAATTACAAGCCAAAACCAATAAAGACTTAATAATACTTAATTTAAAAATAATAATCCGAGGCCTAAGTTGATTCTTTGAATGTAGAACTTTGAGGTTTACCTGAAAACTTAAACACTATTGTGGGGTGAGCTTATGAAAAGCACAATGTGAGTCGAGTAATTATTTAAACGAGCAAAAACATCAAATACATTGAAACATATTAGCATCAACAGAAGAAAATAAAACCATCATAGGAATTTCATGTCATTACATAGCCATTATCAAATTGATGTCAAACGGTGTATGAGCATATGTCATCATTCATTCGAGTAACAACCATTAATTTCGATACCATTCAATACAACAAAATACAATGCGTAGCATAAATCAATAACATTCGAATATGTCATGCACATGATGCAATGCAAAAAGGTTCCTACCCATACCATCCGCTACACACCACGAGTTCCCCAGAACCCATCTACCAAAATCCAAAACATTATGAGCATAGCTCGATGTGGTAAAACTACTGAATAATCAGTAATGCAGGAAGTTTTTTGGATATCAAATAGTGTTGTAACACCCTTAACCCGTATTCATTGTCGAAATAAGGTTACGGAGCATTACCAGAGTTTACATTTCAGAACTATAAAAAAATTTTAAAACATTTAATTCATATCATCAATCACATCAAAACCAATGAATAACATACATATTGTCCCTTATACGAGCCCTCGAGGCCCTAAAAACACATTAGAAACAAATTGAGACTAAATCAGAAACATATAGAAATTTTAGTGAAAAGATGAAAATGTACAAACTGCATGGGTCACACGGCCGTGTGGCTAGGCCATGTAACTCACACGGCCAAGAGACACGCTCGTGTCTTAGGCCGCGTAGGCATTTGAAATAGGGACACACGGCCATGACCCAGCCTGTGTCTGTGCCCGTGTAACTCACTGACTTCAATCGCACGGCCAAAGCACACGCCCATGTGCCAGGCCGTGTTACCTTCGATATAACCTCACACTACCGTGTGTCAAGCCGTGTGCTAGGCCATGTAAAACCTGACTTGCAATCCTTTGAAAACTACAGGGAACACATGGCCATGCTACCTGGCCGTGTGTCACACACGGCTGAGACACACGCCCTTGTCTCTGCCCATGTGGACGGAAATAGGCTATTTTACAAGCCATTTTTCTCACCCTTTTCAACATGTACCTATAATCCATTTTCCACATGTACATAAGCCCTCAAAAGGCACCAAAATCATACAAAATCAAGCCAAACACATATTGGATAATAACATCCAACCAATATGCCTAAAGGCACCTCAAATGACAATATTAAAACATGTATAACCATGCACTCAATTTGGCCAAAATAATTGATTAACTTCTAACTAAGGTTTTATCATTAAACAACATGTAAATGACTTACCAAAACATACCACTTGGTAACAACTGTACCACATTATCATTAGCATCAAAATACATATATGCTTACTATGGCAAAACACCAATTCACAACAAGTTATATGTCATATCTAATATCCACATTCAACTACTTTTCTATCTACCATTATACAACCATAACAAGTCATATATCAACCATTGCAAGGCTACTTATATACACCTTATAATATATATCATTTTACCAACACAAGGCCACGATGCAAACTAATCAAATGGTCAATTCCACAACCAAAGCACATAGGCTAACATTAGCTAAAATACCTATACATGCCATTATAACCTTAACCAAGACATGAACATCTACCGATATAATCGCTGGACAGTGTGATAAATCTCCAACGAGCTTTCAACCCGATCGAGCTTCCAATAGTCTGAAAATTAAAGAAAAATAACTACATAAGCAATGAATGCTTAGTAAGCTTGTATAAACTTTAATCATATCTATCCATTTCAAATATGAAATTTATAAAATTCAAGAATAATCATATACCGATACCACACGATTCATGAAATCAAATTCAACAATTCACAAATTGAATAATTCCACAGCATCACTTATACCTATCATCCCTAACAAAGTAGGATTTTATAAAAAAAACTTTAAGTCTCTTTCATTTTTCTTCCTTTCGTTTGCATGTCATTACTTTCCATTACATTTACTTTCTTTAGCTTAATTAACATCATCAATTCAACTCATCATTCCCTTTTTCATCACCCATTTCATATGCATAATACACAAGACACAAGCATACCATCAACCATAGCCATAAGCTAGTCTATTTAAACATAACTCTTTTAGAATTGATCACATGATAAACCATTTCATAAGAATTTGCATAATTTAAACCTTACCACTTTTTCATGAGTACAAGCATATTTTCATTTGAGCACTTACCATTTCAATACGACTTATAAGTATACATAATACCATTCAACCAACAGCTTGGCACTTCCTAAGCATCAAATAGCAACACATGTTAGCATACTTGAACATATTTCATATAAATTCAACATTGATAACCTTATTTTCTCAACATGTCACACTTGAGTTCATTACTCGTCTCAACTTACATAATTACCATGTCTCAATATATCAAAGATATTCATATATGTACATGTCATGATACATATCATTATCTTACCGTTTCATTATAAACATATAATCCATTTCAATATATCAATATATCATGTGCCATCATTTCCATGTATTTTATGTATATACCTGCATTAGTTCGTATTGAACTCATATCGTCTCATAACAGCACATTTCCAGTTGAACCACTTAGAATAATATCGGATACGCGAGAAATCTCGCACACTATGTGCCAACACATGGTCGAAACCATCTTTATCTCATATCTCATATAGATGCACACTCTCGAGCTATCGCTGGGTCTGCTTATACAAGCTGATGGTCAAGACGAAACTACAAGGTGCTGCTCACACAAGTTGACGAGTAACTGCAACACATACCGAAAAACTCAACGACCGGTAGAGCGTACGGGACCAACACCCAAAACATGGTAACCCCTAATGACATGTCATTTGTATCCTAAATATTCCTAAGGTTCAAACGGGACTCGATAGTCGTCGTGCGTCGTTGAATTTCCCTCATTTCATTATAAGCCAAATTGTATAATAATATATATATTGATTCATTTTCAATAAAATTTCATATAACAACATTCAATTTAATCAAAAATATACATAGTATAGTTCATATGAACTTACTTGGCTAAATTGCAAAAATACCAAAGTTCAGGGGCATTTTTTCTAATTTTTCATTTTCTTCGATTTTCCACCCAATCTTGATCTAAATTAATAATTTCATTCAATGTATTAACTTATACAATAAAATAATTCATTTCATACAATTTGGTCATTTTTGACATTTTTACAAAATTACCCTTAAAGTTTTACTTTTATTCAATTTAGTCCCTAAGCCCAAAACATGCAAATTAACCATTTTTAACCAGAATTGAGCTTAGGAAAATGTTCATGATGTCAAAAAAATCCCATTTATGAAAAAAATTTCACATTAAATCCTTGTACTTTTATTAATTTAACAAATTAGTCCCTAATCGAAAAATTCATCAAAATCACTTAACAAAATAATTTTAAATATAAATCAACATTTTAAATTCATCATATAACATCAAAAATCACAAGATTCATCAATGGAAACATTCAAAATCTTTAACAGTTTCAAAATCGAAGGTACGAGCTAGCTGGACCTAGTTGCAACGATCTCAAAAATATAAAAATTATTAAAAAGGGGACGAAAAATACTCACATGCAAGCACAAATAGGGATGGTTGAATGAAGCTTCATCCATGGCTGCTTTCTTACATTGCTATTCGGTTGAAGAAACAAAAATAAAGATGTATGTGTCATTTTGTTTCTTTAATTATTAACCTTTATTAATTATTTACTTATTTAACCTTGAAAACCAACCAAAATTTCAATAATGCCAAACCATTACCATTTGTAACATCCCGAAATTGGGCCCAATGGGCCTTTGGCATAGGTGTGTTTAGAATTTTCGAGAATATGAGAATGGCGTTATTGCAAATTGGACTTATTAGTTAAGTGAATTTGGAAGGTTACGAGGTTTCTAGGGAGTTCCAGGTTCAAGATGGGCTATAGGAAAAATGTTGTGTTTAAGCAATTAAGGAGAGTAGGCAAGTAGCATCAAGACCTAAGGAAATAAGTGTGCATTTTACTAGCACAAGGAGTCTATTGGTAAAGATGGAAAGTGGCGTGTGGAGTGTACTCATGGTCTGAGGTTCGAATCCCATGGTGTGCAAAATTTTGACTATTATTTTTGTATTTCTTCCCTAAGTGTCGGCCATGGTGGTATTTAAGGCAAGGTGAACTTTTTAATTTTGGCAAGGTGGCTAAGGAAATATGGTAAGGAAGAGTGGATGGAAATGAGTAAAAGAAAATGGAAGGAATAGGGAACATGTTGGCATTTCTCGTGGGGGATGTTTTGGAAAGGTTTTATTTGGTCTATGTTCATCTTTTGGTAAAGATGATAATGGTTTGGGAAACGGAGAGGGTAGCCGAATTTTGATGGGAGCATTTTGATAGTTTTGGTGCTTGTTAGGCCTAATTCCTTTTGGCATCCTTTGTGTTCATTTTTCCAACTTCTCCTCTCATTGTCGCAACTTCAAGACAATAGTGGGCATTTTCTCTTCTCTTTCTTCTTCTCTAATCCATACTCTCATAACCAAAATTGTTCTTGTTCATTTTTCCTGTAACACCACAAACCCGGTCAACACACCACGATCGAATCTGGTATGTCACAGGATGAAAACGTTTCGAAGAAAACAAGCTACCGATTAAATTTAAGTGAAAACTCTTTGTTTGTTTTATGTTTGCAGAAATTGGGTGCATGTTTAGTTAAAAATTTTTGTGTCACTCTGAATTCCCGTAAAAGCTCTTTAAAACTTATTTGTCGATCTATACAATAGGAAACGTTTATGTCAAAACCTGAGTGAATCAATCTTGGTTATTTAGAAATCGTTTGAATTGAGTGTGAAGAACTTAAGTTTGTAAACCATTTGAGTTGTCGTTATTATCAGGTGATTTGTATTACCCGATGGTAAAGTTTTGAAAACCATTGCGTATTATAGTTTAGAAACCCTTATGTTCAAGTTATTAAATCAACCGAGTACTTTACTTTGCGATATTTGAAATCAAATCCAAACACATAAAATAATCCAAAAACATAATTTTAAAGGCCTTATTACAAACCCAAATAAAAACCAAAATTTAAACTAAATACCCAAATCAAAGTCCATGTAAAACCGAATGTATTTTAATGCTTGGCCACCTCGAGTCCATCCGGCTCCTCATTCGCGATCTACGAGTCACCTGAAAGGATAAGGGAGAAGGTGAGTCACCAAGACTCAATGCATAATCCCCCTCCAGGTTAATGCAACATGCTTACACAAATCATGATCAAGCAAACACATCATGCACCCAAACCTAGCCATCCATATCTCTGTTTCTACCCCGTGTGGTACCAAACCACTGGTGGTGCCAAACCACTGGTGACCCAAAGTCACGATATCCAATAATAATGTGGTGCCAAACCACTGGTGACCCAAAGTCACGATTAATCCATCTGTGGGGCCAACCCACGTTGTGATACCAAATCACTGGCGACAATCCCGTCATATCAAATGTAGGGCCAACCCACTGTGGTGCTAAGCCACTGGGACGAGTCGCTATGAGGTGCCAAACCTCTGGTGACCCAAAGTCACGAAATCAATTGTGGTACCAAACCACTGGTGGTGCCAAACCACTGGTGACCCAAAGTCACGGATATCAAACTTTCCCCTCCTCTCATATCGCTCATAACAATGCAACACGTATACAAATCATGCCATCATGCTTTAATATGAAACATATAACAAATATAACATAGATCATGGTATTAAGCATCATATAGCAAAATCATATCGAAACGGACCTACCCGAATCCCTGCTCATACCTATAAGGTATCATATCAAGATCTACACAGTTTCCGACTTAACACATTTAGGTTATTAATATATTTACCAGGTTATAAAGTGTGTAAGTTACACACCTGTTACTAACGCAATCCCTGAATCCCGAAGACCCGATCTACTGCACTAGATCCCCTTGATCCTACATTCGGCCAACCAAAATCATCAACAAGGCCATTCGGCCAAACCAACCAATCCCAAAAGAGTTAACGCATGGATCCTTACCTTACTACCGATTTGGTTTCCAACCAAATCTCGAAACTATGTGATGGTCGCCCCTTGCAATCGGCCACACACTATCACGTAGAAACAATTAGCCTTCGGCTTTTCAAATATCTAATGGAAAGACTGAACTAACATGGATCCTTACCACTGACTTAACGAATTCGATTGCCAGAGAATAAATGGCTCAGATCTACTGCTTCAAAATCCCGGAGATCCTAAAAGAAATCGGCCCCTATAGATGATTAGCAATACTTATCAACAAGTGCCAAAATTTGGCTTTTGTCTACACATGTCAACAGAGAAAAAGAGAAAGTGAGAATGGAGTTTCGGCCAAGATTACTTACCCTTTTTAAAACTGATTGGAAAAACCAAGAAGATCTAGACTTGATTGGTATTCAGCCAAAATAAAACAAGAAGAGAATAGGGGAATTTCGGCAATAGAGTTGAGTGATGAAGGGAGATTCGGCTATGGCTTAAAAAGCAAGTGAGATTCGGCCAAAGTGGAAAAGAAGAATGGAAAAGAAAAATGAAATGGGAGAGGGAGGATTCGGCAAAGGAAGGAGAAGAGGATTTCGACACAAGGGTTTGGGAAAGAAAAAGATAAAGGGGAAGAGGAAAGCTTTCGGTTTTGAGCAAGAATGGAAGAAAAAAAAGTGAGAGAGATGGGAGAGAAGAAGATTCGGCCAAGCACCTTAAGTGCCGAAAAAGAGAAGAGCAAAAAGATGTCAAGTGAGGCTTCGGTTTTCAAAAGAGAAAAGAGAGTTTCCAAAGAGTTCTTGTGTGGATTCGGCTAACTGCTTTAGAGGAAAAACGACGAGGGCCTATGGTGGTTTCTGCTTTTAGTTCCCAAAATGCATTAAGGGAAGAATAATTGAGCAGAGAAAGAGTTTCGGTTTGCCTCTCAACCGAATACACTATAGCCTAGACTAGCCGAAAGTGACCACCTAGCCAACTAAGGAATTTCGGCACCCCCTTACTCAGCTTTCCAAAGCGAACACTCCTTCTAAACAGGAGTTCAAATTTCGGCAACTGCTTCAAGCTTCTCCTGGCCACTAATTTGAATGAGTTTGAATTTCACAAGTTCCTAATTTTTTTCCTTGCCACCAGTTCAAATTAATTTGACCTGTTCAATGCTTATCTGACAGAGTTTGAGCTGAGCACAACTCCTTCCCTTTAGCGTCAAAATGATAGGCAGAAAATGGAATTCATGCTGCTCGAACCTGAGCTCTCCCTTCCCTGCATGTGGCGTCATTCTCAAGGCCCTAAGTGGCACTTCCTTGCCACTTTTCCAAGCCCATTCTTGTGTCTAAATTCCCCACGGAATACACTTAACCCCTAGCTCCTTCAGTTCCTCTTAACTAAAACTTAAAAACAGAATTTTTCCTATAGTTCGAGCCTACTCTTGACTTATAACTAACCTCTAGAGTACTTCAAAACATAATACAATTAATCTATACACATGCGAAACAATTCAATCACAACCACCCCCTATTTCAGAATGTTACAGTTCTACTCCCTTAAAATAATTTCGACCTTGAAATTACCTGGTCAAAAGAGTTGAGGGTATTGCTGTCTCATCACATCCTCTGGTTCCCATGTAGCTTCTTCCACGCCATGATTTCGCCATAATACCTTCACTAACGGAACTGACTTCTTACGCAACACTTTAACATCTCGATCTAGAATCTGCACTGGTTCCTCCTCCATAGTCAAATCTGGGCTCACCTCAATCTCCTCCACTGCTACGACATGCGATGGATCTGAACGATAACGCCTAAGCATAGAGACGTGAAACACATCATGTATCTGACTCAGCTCTGCTGGCAACTCGAGCTGATAAGCTACTGGTCCCACTCGTCTCAACACCTTATATGGGCCAATAAACCTTGGACTTAGCTTGCCTTTCCTTCCAAATCTCAGCACTTTCTTCCACGGCGAGACCTTCAAGAAAACCATATCACCCACTGCGAACTCTATATCTCTCTGCTTAAGATCAGCATATGACTTTTGCCTGTCCGAAGCTTCCTTCAAACGAGCCTGAATCAACTTGACTTTATCCTCGGTCTCAGCAACCAACTCTGGTCCCAACATCTGACGCTCACCCAACTCTGTTCAGCAGTAGGCGTACGACACTTCCTACCATACAACGCCTCATATCGTGCCATCTTAATGCTAGCCTGATAACTATTGTTGTACGCAAATTCAGCTAACGGTAGAAATTCTTCCCAGGTGCCTCTGAAATCCAAAACACAGCCTCTCGGCATATCTTCCAGGATTTGTATAACCCTCTCTGACTGTTCGTCTGTCTGCAGATGAAATGCCATACTAAAATCCAACCGCGTTCCCAAAGCCTGATGCAATGCTTTCCAAAACCTTAACGTAAATCTGGGATCCTGTCCGAGATAATTGACACTGGAACACCGTGCAACCTTACTATCTCTATTACATACAGCTTAGCTAGCCTCTGAAGTGAGTAATCAACCCTTACCGGTATAAAATGAGCTGACTTAGTCAGTCGATCCACAATCACCCAGATTGAGTCCTTCTTACTAGGCGTAGGGGGTAGCCCACTGACGAAGTCCATAGTGATCCTTTCCCACTTCCACTGTGGAATCTTCACCGGCTGAAGTAAACACGACGGCAACTGATGTTCAGCCTTGACTTGCTGACACGTCAGACATTTACCCACAAACTCAGTCACTTCTCGTTTCAGTCCTAGCCACCAGAACTGTTCCCGCAAATCCCGGTACATCTTGCTACCTCCAGGATGCATAGCGTATGGGCTGCTATGTGCGTCCTGAAGAATCCTTTGCCTTAACTCGACATCCTTCGGTATATAAGCTTTTCCTTGGAAACAAAGTACTCCATCACTGGACAAACTATAACCTTTCGACCCACCATTCTGAACTTGCAACCTCCAAGCATTCAAACCCTCGTCCTCTAACTGTTTCACCCTAATCTGCTCCACCCAGGTCGGCTTTACTTGCATCTCTGCTAGAAGACTCCCGTCGTCATACAAGCTAAGACGAGCAAACATCGCTCTCAAATCCGATACCACCTTACGGCTCAATGCGTCTACCACCACGTTAGCCTTGCCCGGATGATACTTAATTGAACAGTTGTAGTCCTTCAACAGCTCAATCCATCTACGCTGCCTTAAGTTCAAATCCTTCTGAGTCAATAGATAATTCAGACTTTTGTATTCCGTGTAGACCATCGACTTCTCTCCGTATAAGTAGTGCCTCCAAATCTTCAAGGCGAAAACCACTGCAGCCAATTCCAAGTCATGCGTCGGATAATTACCTCATGCGATCTCAGCTGTCGTGATGCATAAGCCACTACCTTTCCTTCTTGCATCAGCACACATCCCAAGCCAGTATGTGATGCATCGCAATATACCGTGAATTCCTTTCCTGCCTCAGGCTGAATCAAAATCGGAGCTTCAGTCAGAATCTTTCTCAACTTGTCAAAACTTTCTTGCTGCTTCCCAGTCCACACAAACGGTACTCCTTTCCTCAATAACATGGTCATTGGTGCTGCGATCAAAGAAAACCCCTCTACAAATCTTCGGTAATACCCTGCTAGACCTAGAAAACTCTAAATTTCTGCCACTCACTTAGGCGGTTTCCAATCCAACACTGCCTCAATCTTTCGAGGATCCACTCTAATCCCCTCAGATGATACTACGTGACCCAAGAAAGTCACCTCCCTAAGCCAGAACTCGTACTTACTAAATTTAGCAAATAACTGCTTTTCCCTTAGAATCTGCAACACTACTCGCAAATGCGCATCATGATCCTCCTCTGACTTTGAGTATACCAAAATGTCGTCTATAAATACCATGACAAACTGATCCAAATACTGTTCGAATACCTGGTTCATCATCTCTATGAATGCTGCCGGTGCGTTAGTCAACCCAAACGGCATTACCAGAAACTCGTAGTGCCCATACCGAGTACAAAACGTCGTTTTGTGGATATCAGCCTCTTTCACCTTTAGCTGATGATACCCAGACCTTAAATCAATCTTTGAGAAAACTGATGCACCCTTAAGCTGATCAAACAAGTCATCTATCCTCGGCAACGGATACTTATTTTTGATCGTTAGCTTATTCAACTGGCGGTAGTCTATACACATCCGCATTGTACCATCTTTCTTCTTGACAAAGAGTACCGGCGCTCTCCAAGGCGAAACACTTGGCCGGATAAAACCTCGGTCCAACAACTCCTGAATCAGAGCATTCAATTCCACCAATTCCTTCGGCGCCATCCTATACGGAGTAATAGACACTGGCGCAGTTCCGGGTAACAGATCTATGCCAAATTCAACTTCCCGATCTGGAGGCAGACCCGAAAGTTCTTCTAGAAATACGTCAAAAAATTCCTTCACTGTTCGGACATTCTCCACAGCTGACTCCTTGGCCTCCAAAGCACAGACATGAACCATAAATGCTTCGCAACCTTTCCTGACCATCTTCTCAGCTTTCAAAACAGACACCACATTAGATAAGTAATCCCTTCTATTACCTATCATCGCCACTTCTTCACCCTCAACCATTTTTAAAACCAATGCTTTTAGCTGCGCAATCCAAACTTGCCTGGTACTTTACCAACCAGTCCATCCCAAGAATCAGATCAAACTCCCCAAACGCCAATTCCATCAGATCAGCCACAAACACTACCCCTTGGAGTTCTAGAGGTACATCCCTATATAGTTTATTTACTTCTACAGAATGACCTAAAGGGCTAATTACTGTCATCTCCCTAGAAGTAATCTCAGAGTCTAAGTTCATGGCCTCTACTATGCTACTAGCAACATACGAATGCGTCGAACCCACATCAATCAAAGTAGTATATGGAAGTCCAAAGATTAAAAATGTACCGATTATGACGTCCGGTGTATCACCCTCCTCTCGACGCCTCGCAGCATAAACCAATCCAAGCTGTCTTGCCTCAGTGTTGCCTGCACCTCTGCCCGGTGCTCCGCGGCCCCGACCAGAACTATCACCTCCTCTACTAGTACCACGGCCCCTCTGAGGTTGCGGTTCCACATTTCTGAACTGAGCACGGCCCTGACCCTTAAACTGAATCCTGGCTAGCTTACGCGGATAGTCCCTCACACGATGATCCAGCGAGCCACACTCGAAGCATCGTTTTCCACCGGTCCAACATTCTCCCCAATGAGATTTCCCACATTTATGACACTGTGCTGGTCCTTGATTAGCAGTAACAGGCCTTCCAGACTGATTCGGCCCACTAGACCTGGCCCTCTTCTGAGAATTACCAACCGATCCAGCTGATCCAAAACCTCTCTTATGCCTATTCCTGTCATGATTCTGCCTTACGGATTCCTTTATCCCTTCAGCTATCTTAGCCTTTTCTACTAACACCGCAAACTCTCGCTCCTGTTGTAGAGCAATTAGCAATCTTAGCTCATCCCTCAGTCCGTCCTTAAACCTGACACATCGCTCGTGCTCCGTAGCCACGATACCTCGAGCATACCGGCTCAACCTTAAGAATTCTGCCTCGTATTCCGATACGGACTTACTCCCTTGAACCAGTCTCAGAAACGCCTTTCGCTGCGCATCAATGTAACTAGATCCAATATACTTCTTCTGATAAACTACCTTAAAATAGTCCCAAGTAAGATCATCTGCTGCAGCACTATCCCGAATCGTGAGCCACCACTGGTATGACTCATCCCGGAGAAGTGACACTATCCCTTTCAGTTTCTCCTCAGCAGTCAAATCCAAATCATCAATGATTCACTCCGTGGCCTCCAACTAATACTCAGCCGTATTGGGAGCCACACCAGAAACACCTCAGAAAACCTCGGCTTCATTGGCTCAGAGTCACTCAGATACAGATTTTCGAGCTCCTGCGCCTCCGCCGGCTCCAGCCACCCTCTCAAGAACTTGCAAAGATAGCTCGCGACACTTTGTGTCATCCCCTGCATCGATCTCACGAAACTCACCACCGCACTGGTGGTGGTGGTGGTGGCATCTCATTCTCTCGACCCACTGACTCACTCCCACTAGTTCGGATTACGATCATCCTACCTCGACCGCGTCCACGCGTGTTACGACCACGACCTCGAGTGCTCATGTCTAATATCTCGACTTATCTGATTTAAAAGTTTTATGCATCAGTCTTTATTCCACTATTATTAAGGCTCAGTCTTATGAACAGTTCTTATTGCAGAGTTTCGTTTTCGCGAGTTCACAGATTCCTACAGGTTTCAGTCTCTAGGGTAGTCCACTATCACTAGTCGCTCAGAACATATATCATCATAATCATAACCATATGCAAACATAAGTTGTGGGTACTTACCTAGGCGGATTGGTGTAGGAGACTCGGTGCCATGCTTCTCAACTCGTGTAATTTTTCAATAAAGCATTTTAGAACCACACTTTAAAACATTTTTGGGCCTCTGGCCCACAGCCGTGCTTTTGAAACTGGGCTCTGATACCACAATTGTAACACCCTAAACCCGGTCAACACACCACGACCGAATCTGGTATGTCACAGGATGAAAACGATTTGAAGAAAACAAGCTACCGGTTAAATTTTAGTGAAAACTCTTTGTTTGTTTTATGTTTGCAGAAATTGGGTGCATGTTTAGTTAAAAATTGTTGTGTCACTCTGAATTCCCATAAAAGCTCTTTAAAACTCATTTTTCGATCTATACAATAGGAAACGTTTATGTCAAAACCTGAGTGAATCAGTCTTGGTTATTTAGAAATCGTTTGAATTGAGTGTGGGGAACTTAAGTTTGTAAACCATTTGAGTTGTCGTTATTATCAGGTGATTTGTATTACCCGATGGTAAAGTATTAAAAACCATTGCGTATTATAGTTTAGAAACCCTTGTGTTCAAGTTATTAAATCAACCGAGTACTTTACTTTGCCATATTTGAAATCAAATCCAAACACATAAAATAATCCAAAAACATAATTTTAAAGGCCTTATTACAAACCCAAATAAATACCCAAATTTAAAATAAATACCCAAATCAAAGTCCATGTAAAATCGAATGTATTTTAATGCTTGGCCACCTCGAGTTGTTCCGGCTCCTCATCCGCGATCTACGAGTCACCTGAAAAGATAAGGGAGAAGGTGAGTCACCAAGACTCAGTGCATAATCCCCCTCCTGGTTAATGCAACATGCTTACACAAATCATAACCAAGCAAACACATCATGCACCCAAACCTAGCCATCCATAACTCCGTTTCTACCCTGTGTGGTACCAAACCACTGGTGGTGCCAAACCACTGGTGACCCAAAGTCACGATATCCAATAATAATGTGGTGCCAAACCACTGGTGACCCAAAGTCACGATATCCAATAATAATGTGGTGCCAAACCACTGGTGACCCAAAGTCACGATTAATCCATCTGTGGGGCCAACCCACGTTGTGATACCAAATCACTGGCGACAATCCCGTCATATCAAATGTAGGGCCAACCCACTGTGGTGCTAAGCCACTGGGACGAGTCGCTATGAGGTGCCAAACCTCTGGTGACCCAAAGTCACGAAATCAATTGTGGTACCAAACCACTGGTGGTGCCAAACCACTGGTGACCCAAAGTCACGGATATCAAACTTTCCCCTCCTCTCATATCGCTCATAACAATGCAACACGTATACAAATCATGCCATCATGCTTTAATATGAAACATATAACAAATATAACATATATCATGGTATTAAGCATCATATAGCAAAATCATATCGAAATGGACTTACCCGATCCCTGCTCATACCCATAAGGTATCATATCAAGATTTGCACAATTTTCGGCTTTTAACACATTTAGGTTATTAATATATTTACCAGGTTATAAAGTGTATAAGTTACATACCTGTTACTAACGCAATCCCTGAATCCCGAAGACCCGATCTACTGCACTAGATACCCTTGATCCTATATTCGGCCAACCAAAATCATCAACAAGGCCATTCGGCCAAACCAACCAATCCCAAAAGAGTTAACGCATAGATTCTTACCTTACTACCGATTTGGTTTCCAACCAAATCTCGAAACTATGTGATGGTCCCCCCTTGCAATCGGCCACACACTATCACGTAGAAACAATTAGCCTTCGGCTTTTCAAATATCTAATGGAAAGACTGAACTAACATGGATCCTTACCATTGACTTACTGAATTCAATTGCCAGAGAATAAAGGGTTCTGATCTACTGCTTCAAAAACCCAGAGATCCTAAAAGAAATCGGTCCCTATAGATGATTAGCAATACTTATCAACAAGTGCCGAAATTCGGCTTTTGTCTACACATGTCGACAAAGAAAAAGAGAAAGTGAGAATGGAGCTTCAGCCAAGATTACTTACCCTTTTTAAAACTGATTGGAAAAACCAAGAAGATTTAGACTTGATTGGTTTTCGGCCAAAATAAAACTAGAAGAGAATAGGGGAATTTCGGTAATAGAGTTGAGTGATGAAGGGAGATTCGGCTATGGCTTAAAAAGCAAGTGAGATTCGGCCAAAGTGGAAAAGAAGAATGGAAAAGAAAAATGAAATGGGAGAGGGAGGATTCGGCAAAGGAAGGAGGAGGGGATTTAGGTACAAGGGTTTGGGAAAGAAAAAGATGAAGGGGAAGAGGAAAGCTTTCGGTTTTGAGCAAGAATGGAAGAAAGAAAAAGAAAGAGAGATGTGAGAGAAGAAGATTCAGCCAAGCACCTTAACTGCCAAAAAAGAGAAGAGTAAAAAGATGTCAAGTGAGGCTTCGATTTTCAAAAGAGAAAAGAGAGTTTTCAAAGAGTTCTTGTGTGGATTCGACTAACTACTTTAGAGGGAAAACGACGAGGGCCTATGGTGGTTTCGGCTTTTGGTTCCCAAAATGCATTAAGGGAAGAATCAATGAGCAAAAGAAAGAGTTTCGGTTTGCCTCTCAACCGAATACACTATAGCCTAGACTAGCCGAAAGTGACCACCTAGCCAACTAAGGAATTTCGGCACCCCCTTACTCAGCTTTCCAAAGCGAACACTCATTCTAAACAGGAGTTCAAATTTCAGCAACTGCTTCAAGCTTCTCCTGGCCACTAATTCGAATGAGTTTGAATTTCACAAGTTCCTAATTTTTCTCCTTACCACCAGTTCAAATTAATTTGACCTGTTCAATGCTTATCTGACAGAGTTTGAGCTGAGCACAACTCCTTCCCCTTGGCGTCAAAATGATACGTAGAAAATGGAATTCCTGCTGCTCGAACGTGAGCTCTCACTTCCCTGCATGTGGCGTCATTCTCAAGGCCCTAAGTAGCGTCTCCTTGCCACTTTTCCAAGCCCATTCTTGTGTCTAAATTCCCTACGGAATACACTTAACCCCTAGCTCCTTCAGTTCCTCTTAACTAAAACTTAAAAATAGAATTTTTCCTATAGTTCGAGCCTACTCTTGACTTATAACTAACCTCTAGAGTACTTCAAAACATAATACAATTAATCCATACACATACGAAACAATTCAATCACAACCACCCCCTATTTCAGGATGTTACATTTCCTCTATAGCCGATCCTTCTTTGTTATCTTGCTACTAGTGCCAAACCATGTTTTTCATTTCGGTTCATCCCTATTATTAAGGTAAAGGTTCTTTCTTCTTATTTCATGTTGTTTGCTCTTTCTTCTCTTGACTTGACTAAGCCGAAACTTTCATCCCTTGGCTAAGCCGAACCTAGCCACTTGTTGTTATTTTAAACTCCTCTTATTCTCTTTTGATAAAGGCCGAATCAAGCCATCCTTTGCTGCTACTTATCTTTCTCTTAGCCTTGGTCTCGAAAGTTGATTGGATCTCGTTGCAATAGCCAAGGTGCAAGGCCAGATTTTAGAATCCAGTAGGGAAGGATCCCGATTGTGGTAAATGACTCTTGTTAGTGAGTACTTTTGGGCTTTTGGAACCTTTAACAAATTGAGGCTAACTTTTGATCTGTTTTTATTTTTAGGGGGGCAACGAAGAGTGGTTCTTTACGGAATCCTAATCAAGGTGTGTAATCCTATACCCTTCCGAATACATGTTTGAAATGATGTGTAATCCTGTACCTTCCGCATATACGTGAAAAAATGGTGTGCAATCTTACACTTCTCTAAAAGTTTGCATGAACTGTTCTATGATTTGGTCAAAATACCAAAGAAAACTGGAAACCGACATCCGTGACCACTCGAGCGTGCGTAAGTTCGTAGTGGTAACCATATTTTGCAATGAAATAGTTTTGGTTAGTAGCAGTGATGTGATTTTGAAAAATCACGAAAAATAGTAGAAAAGGGATTAATAAGTGAATAAGATATTGAATTAAAGCTTACTATGTCTATTTTTTATATGGAAGAAGTGGAAAAGGAAAAGGAATTCTAAATTCTGTGATATCTTAATTTTAGTGAGACTGGTTCTAAATGACTTCGTGGTTCCCTGATCTGTCTTGGTAAAATCGTATAAAATTGTACAAAGTGAATTATGAGTTATAATTTATATTTATAGATTTCATTAGAAACAAGTGGGAGCAATATATGAAAATGGTACAGTGAGATACTTGAAATTAAGGTAAGAGAGGTCAGAATCGTTGGACAGTGAAATAAGGGAAACATTAAGGAATAAGCTATACTAAATGGTTAAGACAAAAATCCTGGAAAACTTTTAGTAAGAAGATATATGAGTCTAGTTTCAAGGAAAATTTACGGATCTAAATTTCGAGCTTCCTAACTCAAGTTATAGTCAATTTAGTCAGTATGACGTGGATGGACAGTTTCAAATTTTATGCCCAAATTAGTAGTTAAGTCGGGTTTGCGAAATTTTCAAAATACCCTTGGAGGGTAAATTACCGAAATACCCCTGGGTTGCGAGATTTCCAAATTACCCTTAGTGGGAAAAATTACTGAATTTACAAAAATGCCCTTAGGGCCGAATTACGAAAATGCCCTTATGGGCCGATTTGCTAGAATGCCTTAGTGGGCCTAATTACAAAGTTCTATAATTGATCGATTTACCGTAATAAATCACTGGATTAATGATTGTTGTTTTTATTTTCCATGTATGCAAAATTACCAAAATACCCTTGAAGGGTAAATTACTGTTATACCCTTATGGGTTGATTGGCATGATTGTGTGTATTTTGTCTATCTGGATTTGATGGTAATTTATTTCATACATCATTATAATATGTGCTTTGCATACATGACATTCTACTTGGGATTGGGATATTGATGATCGAAGGAAGTATAATCTGGTGGTTCTGCCACTAATTTTGGTGGCTCTGCCATATATTCTGGTGGCTCTGCCATAAATTCTGATAATGGCTATGTGCCTAACATATGAATCAACGACTCTGTGTCGATCATATTTACCCAAGGCTGTGTGCCGATTATATTACCGTATATGATATTCTGGTGGCTCTGCCACAATTTTTATAGTGGCTATGCCACGTATATTTTGATTCTGGTGGCACAACCACAAATATTAAATGGCTTCGTGCCTGCGAATTAAATGGCTTCTTGCCTGCGATTGGTGTGTTTGGCGGGGTGGGTTGACTTGATCCCCACAGGTGTGAGGGCTGGTACGAGTGGTGCGTAGCGGATGGATTCTTTTAGGAGAGGTTGGGATACATACATTGCACATACATTTATTGCATTTATACATTGTTATGTAATGGGCTTAGGCCCAAGATATCGCTATGTGGGTTCAGGCCCAATGGATAACGGTAAGGAGATTATACTCTGAGTTCTTGTAACCCACCCCCTTTCTTTTCTTAATCCCTGTAGGTAATGCTCAGTGACGTGGACTTGGGCCATGGATGACTCGGTGGAGGTCATACTTCAGAAATGGTGTTTTATTTTGGAACTTTAGTTTTCTATTTTCGTTCACTTTACTATTTCGGTTTTTATGTTGTAATAAGGCCTCTGGAGTATTTTATTATTTGCTTTATGTTTGATATACTTATTATTTTACTTAAATTGTTTTAAATGGGAATTTTCTAAAAACTTAAATAAAGGTTTTCCAAAATCGATTAACAAATGGATTTCAAAATAAACTTTTACAAATATTTTTAACACAGAAATTTTCTTTCGAATTATCATCGTCATTTTCAAAAGTCACGTTTTATAAGATCATTAGTTCAAATTTATCGATTTATCAATCAATCTTCGAGGTTAGTAATGTATTGTCAATTATTTTCAAAACTTGTTTTCCTGATTTTAACAAAGCAATACCTATTTTAGTACGAATAAAAAAATGGTTTAATATGTTTTGCTCGTGTGACATACCAAATCCGCTGGTAACGCATGGGCCGAGTTTGGGGTGTTACACCATTCATTACCAACTCTAATGTTATAATTTTTATATAAAGACTTCCACTTTAAATAGCTATAGCTATTTAATAGCTTTAGCTATTAGAACTCAAATTTTGCACTTTACGCGATTTAGTCCTTTTTGCTTAATTAACTATCAAAACGAAAAAGTTTTCTAACAAAACTTTAATACCACCTTAATTACACCCCATAAATATTTATAAAAATATTTACGACTCATTTTATAAAAAATAAGGTCCCGATACCTCAATTTCCAAAACCACTTGACCTCAGGGTCATACCACTTGAACTTAATAAATCGCTTATAAAAAATCACAATATCAAAAACCTTTTTAAAATCACAATTAACTCGTAAATATTAAATATAATATTTACAAACTTACTTGTTGGATTTGGTGGTCACGAAACTACTGTTTTCGACACCATTAAAAAACGGGTTGTTACAAGTGTGATACAATCGCCAATAACATATAATATGCGATAAAATCGCCAATCCCCTCGGTACTCTTGGTGCAGTGCACTGACTATGAATAATGAGGACTTAATATGCCACCGGTACTCCATGGAATTCATCCGCCAACCACAAAATCCCAATCTCATACATAATCATATCTCAATACTTTTCACATTCAGTTGACATGCTCAGCATGTCCTCAATAATCAAATACTTTTAGTAAATGGAAATAGTGTTCCAATCTTTCAAATTACCATTTTGTTGGTATCAATCAATATCATTCAATTTCACATACTTTACAGATTTTCATTGTGCATAAATAGCACCCTTTTCAGTACACAACATAACAAATATCTCATGCATTTAAATCATACATAAGCTTAATATCTCAACACATTATATCATTCAGTCAAACATTCTCATATCTCATAACTCAAATATGCAATTACAAACTCAATCAAACATCCATACTATCAAACTAGTAATTTTGCCAACATGTCAATCTTTTAAGGCTCGAAACATACCTGGTTCAGCCACTCACAACATCAATAATTTGGCTATTAAGATAATCCAATAAGAAAGATAATTTATCATATATAACATGATATTTAACATTTTCAAAAAATTTTATGGGTTTAGGACCCACACCTTATTTTTCGCTTCCTCATAGCACACTAGCGAATCTTCCAATTTTCCTTAATAATTCCTTAAACGAACCTAAACCAGAATTCAGTATAAATTCAATAAATTTACCATTAAACCATCCCCCAAACACTCACTTATGAGTTCAAACCAATCGTTGAATTTATAACTATTTTATGAATCCAAACTAGTTAGATTCCTTACACTGTATCGATGCAAACCATACGTATAATCGTTGTTTTCCTTTACGAATGATTTGGGGTGTTTGGGTCAGCACCTAATTCAATAATATACTTAAAAATAAGTAGAAATTAATGATTAAATTTATTCATTTAATCAATTCATAACCTTTACCTAACAACTATGTCAAAATAACAAACTAGTTACCCTTAATTGCACTTACGCTTCATGATTTGTGGGATCCTAATAACCAATCGATCAAGAACATTTTTCCCTAATTGAAATGGGGTTAAAAGCTGATTAGAAGGGTTTGATAACTTAAATTAATTCTGGAAAAATATAGGCAGGAACCAAGAAACAAAACAGCCCCCTTTCTTGAACATAGGCACATGCACCACCACCCATAATGGCCAAAATTGGGGCTGAATTTTAAAATGGTTTGAGATCTCATTAAATTCTGGAAAAATACCTTTGAAATCATTTAAAATCCCCCAAATTCTAGATCTAGAAATTTAGGTTTTTAATGGACAAGATTAATTAAGAAATTGAAGAGAGAGGAGACCTTACCCAAGCTAGTCGAGACACACGACAATGGCACTTTCTTGGCAATGTTTGGGATCGATCTTGGAGTTCAATATTTTAGATTTGGGGCTGATTTTAATGAGTAAAATGACTAAAATATGGTGGAGAATATGTTAACAAATCTTGTGGAAAAAATTAAAAGAAAAAAAGAGAAAGAGATGGTAAAACTAGGTGTAGGCTACGACAACAATAGAGGAAAGGAAAAAAAAAACTTAAAATCAAAGAGAATGAGAGGATGAGAGAAACGGTGAGCAATGAGGAGGAGGATTAAAGGCTGATTATTAGTAAAAAGTTAATATTTATATCTAGGTTAACTAGGCTTGGATGGCCCACACAAAAAAATAAGGGGTTTTTGTTAAAAAATTAAATTATTTACATAGGAAAGGAATTGAAGTTAGGACCTCAAGGATAAATTCACTAATGTTTAACCATCAAACCAATAACTCATTCTTGATATAATTTGAAATATTTATTTTAAAAAACAAGGCATGTCACATACTAGGGTTTAAGGCAAAATTTGCAAAATAAAAAAAATATTGCGAGAGAAGGGATTTGAACTTGGGTTTCAAGAAACGTTACGCTAACACTTAACCAACAAACCAATACCTCATTTATTTCATTAAAATACATAGATAATTTTAAAAAAAAGTAAGGCATGATCACTCTCTCTCAATTCACAAACCCGATTCTACTAATCCCCGATTTTTGGGATGTTACAGCAAACTTTAGGCAAGTCCACTAACTCCCAAGTATGATTAGACATAATATACTCCAGCTCATCATCAATAGCATTTCTCCAAAAACAAGCATCAATTGATTTTATAGCTTTATCATATGTTTTTGGATCCTCATCTATTAGGAAAGTATGAGCAATGGAATCACTTATTGAGTCTAAGTCAAGAATTTAAATTATAAAAGAAGTAAAGAAGTTAGGAAAAAAAACTAGTTGCAATTTTTAATCTTTTACTCCTCCTAGGATCGTCATCATATTGAGCATCCCTAGCGTGTTTATTGGAAGAGGAAGAAGCATGTTCATCTAACTATATGTCATGCATTATAACATATTTCTTTAAAGGGAAGATGTTTTCGAAGAAAATAGCATTTCTAGATTCGAAAATAGAATGATCATGCAAGGACATAAATCTATATGTTGCACTGTTTAAAGCATAACCAATAAAAACTGCAATCAAAAGTTTTAAACCCGATGGTGTTCCTTTTAAAAGCAAGTAGACCTAATTTAGCTAAGCATTCCCACACTTTCAAGTATTGCAAATTAGGGGCATAACCTGTAACACCCTCTACCCAACCTAAATTACCAGATTCTGATATCAAATGTTACCATATACAAACACTTAACATAAATTGTAAACCATCTGCGCATAATCGTTTTTCAACATAATTCTTATTGTTTTAATAAAGGTTTTCACAAAAGAGATAAAATAAAATGTTCAAGAATACATCATAATCTTAAAATAATATATTATATTACAATACAAAATTTTTTTAAAACAGACTCTCCTTTGCGTAAAGATCTATATGCTATACTCCTAAGTGTTCTTTATATGCATAATATCCCAACTCGTCATTTCCCTGGCGCATTCCTAGCTTGGCCTCTCTAGGCGAGTTCGTTCTCACAACAAAAAATTTGTAAGTTCACGAGAACTTAGTGAGTTTTAATACTAAAAACCTTGGGGACCTTGGGAACTTAGTGAGTTTTAATACTAAAAATTGTTTAAAACTTAAATCATGCAAAATTAACCAAAAGTTCCCAAAACAATGTCCCATGCCACAGTCCAAAACACAATAATAAACAGTCCAAAATACCGAAATAATAAAGTGTAAAACGTTTATTTAAAATTCATCCTGCTACTCCTCCAACATCCACGTCCATGTCCTAACCTCGGGGGTTATCTGAAATGTCAAAAAATTATAGAGTGAGCTATTTAAGTCCAGTGTGAGTATTAACTTAAGTAGAAACAGAATTTAAGACATACGTTTCATAAACAAAATAGAAATTATATAACAACAGAATTTCACAGATAACAATATGCATGATGGTGTCAGTGCAAATTGTTTTTTAGAAATTAGTGCAAAGTTTTTAGAAATTGTTCCTACCCAACTCCACTACACACCATAAAAGGGTTCCCCCGAACTCGTCCATCCAATAACACACCAATATTGTGGCCAAACAACCAGATAATGTAGACAAGCTGCTAGATACAGTTATATATGGACAAGCCACCAGAATCGCAGATAAATTGCCAGAAAATAGGGTTAAACCACTAGAATGTGTAGATCATTAAACTGCCAGAATCTTCCTCCTTTCATATAGTCCCAACCCCATCCATGTGATATGACACACAGAAACAAAAATTTTCAGTGGGTATGCTTAACATGCAAATTGGATTTCCATTAACAAAATTAATGGCATGGTTTATTTTTCATGCTTATCAAAATAGATTGCAATGCTAATGGTATATCATGATATCGATTTTTGCTTAATCAAATAATCCTATTAAATCACATAACATGAGTGACAGAACATATACATAATATTTCACCTATCAATATAACACACAAATACATTTATAACATCACAAATAACCAGTTCAAAATCACTTACTTGGAAATCATCCATTTTAAAGGATTTATCATCCAACTTGAATACATAGTGTATTCACGTATAGTTAAATTTCAGAGTACTGATAAAAGTATCAATCATTAATAAATATTACTTAACAAATATTCATGTAATTTTTATATTAAGTTAGATCCACACCTGAGCTTCGTAGATCCAATGCAAAACTACAATCCTTCGAATACCTACTCTTGGATTTAATTATATTGATCTCAGATCTGAGCACGAAACAAAAATCCATCACTAAATCGTCACTTAAGTTATACATTTTAATAATAAATGGTTCAATTTTGATTTCCAATACCATACTTACGCTTATACGGGTAGAATTAGAGATGTGATTCACTTCAAAAGTAAAGGGTGGTCCAAGTTGTTAGCAACCGATCGTTCCATAAGAACAATATACAAGATGCTAATATCGGAGAAGAACGATGTCCTACACTACTACTACTTTCGATTATTAATAAAAAGATGAGAAAGAAGTAGTGATTTATACCTAATATCATCTCTTACTTACATTATTCCTTAACAAAATACTTGTTAAATCAACCGATGTATAGGACAGCAAGGATAAATTGAATGAATATTTGATAGAAAATGATCTATTTTGTAACGCCCCAAAAATCCTTAATATTTATTTTCGTAAGTTTGTGACACAAATATCTATCTGCTTCAGTGGTTATGCGTTCTGGGAGTATCTGAGAAGTCCTGGGTTCAAGCCTTAGCTTGGGCAGTTGTTTTTTTTTTTAAATGAATAAACCCCTATCTCAGGTCAGTAGGCTTATAATTAAATGCTGGTAAAATATGTCAGAATGGGCCTGCTGGTCTAGTGGTTAAATGCAGTTTCAAGATGCTGAAGGTCTTGAGTTCGAGTCCTTGTGCATGCAGGGGAGTGTTTTATTTTGCTGCTTGTGTCGTGTGGGTGTTTTGACTAAGCTGAAATACTGAAGAGTTTGACTAAAATTTGAATTCGGTGGTTGAGGGAGGGTGGACGGTTTTTGGGGAGTGGAATAAGGGATTTGGAGAGAAAAATAAAGATAGAAGAGTTTGAAGGTAACCAAAATAGGTGGAGGAAAATTTGGCTACTCAACTCATTCTCCCAGTTTTCTTTTTTTCTGCTTTTGGTCTTGCTCTACTGATTTCTGCATTTTCCCTCCACGTGCTACAGTTTCTCTCCTCTCACTCTCCCAAATTCGGTACTTTGGCATATTTTCTTTCTTTCTTTTCCAATTTTGCTGTCGCACGCACCTTCTTTGCTCTTTTAGCTGAATTTAGGCTTTATGCTCTCCCTTTCTGAAGCTTTTCTTTATCCCTACTGTTCTTTTTTCCCTTTTCCCTGGTGCTTTCGAATTGGCCCTTGAATCTTTCTCAAATTTGTGCATCCTTTTCGATCGTTCGAGAGAAGGTGTGCGTTCCTCTTTTGCTGGTTATACGTCGATAAGTAAGAGGTAGGTTATGATGATTTGGGGTAGTCGTTTCTTGGTGAAAAATCGTTTCTTTTTATTTCTTATGTTTCTGTTAGTGATTACGCTTTTTTTTTAGCAGCAAATCGTGTGGATCGAGACCCTTCCTGTACTTCTTCGTAAGCAAACCGAGTTGAGGCGTTAGGGGTAAGTTTCTATCACTCTTAAATTGAGTAAGTGGTTGGGTTGGTTTAATTCGGCTACTAAGGTGATTAATGGGGAGTGTGTTGATCAATTTTTTTTTAGGTATTAGCGAGCTCTGAAGTGTTTAGCTACGAATCCATAATAGGTGCGTATATATGACCCTGGAATGAAAATCGGTAAAAAGCCAGAAAATGTGAAAGTCGACACCACACGGGCGTGCAGTCGCCCGTGTGGTAGGCCGTGTGATCGGACACGGACGTGTGATTGACGAGGCAGGCCATGTGCGATTTATGAGTCGGGCTGAATTAGACCTTGTGGGCCCTATGGGCGTGTGGTCCCTACACAGGTGAACCACACGAGCGTGTGGGATTATTGGGCCAGCTCGTGTAATCCACACGGCTAAGGCCATGTGGGCCACACAGTCGTGTGGGCCCACATGGGCTAATTGCATGGGTTTTTTGGGCCCATTGTCACTATTTGGACTGCTAACATTGTACGGGACTCCTGAGTTGACTGTGGAGCTACTATAGGGTTGGTAAGATTACCTAAATCCATAATTGACTAAATGACTGTTATATCCATGTATTATATATATATGTATGATTGTTTTTTAGTATGCTGTTAAAACTGTACTGAATACATATATGATACCATGATTTGGCATGACATGATTGTATGATGCATTGCATGGGGATGGGTTTATATGGATCAGAGGAAGTGTACTGAAAGGCTTCGAGCCTAACTTACTGGTAGCTCAACTGCAAACTACGGTCTAATGCTGCATTCGGTACTTTCTAGAGTGTAGGGATGGGTGGATTGATTATATCCCCACATGGAGTGTTGGGTTGGACGGAGATGGAGTGTAGGGGCTGGCTAGGTATGACCTATATACTGTATGATCTGTTACTGTACTGACTATTGTTAATTTAATGGGCCAAGGCCCAAACACATGACCGCTTCTATATTGAGATGGGCTAAAGCCCAAACTGATATTATCACTAATATTGAAAAGGGTTCAGGCCCAGACTGTAATTGCTTTCTGTCTGTTTGCTTAATTTGGGATTACACATTGAGTTTTTGAAAACTCACCCTTCTGAATTGACTGTACAGATAATCCCCAAACTTAGGCGGATTGGTACGGCGGAGGACTCAGAGGTGGCCGCACGACCCAAATTATTTGATGTAGTACTTAATAATGATTTTTAAGTTTCGTTTGGGGTATTTTGCTATAATAATGGCCTTTTTGGATTTTCATGGTTAATTTGGGATTTCTACTATTTTGATTTACAACTGCTAGTAGTTGTAACATCCTAAATTAGGGCCTTTGCATTTTATGAGTTGGGTGTGAGTGCTATGCTTGACATGTTAGTTTAGGGTACGTTGGGGTCTAGGAGTGACTTGGGGGTAAGCCGGAACTTTAGTAAAAATTTACTTTTTGGGCACTCTAAGGGAGAGCTGAATGGTATGAGACTTATGGGTTATTGCGTACGAATATTCGACACAAGGAGAGGAGTGGCAGAGTGGCAAGGAGGCACCACTTAAGATGCTGGTAGGTGACGCCACAAGGAAGCAGAGAGGGAGCAGGTTCAAGTCGCATGAAGCTCATTTTGGGAATTTTTTTTGGCGGTAGGGAGAGCAGAGGCAGAGTTCGGCTGGGACACTTCAGAATGGAGTGTTAATTAAGTCAAACATATTCAAATGTGTGGCTGAGAGGAAATACAGGAGCTTGACTTATTCAAATAATTCAAATGGGTGATCAGGAGGAATTTGAGGAGAAAAGAAAGGGAAGGACATTGGAGCTCAGTGTTGGCCGAATTTCAAACTCATAGTAGGAGGGGGAAATCAATTTTTGTGTGGCTAAGGTGTGTCGAATTTCAGCATTGGAAGCTTGGGTTTTTGTTCTCAAATTGTGCATTTTCGGCTTTTAGGTTGGTGAGGGCCGAAATATTGAGTGGTCAAGGTGGGAGTTCTTTTCCATTTTCGGCATTTGAGTTCTCCTTCTTTCTCTTTTTCCCCATATGTTGTAGGTGCCTAGCAAGTTCCATTTCTTGTCTTCTTTTCTTAAGCCGAAACCGAAATCTATTACTTTTTAATTGCTTCTTCTTTTCTAATTTTACTCTCACTTATTATTTAGCTATCATATCTTCTTCTTCTTCTCTTTTCTGGTATTGCCGAATCCTTTTGGGACTTACCAAATCTCTTCTTTTTCTTTCTTCCATCAAGGCTGAACCTCAACACACTCTCTCATTCGTTCTCTTTCATTTTTTTCTCTTATTCATATCCATTGCTCATCTCTTGAACACTTGGAACCCAAACTCTTTCTATTGTTTCATCAACTAAAGCCAAAGCAATTCACTTCTGCTCTCAGTCTTCCCAATCGGTTATCTCTTAAGTGGGGTAAGGGTTTCCTTTCTTTATCACTTTTCTCTTTTCTCTTTTGTTTGCCCGAATCAAGAGGACATTAATCCTATTTCATGAGGGTGTTTTGGCTGAATATAGGAGGGGCTTGGTTCTTGCGTTTCTTCTACTTTGGTCGACAGTTGAGGAGTACCTTCAGATCAATCGAAACCGATCAATCAAGTGATCTGTTAATCCAAGAGTGGTAGCCTTTGGATCCTATCGACTTAGGTAAGAAAACGTTATATTGGTTGGTTGTTTGAACGTTACTTTTATGATTCTCTGATTCGGTGTCTTAACCCAGTTTTCTGACCAAAATCGTTTGATGGAACCAAATCGTAGCCAATCAAAGAAGGGGGTTGGACTCACAATTCCTACCCCTAAGTTCAAGAAGCGCGCGGTGTCAGCCATTCGGGATTGGCTATTAGGTTGTGGGCTGGCTTCTGAGCAGAACAAAAGGCAGATAGTGGTAGTTTCCGAAAGGGATAGTGTCGACATAGATAGTGTGGTACTGCATATAATCAGGTGTGTAACATGTACACGCTTTAATATTAATATGTGATATTAACTATTTAGGGCTGAAAAGCCAAAACGGTTAGATGAGCAAGCGTTATGCCATTATGGGCATGACCGAAATACCAGGTAAGAACCTAATTTTTTTGTATGCGCTGATGAATGTATGCCATGATGGTATTGTGTACTTGACAGCATGTTACATTCATTTGACACTTGTATGCATGGGTTGGATATGATGTAAAAGGGGAAGTGTAAGACTGTCACTAGTGGTTTGGTACCAGACGTGGGTTGGCCCCACATTCTTGATTCATGACTAAGTCTCAGTGGTTTGGAACCACCAGTGGTTTGGTACCACATAAATGCATGATTCGTGACTCATCCCAGTGGTTTGGTACCACAGTGGGTTGGCCCCACATATGATATCTTGTGACTATGTCACCAGTGGCTAGGTGCCACATGTTGAGTGTAGCGGATGGAGGGTTGATTGTAGAAATCCCCACGGAGTGATCGGTTGGTACGGGTGGTGTGTAGAGTATGGAAACTTAGGTTGGGCTGGGTGCATTGCATTTCATATTCTAGCATGCTACTGGGAGGGCGAATTACAAACTGAGTCTTGGTGACTCACCCCCTCTGCTTAACCTTGCAGGTATCAGTGAGATGTGGACTTGGGAGCCGAGGCGGACTCGGGAGTGGAGGCCATAGCATGTAAATTTTATTAAACTTAGTTTTTTTTCAGAACTATTTTAATTTCGTGATTTGAGTTGTTTCCATTTAATGTAATAAGGCCTCTTAACTCACTATTTGGTTTAACATTTTGCAGTTCAATATGGTATGACGTAATCGTATTTTTCTTAAACGTGATTGATAAAAATAGAGTTTTTCTTAAAAACATAAGACACATGAAGCAACCATTTTCCTCAAATGCTAACAAAGATAACAAATTAACGATTAATTAATTCTGCGATTTTCTTAAGCTACAAACCACCACTTTCCAAAATCTCATCTAAATAAGAGCTTCAAACTTTTGAGTTTTTCTCAATATCTCAAGTTTCTTAAAACACCTTTTTCCTGTAACATACCAGATCTGGTTATAACGTTTGGACCTGGTTTGGGGTGTTACAATATTGGTATTAGAGCCTAGGTTGCAAAACTCGGGCTGTGAAAATTGGTTCACTGATGTTTTATCAAGTTGGTCTAATGATTTTTGGGAGTGTTTTGATTGGAGCATGGCATCCGAGTTCGTCGGCACCCAATCCACCCAGGTAAGTACTCTAATCATTTGATGCTGTATGTATAGAATAATTGTTAGCATGACGAAATATGCCTGTTAGTCTTAGGAATTTAAACTTTAGAGATAGAGAACCTCTAGGTTGTGTTGTGTTCTGCGAAAAGTACCCTTAAAAGATATATCTCATAAAACTGCTCGGTAATGAACAAGCAAAAGATATTAACGCATAAAACTTTTAATCAGATTAAAACGCGACAGTAGACATGAGTACTAGGGGACGTAGACGTAATACGCGTGAACGTGGTAGAGGCAGGATTGTTGTGTCGGAACCAGTAGGATCTGGTCATAGGTCAGGGAATAAGATGCCGCTGCCATCAACCGCAGACGTAGAGTTTCAGGATCAAACGGGTGGAGACGATGCAGTGTCTCAGGCGATATTACGGGTTTTAGATAGAGTTACGGGGGCAAGCATGGGTACTGGGGCCCGAAAATCTGTTCTGAGCGACTCCGAGCCAATGAAGCAAAGATGTTTAGGGGTGTTTCAGACGTAGCCCCTAACACAGCTAAATATTGGTTGGAAGCAAGTGAGCGCATAATGGATGATCTAGACTTTACAGAGGAGGAAAAGTTGAAAGGAGTTGTGTCTCTTCTGCGGGATGAGGCGTATCAATGGTGGCTTACGGTCAGAGATGGTGCTGTGGCCGACCGTATTACCTAGGAATTCTTTAAGCTGTCATTCTAGAGTTATGTGGATGCGCAGCGAAGGGCATTTTTGAACCTGGTACAGGGGAACAAGTCGGTGGCTGAGTATGAGGTGGAATTCTTACATCTTAGCCGTTATGCCCGGGGTATTGTGGCCACGGATCACGAGTACTGTGTTCAGTTCGAATATGGGTTGAGAGATGACCTGCGTGTGCTGATAGCTCCACAGCGAGAGAGGGAATTTGCTATTCTGGTGGAAAAGGCTAAGATAGCCGAGGAGGTGAAGTGGTCCGAAAGGCAGAATCAGGAGAGGAATAGAAACAAAAGGAACTTTGGTTCATCAGGATCAATTGGACGGTTTCAGAAGAGACCTAGGGTTGAGGGGCCGAATTGTGTCGTGAGACCTGCTATTGATAGTCGGCCTCCGAGGTGTGCTCATTGCGATAGATTCCATTTTGGTGAGTGCTGGGCTGGTAACAGAGGTTGTTTCATGTGTGGATCTACAGAACATCGGATAAGGGATTGTCCATAGGAAAGGGACAGAACGCAACTGATGGGTCAGGGTTATGCTCAGTTAGGTAAGGTTGGTCAGCAACCACAGAGGGGTCGTGGTTCGGTCAGAGGGGGTAATGGTTCTGGTCGGGGACGTGGAGCACCAGGCAGAGGTGCTGGGGGCAGTGATGCAAGGCGGCTTGGGCTGGTCTATGCAGCCAGATGTCGAGAGGAGGAAGATGCACCAGACATTATAACCGGTACGTTCCTTATTTATGGGTTGTCTTATACTGCATTAATCAATATAGGATCGACACATTCTTATGTTGCTAGTGGGTTATTTAAAACTCTAGGAATAGACTCTGAAGTTGTTTCTAGGGAGATGACTATAATTAGCCCGTTAGGACAATCGGTAGTGGTGGATAGACTTTATAGGGATGTACCTCTAGAAGTTCAAGGGGTAGTTTTTTCGGCTGATCTGATGGAGCTGCCATTCGGGGAGTTCGATTTGATCTTGGGTATGGATTGGCTGGTGAAGTATCAGGCAAATCTGGAATGTGCTGCCAAGCGCATGGTATTGAGAACTCTCGAGGATGAAGAGGTGGTGGTAATAGGTGAGAGAAGGAACTATCTGTCTAACGTAATATCTGCTTTGAAGGCTGAGCGAATGGTGAAGAAGGGTTGTGAGGCATTTATAGCGCTGGTTTGTACCTTGGAAGGTAAGGAATTTCCTGATGTTTTTCCAGAAGAGCTTCCAGGATTACCCCCGGATCGAGAGGTAGAATTTGGTATTGACCTCTATCCGGGGATAGCGCCTGTTTTGATTGCCCCATATAGGATGGCGCCTAAGGAATTGGTGGAATTGAAAGCCCAGATCCAGGAACTTTTAAATCGAGGTTTTATCCGGCCAAGTGTATCACTTTGGGGAGCGCCGGTGCTGTTCGTCAAGAAGAAGGATGGATCAATGCGTATGTGCATTGACTACCGTTAGTTGAATAAGTTGACGATCAAGAATAAGTACCCGCTGCCGAGAATTGACGACTTGTTCGACCAACTGAATGGGGGCTTTGATTTTTTCGAAGATAGATTTGCGGTCAGGTTATCATCAGCTTAAGGTCAAGGAGGCGGACATTCACAAGACAGCATTTCGAACTCGCTATGGCCACTAAGAATTTTTGGTGATGCCGTTCGGTTTGACTAATGCACCAGCAGTGTTCATGGACATGATGAATCGGGTTTTTCAACCTTATCTGGACTGATTCGTCGTAGTTTTTATAGATGATATCCTGGTTTAATCAAAGTCTGAGGGGGAGCATGATTCGCATCTTAGGGTGGTTTTACAGGTTCTAAAGGAAAAGCAATTGTTTGCCAAATTCAGCAAGTGCGAGTTCTGGTTGAAAGAAGTTACCTTTTTGGGTCATCTGGTGTCTACTGAGGGGATTAGGGTTGACACTCGGAAGGTTGAAGCTGTGCTGGATTGGAGGACACCTAAGTCTGTGGCAGAAATTAGGAGTTTTCTTGGTTTGGCTGGCTATTATAGAAGATTCGTGAAGGGATTCTCCCTAATAGCGACTCCTTTAACCAAGTTGTTGTGAAAAGGAGTACCTTTTGTTTGGGCTGACAAGCAACAGGAAAGTTTTGAGAAGCTAGAGAGGATATTGACGGAGGTCCCGGTGTTGATTCAGCCGGAGGCTGGAAAGGAGTTCGTGGTTTATTGTGATGCTTCATACACGGGTTTAGGATGTGTGTTGATGCAAGACGGAAGGGGTTTTGCGTATGCGTCTCGACAGTTAAGACCGCATGAGTTAAATTATCCCACACACGACTTGGAGTTGGCGGCTGTAGTTTTTGCCTTAAAAATCTGGATACATTATCTGTACGGGGAGAAGTTCATCATTTACACGGATCATAAGAGCCTAAAATACCTTTTCACCTAGAAGGAGTTGAATTTAAGGCAGAGGCGATAGATCGAGTTGTTAAAGGATTATGATTGTTTAATCGAATACCATCCGGGTAAAGCTAACATGGTGGCAGATGCATTAAATCGTAGGGTGATCTCAGATCTAAGAGCGACGTTTACCCATCTTAGTCTGTACGAGGATGGAAGTTTGTTAGCTGAGCTTCAAGTGAAACCCACGTGGATTAGTCAGATTAAAGGGAAGCAGTTGTTGGATGATAACTTGAGTGCTCGATTACTGCAGGTACAGAATGGCGGGGTAGAGGATTATAATCTGAACAGTGAGGGGGTTTTGTGTTTCCGATGAAGGATTTATATACCGAGGGATTCAGCGTTGAGGCATAGAATGCTACAGGAAGCGCATAGTGGCCAATACGCTATGTATCCAGGAGGAAGTAAGATGTATCGGGACTTGCGGGAACAGTTTTGGTGGCCGGGTTTGAAGCGTTTGTGAGTAAGTGTGTGATGTGCCAACAGGTGAAAGCAAAACATCAGTTGCCGTCGGGATTATTGCAGCCTATAAAGATTCCATAGTGGAAGTGGGAAAGGATCACAATAGATTTCGTTAGTGGGCTTCCTCTTACACCCACTAAGAAGGATTCGGTTTGGGTGGTTGTTGATCGTTTGACAAAGTCTGCTCATTTCATATCGGTGCGTATGGACTACTCTCTTCAGAGGTTGGCTAAGTTATACATAGCAGAGGTTGTAAGGTTGCATGGGGTACCAGTGCCGATCATATCAGACAGAGATCCCAGATTACGTCAAGATTCTGGAAGGCGTTGCATCAAGCGTTGGGTACAAAGTTAGACTTCAGTACAGCATTTCATCCGTAGTCTAACGGACAGTCGGAAAGGGTAATCCAAATCCTAGAAGATATGTTGAGAGGCTGTATCATAGACTTCAGGGATAGTTGGGAAGAGTTTCTACCATTGGTAGAGTTCACGTACAACAACAGCTATCAGTCCAGTATTCAAATGGCGCCATACGAAGCGTTGTATGGTCGAAAATGTCGCACTGCTACATGTTGGACAAAGTTGGGTGAGCATCAGATGTTGGGTCCAGAATTGGTTTCTGAAACGGAGGATAAGGTTAAGTTGATCTGGACTCGATTGAAGGAAGCTTCGGACAGACAAAAGTCCTATGCCGATCTGAAGCGTAAAGACATAGAATTTGAAGTAGGGGACCAGGTTTTCTTAAAGGTATCGCCGTGGAAGAAAGTGCTAAGGTTTGGACGGAAGGGCAAGCTGAGCCCCAGGTTTATCGGGCCTTATAGTGTAGTGAGGCGTGTGGGACTAGTAGCCTATCAACTCGAGTTACCTGCAGAGTTAAGCCAAATTCATGATGTGTTTCACGTATCGATGCTAAAAGGCTATCATTCGGATCCATCACACGTGGTGCCAATAGAAGAAATTGAAGTAAGGCCTGATCTATCCTTCGAAGAGGAACCAGTTCGGATTCTGGATCGTGATGTCAAGGTATTGTGTAAGAAGATGGTTCCGCTAGTTAAGGTGTTGTGGCGTAATCACGGTTCTGAGGAGGCTACGTGGGAATCAGAGAAAGCGATGTTATAGCAAAATCCTCAACTCTTTTGATCAGGTAATTTCGAGGCCTAAATTATTGTTAAGGAGGGTAGAACTGTAACATCCTAAATTAGAGCCTTTGTATTTTATGAATTGGGTGTGAATACTATGCTTGACATGTCAATTTAGGGTACGTTGGGGTCCAGGAGTGACTTGGTGGTAAACCGGAACTTTAGTAAAAATTTGCTTTTTGGGCACTCTAAGGGAGAGCTGAATAGTATGAGACTTAAGAGTTGTTGTGTGCGAATATTTGACACAAGGAGAGGAGTGGCAGAGTGGCAAGGAGCCGCCACCTAAGATGCTGGTAGGTTACGCCACAAGGAAGCAGAGATGGAGCAGGTTCAAGTCGCATGAAGCTCATTTTGGGAATTATTTTTGGCGGCAGGGAGAGTAGAGGCAAAGTTCAGCTGGGACACTTCAGAATGGAGTGTTGATTGAGTCAAACATATTCAAATGTGTGGCTGAGAGGAAATACAGGAGCTTGACTTATTCAAATAATTCAAATGGGTGATCAGGAGGAATTTGAGGAGAAAAGAAAGGGATGGACATTGGAGCTCAGTGTTGGCCGAATTTCAAGCTCATAGTAGGAGGGTGGAAATTAGTTTTTGTGTGGCTAAGGTGTGCTGAATTTTAGCTTTGGAAGCTTGGGTTTTTGTTCTCAAATTATGCATTTTCGGCTTTTAGGTTGCTGAGTGCCGAAATATTGAGTGGTTAAGGTGAGAGTTCTTTTCCATTTTCGGCATTTGAGGTCTCCTTCTTTCTCTTTTTCCCCATATTCTGTATGTGCCTAGCAAGTTCCATTTCTTGTCTTCTTTGCTTAACCCAAAACCGAAATCTATTGCTTCTTAATTCCTTCTTCTTTTCTCATTTTACTCTCACTCATTATTTAGCTATCATATCTTCTTCTTCTTCTCTTTTTTGGTATTGCTGAATCCTTTTGGGGCTTACCAAATCACTTCTTTTTCTTTCTTCCATCAAGGCCGAACCTCAACACACTCTCTCTCTCTCGTTCTCATTCATTTTTTCTCTTATTCATATCCCTTGCTCATCTCTTGAACACTTGGAACCCAAACTCTTTCTATTGTTTCATCAACTAAAGCCGAAGCAATTCACTTCTCCTCTCAGTCTTCCCAATCGGTTTTCTCTTAAGTGGGGTAAGGGTTTCCTTTCTTTATCACTTTTCTCTATTCTCTTTTGTTTGCCTGAATCAAGAGGACATTAATCCTGTTTCATGGGGGTGTTTTGGCCGAATATAGGAGGGGCTTGGTTCTTGAGTTTCTTCTGCTTTGGTCGACAGTTGAAGAGTACCTTCGGATCAATCAAAACTGATCAATCAAGTGATCTATTAATCCAAGAGTGGTAGCCTTTGGATCCTGTCGACGTAGGTAAGAAAATGTTATATTGGTTGGCTGTTTGAATGTTACTTTTATGATTCTCTGATTCGGTGTCTTAACCCGGTTTTCTGACCAAGATCATTTCATGGAAGCAAATCGTAGCCAATCAAAGGAGGGGGTTGGACTTACAGTTCCTACCCCTAAGTTCAAGAAGCGCGCGGTGTCAGTCATTCGGGATTGGCCATTAGGTTGTTGGTCGACTTCTGAGCAGAACAAAAGGCAGATAGCGGTAGTTTCCGAAAGGGATAGTGTCGACATAGATAGTGTGGTACTGAGTATATTCAGGTGTGTAACATGTACACGCTTTAATATTAATACATGATATTAACTATTTAGGGCTAAAAAGCCGAAATGGCTAGATGAGCAAGCGTTATGCCATTATGGGCATGACCGAAATACCAGGTAAGAACCTAGTTGTTTTTGTATGCGCTGATGAATGTATGCCATGATGATATTGTGCACTTGACATCATGTTGCATTCATTTGACACTTGTATGCATGGGTTGGATATGATGTGAAAGGGGAAGTGTAAGACTGTTACTAGTGGTTTGGTACCACACGTGGGCTGGCCCCACATTCTTGATTCGTGACTAAGTCTCAGTGGTTTGGAACCACCAGTGGTTTGGTACCACATAAACGTATGATTCGTGACTCGTCCCAGTGGTTTGGTACCACAGTGGGTTGGCCCCACAATATTATTATTCAGGATTGTCACTAGTGGTTTGGTACCACAAGTGGGTTGGCCCCACATATGATATCTTGTGACTATGTCACCAGTGGCTTGGTGCCACATGTGGAGTGTAGCGGATGGAGGGTTGATTGTAGAAATCCCCACGGAGTGATCGGTTGGTAAGTGTGGTGTGTAGAGGATGGAAACTTAGGTTGGGCTATGTGCATTGCATTTCATATTCTAGCATGCTACTGGGAGGGGGATTACACACTGAGTCTTGGTGACTCACCCCCCTCTGCTTAACCTTACAGGTGATCAGTGAGATGTGGACTTGGGAGCCAAGGCAGACTCAGGAGTGGAGGCCATAGCATGCAAATTTTATTAAACTTAGTTTCTTTTCAGAATAGTTTTAATTTGGTGATTTGAGTTGTTTCCATTTGATGTAGTAAGGCCTCATAACTCACCATTTGTTTTAACTTTTTGCGGTTCAATATGGTATGAGGTAATCGTATTTTTCTTAAACGTGATTGATAAAAATGGAGTTTTTCTTAAAAACATAAGACACATGAAGCAACCGTTTTCCTCGAATGCTAACAAAGATAACAAATTAACGATTAATTAATTCCGCGATTTTCTTAAGCTGCAAACCACCACTTTCCAAAATATCATCTAAATTAAAGCTTCAAACTTTCGGGTTTTCCTCAAGTTTCTTAAAACATCTTTTTCCCGTAACATACCAGATCTGGTTGTAACATCTGGACCGGGTTTAGGGTGTTACAGTAGTAAGGTTAATCGAGTTTTCCAAATGAATCAAATGCTTTAACAAAATACACTCAAATACGCAAACTGATTTAAAAAGCTTCTGTAATAAGTAACGTTTTGAAAATTAACAACGTTTTAAAGAAGAATAATTTTGTGATAATGAACTACATTTTTTTTAACTGAATGACGCATCTGAGAATTAACACAAGATGTTGTAAATAGGTTAAATCGAAAAGAGGTTTTTACGACAACTCATTTATTAAGAAAAACGATACCATGTGACATCACCGGATTCGGCCATAACGTCTAGGCCAGACTTGGGGTGTTACATTTAGTGGTATTAGAGCTAGGTTACAAAACTCGGCTGTGGATTTAGGCTTTGAAATTTGGTTTTATTTTAAAGCACTGATTTTCGGATGATTGAAATATTTTCACAGTATGTGTGGTACACCGAGTCTTCGGCATCAATCTCGTAAGTTCACTGAAACTGTTATATGTTCTAAACTGAAACTGCTATAGATAGTATATACTACGACTACTATAGATAGACTGCACTGAAGACACTTGGGATAGTGTATTCTGTCATTGTAGTAAAACCGATAGAACTGATAGACACTGCATCGTACAAAAACAAACATTATACTTTTGATATTATTTTCATAATATATTTGTTAATAAACACTGGAACTGTAAATTGATGCATAAAATTAGTAATACGGACAAATCGCAATTAGAAAATGAGTGAAATAGGTACTCGTAGACGAGGTACAAGAGGCCGTGGTAGGGGCCATAGAGGTGATCGAGCTGGGTCCTCATCATCTGGCCACATACCTAATTTGGAAACTAGTGAGACGCCGGCTTCACCTGTGGCTAAGACTGGGTTTCATGATCGAGTGGCTAGGGACGACGCACTGTCTCAAGCGATGTTAAGGATTTTGGAGAGGGTTGTTGGGCCCAATACTGGAGCTGGAGGCCGACGGTTGGTTAATGGAGCCGAGATTTTTAGGGGTATTGTTGGAGTTGCCTCTAACGTGGCTGAGTACTGGTTCGAGGCCACAGAAAGGATCATGGACGATTTGGACTGCACCCCCAAGTAGAAACTAAAGGGTGTAGTGTGACTGCTGAAAGAGGAGGCTTACCAGTGGTGGCTTACGGTTAATGAGGGTACACAGCCCGATCAACTGACCTGAGAGCTCTTTAAGACTGCTTTTCAAGGGAAATATGTGGGTGCCAGTTATGTGGACTTCCTTAGGAGAGAGTTCCTGAATCTCACTCAGGGGGATAGATCAGTGGCCGAGTACAAGGCCGAATTTCTACGACTGAGCCGCTATGCGTGAGGAATGGTGGCCACTGAGTATGAGCGATGTGTTCGCTTCGAGGATGGCCTCAGGGATAATCTGAGGGTTCTGATAGCTCTACAGAGGGAGCGAGACTTTGATACACTAGTTGATAAGGTGAAAACTTGGGTATACTGGTTGAGAGCTCTACGAGTGAGGTCATTGTACTGAGTCCATTGGAGCAATCAATAAGGTTTAACAAACTGTTAGAGACGTTCCTCTAGAGGTTCAAGGAGCTATCTTTTATGTTGATATGATGGAACTGCCTTTTGGAGAATTTGATCTAATACTGGGAATGGATCGACTAGTTAAACATCGAGTGAGCTTAAATTGTACCACAGAAAGAGTTGTACTGAGAACTGAGTGGGACAGCAAGGTAGTCATCATTGGGGAACGTCTGAACTACTTATCGAATCTGATTTCTGTATTAAGGGCTGAAAAGTTGGTTCGTAAGAGATATGAGGCGTATCTGGCCTACATCAGTGTTTCAGATTCTAGGGATTCTTCAGTTAAGGATATAAAGACGGTTAAGGACTTTCTAGACATTTTTCCTGAGGAGCTGCCTGGGTTACCTCTGAATCGTGAAGTGGTGTTTGTGATTGAGCTCCTTCTTGGTATAGCTTCGGTGTCCATCGCCCCTTATAGAATGGCACCGAAAGAGCTTGTGGAGCTTAAGGCTCAGATTCATGAGCTATAGGATCATGGGTTCATTTACTCTAGTGTGTTTCCGTGTGGAGCACCGGTTCTGTTTGTGAAAAGAAGGATGGGTTCATGCATTGTGTATCGATTATCGTCAACTGAACAAGCTGACCATCAAGAATAAGTACCCTCTACCGAGGATAGATTATCTATTCAACCAGTTTCGAGGGCCTTCATTTTTCTCTAAGATTGATCTATGATCAGGGTATCACCGGTTGAGAGATAAAGAGGCTGACGTGCATAAGACGACATTTAGGACTCGCTATGGCCATTACAAGTTCCTAGTAATGCCATTTGGACTAACGAATACACCAGCAGCTTTCATGGATTTAATGAACCGGGTGTTCTAGCCCTATCTGGATCAGTTCGTAGTGATATTTATTGACGACATACTGGTGTATTTGGGAACTGAGGATGAGCACGATGAACATCTCAGCGTGGTTCTGCAAATTCTACGAGAGAAACAACTATACACCAAGTTCAGTAAATGTGAGTTCTAGTTGAAGTAACGTTTCTAGGACATGTGGTTTTTGCTGAGGGGATTAGGGTCAATCCTCGAAAGATAGAAGCGGTATTAGAATAGAAACAACCTAAGACTGTGTCTAAGATTCGTAGTTTTCTAGGACTGGCAGGATATTATCGACGATTTGTAGAGGGGTTTTCACTGATCGCCACACCCTTAACTAAGCTGCTACATAAGGGTGTGTCGTTTAATTGGACTGACGCACAGCAAGAGAGCTTTGAGAAGCTCAAGATTGTACTAAGGAGGACCCTATTTTGATACAGCCAAAGTCTAGAAAAGAGTTTACTGTCTAGCGATGCATCACATGTTGATTTGGGGTGTGTGTTGATGCAAGAAGGTAAGGTGGTAGCGTATATGTCTCGTTAGTTAAGACTCATGAGGTAAATTATTCGACGCATGACTTGGAGTTGGCCGCAGTAGTATTTGCACTGAAAATTTAGAGGCATTACCTGTATGGTGAGAAGTGTATCATTTACACTGATCACAAGAGCCTCAAGTACCTCCTCACTCAGAAGAAGCTAAATCTTAGGCATCGTAGATGGATTGAGCTGCTTAAGGACTATGACTATACGATTGAATACCACATTGGCAAGTGTGGTGGCTGATGCACTGAGCCGTAGGGCTGTGATAGATCTGAGGGTGATGTTTACTCATCTCAATTTATTTGATGATGGAAGTCTGTTGGCTAACTTCAAGTTAAACTAACGTGGATAAAGCATATTAAGGATAAACAGTTAGAGGATGAGTCTTTGGGTCCTCGCTTTCGACAAATTGAGAGTGGGAATACTGAGGATTTTGGACTGAATAGCGAAAGGGTGCTCTCTTTCTGTGAGAGAATTTGTGTACTGAAAGATATTGAATTGAGGCAGTTTATACTGAGAGAGGTGCATAGTAGCCCTTATGCTGTGCATCCTGGTGGAAACAAGATGTACCAAGACCTTCATGAGTTATACTGGTGGCCAGGTCTTAAACGAGAGGTTACTAAAGTTGTGGCCAAGTGTTTGACATGCCAGCAGGTTAAGGCTGAGCATTAGTTACCTTCAGGATTGTTGCAGCCAATCAAGATTCGGCTTTGGAAGTAGGAGCGTGTAACTATGGACTTTGTTAGTGGGTTACCCCTAACACCCACTAAGAAGGATTTTGTATGGCTCATCGTGGATCAATTGACCAAATCTGCCCACTTCATACTGGTTCGTACTGACTACTCTTTGCAGAAGCTGACTAAACTATATGTGTCTGTGATAGTGAGACTGCATAAGGTACCGATTTTGATAATATCTGATAGGGATCCTCGCGTCACTTCTCGGTTCTGGAAGAAGCTACATGAAGCTCTGGGTACAAGGTTGGACTTCAGTACTGCATTCCATCCTTAAACAGATGGTCAATCTGAGAGAGTGATTCAGATGCTGGAGGACATGTTGAGGAGTTGTGTGATTGACTTCCGAGGCAGTTGGAAGGATTACCTGCCACTAACAGCGTTTGCTTATAACAACAGTTATCAGTCTAGCATTCAGATAGCACCTTACAAGGCACTATATGGTCGTAGGTGTCACACACCTTCGTGATGGACTGAGTTGGGTGAGCAACGTGTTCTGGGCCCTGAACTAGTTTCTGATACCGAGGAGAAAGTTAGATTGATTCGAGACCAACTGAAAGCGACATTTGACAGAAAAAAGTCCTATGCAAGCCTAAAGCGTCGAGAGATAGAGTATTCAGTGGGGGACTATGTTTTTCTCAAGGTCTCACCATGGAAGAAAGTACTGAGGTTTGGTCGTAAGGGTAAGCTGAGCCCTAGCTTTATTAGGCCTTATCGCATTCTAAAACAAGTGGGGCCAGTAGCATATCAGTTGGAACTACCTCCAGAGTTAGAGCGGATTCACGACGTGTTCCATGTTTCTATGTTGAGACGCTACCACTCTGATCCCACGCATATTATTTTAGTTGAGGAAATAGAGGTTATGCCAGATTTGACCTTTGAAGAGGAGCCAGTCCAGATATTGTATCGCGATGTAAAGGTTCTAAGAAGAAAGTCTATTCCACTGGTTAAAGTTCTTTGGCATAATCATAGTTCTGAGGAGGCCACATGGGAGCCTGAAGATGCGATGCGACAGCAATATCCCCATCTGTTCTGATCAAGTAAAATTTCGAGGCCGAAATTTTCTTTAAGGGGGGTAGAGTCGTAATGCCCCAAAAATCCTTAATATTTATTTTCGTATGTTTGTGACACAAATTTCTATCTGCTTCAGTGGTTATGTGTTCTGGGAGTGTCTGAGAAGTCCTGGGTTCAAGCCTTAGCTTAGACAGTTGTTTTGTTTTAAAATGAATAAACCCCTATCCCAGGTCAGTAGGCTTATAATTAAATGTTGGTAAAATATGTCAGAATGGGCCTGCTGGTCTGGTGGTTAAGTGGAGTGTCAAGATGCTGGAGGTCTTGAGTTCGACTCCTTGTGCGTGCAGGGGAGTGTTTTATTTTGCTGCTTGTGCCGTGTGGGTGTTTTGGCTAAGCTGAAATACTGAAGAGTTTGAGTGAATTTTGAATTCGGTGGTTAAGGGAAGGGTGGACGGTTTTTGGGGAGAAAAATAATGATAGAAGAGTTTGAAGGTAACGAAAATAGGTGGTGGCAAATTCGGCTACTCAACTCATTCTCTTAGTTTTTTTTATCTGCTTTCGTCTTTATCTACCGATTTCTACATTTTTCCCTCATGTGCTACCGTTTCTCTCCTCTCACTCTCCTAAATTCAGTGCTTTAGCATAGTTTCTTTCTTTGTTTTCTAATTTTTCTACCGCACGCACCTTCTTTGCTCTCTTAGCTAAATTTTAGCTTTATGCTCTCCCTTTCTGACACTTTTCTTTATCTCACTGTTCTTTTCTCCCTTTTCCCTGGTGCTACTGAATTGGCCCTTAAATCTTTCTTATCTTTGTGCATCCTTTTCGATGGTTCGAGACAAGGTGTGCGTTCCTCCTTCGCTAGTTATATGTCGGTAAGTAAGGGGTAGGTTATGATGATTTGGGGTAGTTGTTGCTTGGTGAAAAATCGTTTCTTTTTATTTATTGTGTTTCCGTTAGTGATTACACTTTGTTTTTAGTAGCAAATCGTATGGATCGAGACCCTTCCCATACTTCTTCGTAAGTAAACCGAGTTGAGGCGTTAGGGTTAAGTTCCAATCGCTCTTAAATTGAGAAGGTGGTTGGGTTGGTTTAATTCGGCTACTAAGGTGATTAATGGGGAGTGTGTTGATCAATTTTTTTTAGGTATTATCAAGCTCGAAAGTGTTTAGCTACGAATCCAAACCAGGTGTGTAAACACGACTCTGGAAATGGAAATTGGTGAAAAGCCGAAAAACGTGAAAGTCAACGCCACACGCGCGTGCGGTCGCCCGTGTGACCAGACACAGGCTTGCGATCGACGAGGCAAGCCATGTGCAATTCATGGGCTGAGCCGAATTGGGCCGTGTGGGCCTCACATAGGTAAGGCACACTGGCGTGTGAGCCCATATGGGTAAATTGCATGGGCTTGTAGGCCCATTTTTACTGTTTGGACTACTAAAGTTGCACGGGTCGCCCGAGTCGACTGTGGACCTACTGTAGGGTCGATAAGATTACCTAGATCCCTAATTGACTAAATGACTATTATATCCATATACTTTATATATATATACATGTACAACTGTATTTTGAGCATGTTGTTAAAACTGTACTGAATACATATATGATACCATGATTTGGCTTGACCTGATTGTATGATGTATTGGATGAGGATAGGTTTATATGGATTGGAGGAAGTGTACTGAAAGGCTTCGAGCCTAACTTACTGGTAGTTCAGTTGCAAACTACTGTCTAGTGCCACATTCAGTACTTTCTAGAGTGTAGGGATGGGTGGGTTGATTATATCCCCACATGGAGTGTAGGGTTGGACGAAGAGAGAGCGTAGAGGCTGGCGGGTAGGACTTGTATACTCAATGGTTTGTTACTATACTGACTATTGTTACTGTAATAGGCGAAGGCCCAAATACATGACTGCTTCTGTACTGAGATGGGCTAAAGCCCAAACTGATATTGTCACTAATACTGAAAAGGGCTCAGGCCCAGACTGTGATTGCTTTCTGTCTGTTCGTTTTTTGGGGATTACACACTGAGTTTTTGAAAACTCACCCTTCTGATTTGACTGTACAGGTAATCCTTAGACATAGGCGAATCGATGCGGCAAAGGACTCAGAGGTGGCCACACGACCTAAATTATTTGATTTAGTACTTAATAATGATTTTTAAGTTTATTTTGGGGTATTTTGCTGTAATAATGGCCTTTTTGGATTTTCATGGTTAATTTGGGAATTCTATTATTTTGATTTACAACTACTAATACTAGGGTTAATCGAGTTTTCAAAATGAATCAATTGCTTTAATAAAATACACTCAAATACGCAAATGGATTTAAAAAGCTTCCGCAATAAGTAACGTTTTGAAAATTAACAATGTTTTGAAGAAGAATAATTTTGTGATAATTAACTACAATTTTTTTTAACTAAACGACGCATCCGAGAATTAACACAAGATTTTGTAAAGAGGTTAAATAGAAAATAGGTTTTTACGATAACTCATTTATTACAAAAAAACGCTACCATGCGACTTCGCCAGATTCGGCCTTAACCTCTAGGCCAGGTTTGGGATGTTACATATTTGGGATAAAACCAATAAAATGCCAACAATATTTTATCAAAATAAAAAGATAGATATTAAGGTGGACATGGCGAGTTTTTAAGAAGAGAAAAGAAGAATAGAAAAATGATGGTCATGGTGGTGGTCCAACAGTGGAGGATGTTACAAGTGGTAGTGAAAGATGGAAAAATTAGTGGTGCAAAGGAAGAGGTTTAGAGGCTCAAAATAAAAGAAAAAATGAGAAAGGGAGGAGCAAGGAGGAGGAACGACTAGGAGGGGAGGAGGAGAAAACAAAATGAAAGAAAAGTGAAAGATGATGGCAAATGGTGTGGTATGGGCGACACAAGCAAGTAAAGGGAATGAAATATGAAATTTGGGGGATAAAGGCATGAAAAGTGGATCAAGAGGGAACATATGGAACAAAAATGGGGCTAAAGGAGGAAGGTTGAATAATTAAAGGAGGAAAGTATCTTTTCAATAAGGCAATAATAAGAGGGACGACACAAGGTGTTTTGACAAAATATTCTTTTGCCAATTTTTTTTAAAAATATGAGGGTGTGAGGAATTGAACTTGGGACCTAATGGAATTTATTTAAGCTTCTATCCATTAGACCAAACATCTTACTTGAACATGGACTAATCAAAATTAAATAAAGATATAGGGTGTGACACTTCTCCTTTTCCCAAGATGGTTATTCACAGATATTATTTCTTGGTAGATACATACTAATTAATCTTGCATTTAGCGGAATGGCATACTGAGTTGAACACATATCAGACTCCTAATAAAATCATACCCCGATTCAAATTAGAAACAAGCTTATACTGATGATGAAATGTTTCAGATCGTTGAGAAAAATCTCAAATGTCTATGTAACACAATGCAAGAAAGCTCAGTTTAACCAACAACTCAAATTCCAAATAACCCTAGAAAGAGATATAATACTATTTATATATGGAACTTACCAGATAATTCAGAATTAAACCCTTCATAACACTTATACCTTTCATAACTATGGATACGTCCATATCTTGTATTGACAATCTACTATGGTAGACTCCCTCATTAGGAATACAAACACATATCTTATTTCAGGAATTGCCCCTTAGACTCATTCAAGTCCATCAAAAGACCATTGGAAACTAAAAAATTTATAGACTTTTTCAGAACTTTCTAACTAACATTTTTTCCAATTTTGAGCTCTTTTAACATATATATATATATATATTGTAATTTTACTAAAAATATATAAATTGGAAAAATTAGAAACAATTTTATATTTTTAAGTATTTTTATGCTAAACTTAGAAAGTTTTGACCATTTCAGCAGTTTTATGCTATGGAAGAAAATCTAGTCTTAAAGGCACCTTGAGAAAGATAAGGATCATTGAAGCATCTCTCGGAGCATCTGTCACATGAGGATGGCTTATTATTTGACAGCCATGGATGCCCCAAATTAGCTTCCTTGGAACCATTAAAGATTTTATTTCATCCAATAAAAATAGGGTTGAATTAATTCCTAGCCTTATGCAAAGAAAAGGGCCCAAAAACATTAAATTAGAAGGGGCTGTTCCACAAGAAAGAGAGCAACCAGAGCCGACCCAATTTACTGCCCAAATCATCCATTTTAAGCAGATTTAATAATTTCAGAATAACCCCTAACATTTATCTTAATGTTGGTCCAACCCCTCCTCTTTTTCATGCCTTTTTTTTCTAGCCACAAGCCAAAAATAGTAGACATCCCAACCCCCTTCCCCTTAGCATGACCGACCACTTGAGGGAGATTTTCAAGGATTTTAACTTCTATTTTAAGCCCTCACATATTATTATAAATAGAGCTTTCAAGTTCCTATCATACTTACACATTCACTCATCAAGCATTCATCTCATACACTATCATGCTCTCTTCTTTCCACTAGCTTTTCCTTTTCTTTTCCATTCCCTCTCTTGGTAAAGATCATTTGCATAGTTTTGGGAGCAGCCTTAGTCAGCTTTTTTGGGAGCAATTTGCTTAGTTCTAGTGGCAATCTAGAAGAATGAAGGAAGAAGTGAATAGTTTTTTCCTTAGGGACGTCATGAATGGGCTAAAGTTTTCTTTTCCCTTCCTAATCTTTTGTTTTGTTCAATTCACAAAGATGATTTCAATTAAGTATTTTATTTTCAATAATATCATGATTGCTTAATTTTATTTGTGTTGGAATGATCTGATTTCCTTATTTGATTTTATTTAATTCTGTTAAATGATGTTCTGTGCTTTTCGATTTCGATTAAGTTTTTGTTGCATGATTAATGTGAAGGAATGTATGAATTAATTAATTAATTAATTAATATAAATAATGTTTTATTTAATCGACACAATACTCGTATGGTGTGATGTTTAATCATGTAAGGATTAAATCTGTAATAATACCAAAACTATTATTACCTTACATAATCCTGCAAATTGTTTTACTTATGAAATTTTAAATCTATTAAACATAGAAATATGTTAGATAGATTAAATAATTAATTAAGCTAAATATTTTACTAAGTGTGATTAGGGTTAATAAATGTTCGATTTAGCCACGGAATTTTTGTAACATCTTTTAATAAATTGAATAATTCTAACCTAGGAAGGATGATTGTTTTGAAACTCATATGCTATTGTGGTAAACTTTTAAGACTTGCCTAATTTTTTGTGTTCAATTTCAGACTTAGATAATCTTTAGTTTATTAATTTGGAATAGTCAACTCAGGTTTATTTGTTTGCCCCATATTTTTAACTCATATTATTTTACTTAAGCCAATTTGTATAAATTCTAACTTCTCACACTTAAATTAGAACTTAAGGTACTTCGTTCACACTATGCCTGTGATGCTTCTACTATGCCTGTGATTATTACAACATAACTAACTAAAGAGCAGTAGAACTTAATTAGGTAACGCTTTTACTTTGCAAGTGATTATTTCACCATATTATAGTTGTAACATCCTAGAATTAGGGGTTCTACATTTTATGCTATTCTATGTGTTTGGCTTGTTTAGCATGTTATTTTGGTGTGTTTAGGGGTCCTGGGGAGGCTCGGGTTCAAGCTAGAGCCTTGGTGAAATTTTGGTTTTTGGGCTTAAGGGGGGAGAGCTGGTAAAAGCAGGCTTTAAGAATATTTATTTGTGTTTGTTGACACAAGAAGGAGTGTGGTGTGGTGGCAAGGTGACGCCACTTAAAGAGTAGGGGAGTGGCATCACAAGGGAGCAGGAGGGGGGAAGGAGTTCGAGTCTCATCTGCAGCATGTGGAACTTTATTTTTATGCTCTAGGAGAGCTCAGGTTGGGATCGATCGTTGAAGAGAGATTCAATGGAAGCTGAGTAGCAGCTGTAAGAAGTGGCATTCGACTGGGACTTTTCGAGGTGGTTGTTGAATGGGTCAAATGCATTTGAATGGATGGACAAGAGAGCTTGGACAAGTTTGAATTGGTCAAGCCAATTCAAATGGGTGATGGAGAGTGAAACTAGAAGCAAATCAAGGGATTTGAGAGGGGGAGTGAGTGTTTGGCCGAATGTGGGAAGTGCTAAGGGAGCATTTCGGTTTAGCTGCTTAAGGTGTGTGTCGAAATTCTCATCAGTCTTAGGGTTTTCTATCTTGGTATATTCGGTCATAAGGGGAGGGGGAAGTGTCGTTTGTGTCATTGGAAAAGAGAAATAAGAACCGAAACCCCTTTTGTGAGGTTTTTTCCCTTCTTTTGCATTTTGGGAGTTGCTCATTCACTTTTTTTACCAAAACCGTAGCACATTTTCTCTCTTCTTTTTCTTCTTGATTTTGGTACTAGCTGAACCTCTCTTCCATCTCCTATTAATCATTTTCTCCTCCATAACCAAACCATTTTTGTTTGCTATTATCTGAATCTCTCCTCACCATCCTCCTTTCTCATTCAACTCTCTTCTTCTTCTTCTTCTCTTTTCTATACTCTTTTCCTTAAAGCCAAAACCCTCTTCTTTATCTCTTCTCCTCTAGCCGAATCCTCTCCTAATCTCATTTCTTCTTTAGCTGAACCTCAGTTGCTCATTCCCTTTTCTTTTCTTTTTATTTCTTATTGTTCTAGTGTTTAAGCCGAAACCCTGTTGACAGTTGCTACTTCTGCCGAATCTTCTGGGACTCCATTCGGCTTCTCTTTGTTGAAGGTAAAGAACTCTCCCTTATTCTTCTTATTTCCGTAATTCTTCAAGGGAAACCGATCACTTATTTGTTAATCATAAACCGAATTGGTTTCTTTTCTGAAGTGGGTTATTCCATCTCTTGTAACCAGTTTCTTTAATCACTTTTTGTTTAGCTGAACCTCAAGAACCAAAAGGCTAGTTGGTTGCCGAAGGTCTCCTCTTCAATCGGTTTCAGTTTGTGCAAGGTAAGGGAGACTCTTTCGATTCTTTCTCTATCTTTTTCAGTTTTGTGTGGTCATAGCCGAATGGCTGTTTTGTTCTTGATGTTGGTCCGCGGCTAATCTCTTATTGTCTCCTCTTAACGTGGCATGTTCGCATCGAATTAGAATCCGTAGCCAAATCTACCTGTGTTCGACTTATTCTTTGACCAAGGTATGAAGGTTCTCTTGATTTTGGTGTACCTATTTCCTTTTCCTCTTTCGTTGCCTTAACCCAATCTCCTGATCAAAGATTATCTTCATGGATGCGAGTGCCAGTCAATCTAAAGAGGGGAGTGGACCCGTAGTCTCTACTCCGAAGTTTAAACGACGCGCTGTGTCGGCGGTTCGAGACTTTCTGCCAGGCTGTGGTAGGGAGCCGACATCTGCCTGGGATAGACCAATCACGATTGTTTCTTTTGGTGAGAGTGTCGACGATCTAGAGTGTTTAGTTTTACGTGTAATCAGGTGTGTAATGTCCACACTTTTTTTTATTACTTTGTGTTAATAACTGCTTTGGCTGAAAGCCTAAACAACTATATAGACAGTTGAGATACCCTTGTAGGAAAAGTTGGAGACACCAGGTAAGTACCGATATGATTGCCTTTCGTATAACATGATTATGTATGATTTGATTATTTGCTATATATTGTTAATATGTTTGCATGGGCTGTGGGATATGATTAAAAGGGGAAGTGTGATTCGGTGACTTTTGTCACAGTAGTTTGGAACCACATATACATTTATCAGTGACTGTCACAGTGGTTTGGAACCACAGTGGGTTGGCCTCACATACATTTATCAATGATCACAGTGGTTTGGAACCACAATGGCTTGGTGCCACGGGTGTTTGGCTGATTCAGGTGATATAGAGGATGGAAAACTAGGTTGGGCGGGGTTGCATTACATACAATTTTTGATATGTCATGTTCTGTGGGCTGAGGCCTAGATTGCTTGCGTAAGGGGAATTACACACTGAGTCTCGGTGACTCACCCCTCTGCTTAATTTTGCAGGTAACCCCTAATGGCGGATTTAGAGCATAGGTGGACTTCGAGCTGGCCATGCATCACTTCTTACGTAAATTCGTTTTCTTTATTTAAACTGATTTTAATTTGGGTTTTTGTTATGTAATAAGGCCTCCGTAACTTTAATTTGGGTTTTGCTTTAAATACTGTTTATACATATTTTATGTAAGGTCAAATATGGAGTTTTTCTCAAATAAAAGTATAGACAACCATTTTTTAAGAAAAAGTGTTAACAAAGGATGACAAGCGAATAGCTAATTAATTCAGAAATTTTCTCAAAAACTCAACAGTGTTTTCAAAGTATCACATTTCTGAAAATCCCTAATTTCGGCTTTCGTAAAGCAAACCTGTTTACGACTCATAGTTCATGCTAATAAGAAGTTGGTAACAAACCCTTAAAATTGAATCTAATTTTCAAGATTGAAACTCAAAACGGAAAATTTTCTAAATTAAGATGTTTCTTTAAAATTTATCAAGACTATCTTTCCCTGTGACATACCAGATTCGGTCATAATGTTTAGACCGGGTTTGTGGTGTTACAATTGTGGTATCAGAGCCTAGGATGCAAAACTCGGCTGTGGAATGGGTTCAAAAATTTTTTCAAGTTGGTTAGAAATATGGTTTACAAAAAATACATGTTTTCAGGAAGTATGGCACCCGAGTCTCCGGTACCAAATCCGTACGGCAAGTCTTCTGACTATTGGTTGTTTTGCATAAAAAGATTATATTGTGTTTGTGAATGTTAGTGCTAAGAGATACAACTTTAGAAAATGAGACCCTTAGGTATACAATTTGCGAAAACTACTTCTAGTTCTATTTACATAAGCTATCCTTAATAAACAGTAGAAGATGTACTAATTCATAAAACTTTTAATCAGATTAAGTCGAATTCGAAATTATGAGCGCTAGGCGATGTGGACGTGGTATGCGCGGCCGTGGTAGAGGCTGGAGTGTTGAGGCTAGACCCTCAGAATCAAGGCATGGGCCGGAAGGCGAAGTGCCAGTGTCACCACTAGCAAAAGCGGGATCTGAAGCAGATGATGCTTTGTCCCAAGCTATGCTGCATGTTCTGGAGTGGGTTGCTGGAGCTAGCACGGGATCAGTAGCTCGAATATCTATCCCTGAGTGACTTCGAGCAAATGGGACCGAGATATTTAGGGGTATTTTTGGTGTGGCTTCTAATGTAGCTGAATATTGGCTGGAAGCGGTTGAACGAATCATGGACGATCTTGACTGTACCGCAAAGGAAAAGTTGAAAGGAGTAGTGTCCCTCCTTCAAGATAAGGCATACCAGTGGTGGCTCACGGTAAGGTATGGTACATCAGCGGACCGTATTACCTGGGACTTTTTTAAGACAGTGTTTAAGGGAAAGTATGTTAGGAAAGTTATGTGGACGCTCAGAGAAAGGCATTTCTAAACTTGGTCCAGGGGAATAAGTCAGTGGCTGAATACGAGGTGGAGTTCCTGCATTTAAGTTCTTATACTCAGGATATCATCGCAACTAATCACGAGTGTTGTGTCCGATTTGAGGATGGTCTGAGGGACGAGTTGCGAGTACTGATAGCTCCACAACGGGAAAGAGAGTTTGCTATTCTGATTGAGAAGGCAAAGATACCTGAAGAGGTGAAGCGGTCAGAGAGACAGAATCGGGATAAGGATAAGGGTAGGAATAAGAGAAACTATGGGTCGTCAAGATCTGCTGGGGTTTCCAAAAGAAGCCTAGGTTTGATGGACCGAGTTGAGTTGCGAAGCCGATTGCTGTTGGTCGGTCTCAACTGTGTGCTAGATGTGGGAATTATCATTCGGGGGAGTGTTGGGCAAGAAATAGAGAATGCTTCAGGTGTGGATCTGTAGATCATCTAGTAAGGGACTGTCCACAAGAGCCGAGCACTGCACGGCCAGTAGGTCAGAGATATGTACAGTCTAGAAGAGGTGGGCAGCAACCACCGAGAGGTTGTGGTCTGACCAGAGGAGGAAGTGGTTTTGGTCGAGGTCAATGGAACACCGGGCAGAGGTGCTGGGAGTACAGATGCAAGACAGCCTGGATTAGTTTATGCAGCTAGACGTCGAGAGGACAGCAATGCACCGAACGTCATAACTGGTATGTTCCTTATTTTTGGTGTACCCTTTACAGCCTTGATAGATATTGGGTCTACACATTCATATGTTGCTAGTACTATGTTCGAGAGTTTGAATACAGAATCTGAGGTTGCTTCTAGAGAGACGACTGTGATTAGCCCTTTAGGACAATCTGTAGTGGTGAATAAACTATTTAGGAATGTGCCTTTAGAAGTACAAGGGATTGTTTTCCCGACTAATTTGATGGAATTTCCATTCGAAGAGTTCGACTTGATTTGAGGCATAGATTGGTTAGTTAAGTATCGAGCAAACTTGGATTGTACTGCTAAGCGCATGATATTGAAGACACTCGAGGATAAGGAGGTGTTGGTGATAGGTGAGAGAAGGAATTACCTGTCCAATGTGGTGTCTTCATTAAAGGCTGAAAGGATGGTGCGAAAAGGGTGTGAGGTATTTCTAGCTTTCATTAGTGCTTTGGAGGCCAAAGAATTGTCTGTAAAGGATGTTAGAACGGTGAAAGAGTTCTCGGACGTCTTTCCAGAAGAGCTTCCAGGGTTACCTCTAGATCGCGAGGTGGAGTTCGGCATTGATCTACTTCCGGGAACGACTCCGGTGTCCATCGCTCCGTATAGGATGGCACCGAAGGAGCTGGTAGAGCTTAAAGCTCAGATTCAGGAATTGCTAGACCGTGGTTTTATCCGGCCATGTGTTACCATGGGGAGTGCCGGTGTTGTTTGTTAAGAAGGACGGGTCGATGCGGATGTGCATTGACTACAGGCAATTGAACAAGTTAACGATTAAGAACAAATACCCGTTGCCAAGGATGGACGACCTGTTCGATCAACTGTGAGGCGCTTCGGTCTTCTCGAAAATAGACTTGAGGTCAGGTTATCATCAGCTTAAGGTCAAGGACGCGGATATTCATAAGACTGCTTTTCGAACTCTTTATGGTCACTATGAGTTCTTAATGATGCCGTTTGGGTTGACGAATGCACCAGCTGCATTTATGAATATGATGAACCGAGTATTCCAACCCTATCTAGATCCGTTTGTCGTAGTGTTCATAAATGATATCTTGGTATATTCAAGGATGGAAAAGGAGCATGATTCGCATCTTCGGATAGTTCTGTAGATTTTGAGAGAAAAGCAGCTATATGCCAAATTTAGTAAGTGTGATTTTTGGTTGAGAGAAGTTACCTTTTGGGGGTATGTTGTGTTTGCCGAGGAGATTAGGGTTGATCCCCGAAAGATTGAAGCTGTTTTGGATTGGAAGCCACTGAAGTTGGTAGCGAAAATTTGAAGTTTCCTTGGGTTAGCTGGATACTACAGAAGGTTCCTTGAGGGATTCTCGGCTGCACCATTAACCAAGCTATTACAGAAAGGGATACTATTTGTTTGGACTGATAAGCAGCAGGAATGCTTTGAGAAGCTAAAGAGGATCTTGACTGAGGCACTAGTGTTGATTCAGCCTGAGGCTGGAAAGGAGTTTGCCGTCTATTGTGATGCGTCACACACAGGGTTAGGATGTGTGTTGATGCAAGGGGGCAAGGTGATAACGTTTGCGTCTCGGCAAATAAGACTACATGAAGTGAATTATCCCACTCATGATCTAGAGTTAGCTGTGGTAGTGTTCGCCTTGAAGATTTAGAGACACTACTTGTATGGGGAAAAGTCAATTATCTACACCGATCATAAGAGCCTGAAATATCTCCTTACCCAGAAGGAATTGAATTTAAGGCAGCGGCGGTGGATTGAATTATTGAAAGACTATGACTGCTCGATTGAGTATCACCCGAGTAAAGCTAACGTAGTGGCAGATACATTGAGTCGTAAGGTAATATCGGATCTGAGGGCGATGTTTGCTCATCTCAGTTTGTATGAAGATGGAAGCTTGTTGGCTGAACTTCAAGTGAAGCCTTCATGGGTAAGTCTAATTAAGGATAAGTAGTTGTTAGATGAATTGTTAAGTTCTCAACTTCAGCTAGTGGAAGGTGGTGAGACAGAAGATTTTGGTCTGAGCACTGATGGAGTGTTATGCTTCAGTGGAAAAGTTTGTATGCCGAAGGATTCCGAGTTGAGATAGAGGATTCTGCAGGAAGCGCATAGTAGCCCATTCGTTATGCATCCCGGTGGGAGTAAAATGTATTGAGACTTGTGTGAACAGTTTTGGTGGCCAGGTCTGAAGCAAGAAGTTACCGATTTTGTGAGTAAATGCTTGACGTGTCAGCAGGTGAAGGCAGAACATCAGTTGCCTTCGGGGTTACTACAGACAGTGAAGATTCCACTTTGGAAGTGGGAGAGAATAACGATGGATTTTGTTAGTGGGCTACCTCTTACGCCTACTAGGAAAGATTCAATGTGGGTAATTATAGATTGGTTGACGAAGTCCATTCATTTCATATCGGTTCAGGTTGATTACTCACTACAGAAGTTAGCCAAGCTGTATGTAGCGGAGATTGTAAGGTTACATGGGGTACCAGTGTTTATCATATCAGACAGAGACCCTAGGTTTACATCGCGATTCTGGAAGGTGTTACATAAAGTGTTGGGTACAAGACTGGATTTCAGCACGGCGTTTCATCCACAGACTGATGGTCATTCAGAAAGGGTAATTCAGATTCTGGAAGATAGGTTGAGAGGCTGTGTTATCGACTTCAGGGGTAGTTGAGAGGATTTCTTACCATTGGCAGAATTCGCATACAACAATAGCTATCAATCTAGTATTCAGATGGCACCTTACAAAGCATTGTATGGTCGTAAGTGTCGTACTCCTACCTACAGGACAGAGTTAGGTGAGCGACAATCGTTGGGTCCGGAAGTGGTCTCAGAGACGAAGGAAAAGGTTAAGTTGATTCGGACTCAGTTGAAGGAAGCTTTTGACAGGCAGAAATCGTACGCAGATCTAAAGTGTAAGGAAATAGAATTTTTAGTGGGTGATCAGGTCTTTCTGAAAGTTTCACCTAGGAAGAAGGTTCTAAGGTTCGGACAGAAAGGCAAGTTGAGCCCCAGATTCATCGGGCCTTATCGGGTGTTGAAACGTGTGGGACCAGTGGCTTATCAACTTGAGTTACCTCCGAAGTTGAGGCAGATACATGATGTATTCCATGTTTCAATGTTAAGGCACTATTGTTTGGATCTATCTCACATAGTACCAGTGGAGGAAATTGAAGTAAGACCTGATTTATCTTTTGAAGAAGAACTAGTGCAGATCTTAGATCGAGATGTCAAAGTGTTGAGAAAGAACTCGGTTCCTCTAGTCAAGGTGTTATGGCGTAATCACGGTTCAGAGGAAGCCACGTGGGAGCCAGAGGATGTGATGTGACAGCAATACCCTCACCTCTTTTGACTAGGTAAATTTCGAGGCCAAAATTTCTTTAAGGGGGTACAACTGTAACATCCTAGAATTAGGGGTTCTGCATTTTATGCTATTCTATATGTTTGGCTTGTTTAGCATGTTATTTTGGTGTGTTTGGGGGTCTTGGGGAGGCTCGGGTTCAGGCCAAAGCCTTGGTGAAATTTTGGTTTTTGGGCTTAAGGGGGAGGAGCTGGTAGAAGCAGGCTTTAAGAATATTTATTTGTGTTTGTTGACACAAGAAGGAGTGTGGTGTGGTGGCAAGGTGAAGCCACTTAAGGAGCAGGGGAGTGGAGTCTCAAAGGAGCGGGAGGGGGGAAGAAGTTCGAGTCTTATCTGCAGCATGTGGAACTTTTATTTTGTGTTCCAGGAGAGAAAGAAGTGGCATTCGACTAGGACTCTTCAAGGTGGTTGTTGAATGGGTCAAATGCATTTGAATGGATGGACAAGAGAGCTTGGAGAAGTTTGAATTGGTCAAGCTAATTCAAATGGGTGATGGAGAGTGAAACTAGGAGCAAATCAAGGGATTTGGATGGGGAGTGAGTGTTTGGTCGAATGTGGGAAGTGCTAAGGAAGCATTTCGATTTAGCTGCTTAAGGTGTGTACCAAAATTCTCATCAGTCGTAGGCTTTTCTATCTTGGTATATTCAGTCATAAGGGGAGGGGGAAGTGTTGTTTGTGTCATTGGAAAAGAGAAGTAAGAACCGAAACCCCTTTTGTGAGGTTTTTTCCCTTCTTTTGCATTTTGGGAGTTGCTCATTCACTTCTTTTACCAAAACCGTAGCACATTTTCTCCCTTCTTTTTCTTCTTGATTTTGGTACTAGCCGAACCTCTCTTCCATCTCCTATTAATCATTTTCTCCTCCATAACTGAACCATTTTTGCTTGCTGTTAGCCGAGTCTCTCCTCACCATCCTCCTTTCCCATTCAACTTTCTTCTTTTTCTTCTCTTTTCTATACTCTTTTCCCTAAAGCTGAAACCCTCTTCTTTATCTCTTCTCCTCTACTACTTTCTCCTCTAGTTGAATCCTCTCCTAATCTCATCTCTTCTTTAGTCGTACCCCAGTTGCTCATTCCCTTTTCTTTTCTTTTCATTTCCTCTTGTTCTATTGTTTAAGCCGAAACCCTATTGACAGTTGCTACTTGGGCTGAATCTTCTGGGACTCTATGCAGCTTCTCTTTGTTGAAGGTAAAGAACTCTCCCTTATTCTTCTTATTTCCTTAATTCTTCAAGGGAAACCGATTATTTATTGGTTAATAATAAACCGAATTGGTTTCTTATTTGAAGTGGGTTATTCCATCTCTTGTAACCAGTTTCTTTCATCATTTGTTGTTTGGCCGAACCTCAAGAACCAAAGGGCTAGTTTGTCACCGAAGGTCTCCTATTCAATCGATTTCTGTTTGTGCAAGGTAAAGGAGACTCTTTTGATTCTTTCTCTATCTTTTTCGGTTCTGTGTGGTCATAGCCGAATGGCTATTTTGTTCTTGATGTTGGTTCGTGGCTAATCACTTATTGTCTCCTCTTAACGTGGCATGTTTGCGTCAGATTAGAATCCGTAGCCAAGTCTACCTGTGATCGACTCATTCTTTGACCAAGGTATGAAGGTTCTCTTGATTTTGGTGTACCTATTTCCTTTTCCTCTTTCGTTGCCTTAACCCAATCTCCTAATTAAAGATTCTCTTCATGGATACGAGTGCCAGTCAATCTAAGGAGGGGAGTGGACCCGTAATCTCTGCTCTAAAGTTTAAACGACGCGCTGTGTCAGCAGTTCGAGACTTTCTGCCAGGCTATGGTAGGGAGCCGACATCTGCCTGGATAGAAAAATCGGGGTTGTTTCTTCTAGTGAGAGTGTCGACGATGTAGAGTGTTTGGTTTTACGCGTAATCAGGTGTGTAATGCCCACACTTTTCTTTATTACTTTGCATTAATAACTGCGTTGGTTGAAAGCCGAAACAACTGTATAGACAGTTGAGATACCCTTGTAGGAAAGGTTGGAGACACCAGGTAAGTACCGATATGATTGCCTTTCGTATAACATGATTATGTATGATTTGATTATCTGCTGTATATTGTTAATATGTTTGCATGGGCTGTGGGATATGATTGAAAGAGGAAGTGTGATTCAGTGACTTTTTTCACAGTGGTTTGGAACCACAGTGGTTTGGAACCACATATACATTTATCAGTGATTGTCACAGTGGTTTGGAACCATAGTGGGTTGGCCCCATATATATTTATCAGTGACTGTCACAGTGGTTTGGAACCACAGTCGGTTGGCCTCACATACCTTTATCAGTGACTCTGTTACAGTGGTTTGGAACTACAGTGGTTTGGAACCACAGTGGCTTGGTGCCACGGGTGTTTGGCTAATTAAGGTGATGTAGAGGATGGAAAACTAGGTTGGGCGGGGTTGCATTGCATACAATTTTTGATATGCCATGTTCTGTGGGCTAAGCCCTAGATTGCTTGCGTAAGGGGAATTACACACTGAGTCTCTGTGACTCTCCCCTCTACTTAATTTTGCAGGTAACCCCTAATTGCGGATTTGGAGCCTAGGTGGACTTCGAGGTGGCCATGCATCACTTCTTACGTAAATTCATTTTCTTTTATGTTATGTAATAAGGCCTCCGTAACTTTAATTTGGGTTTTGCTTTAAATACTATTTATACATATTTTATGTAATGTCAAATATGGAGTTTTTCTCAAATAAAAGTATAAACAACCATTTTTTTTAAAAAAAGTGTTAACAAAAGATGACATGTGAATAGCTAATTAATTCGAAAATTTTCTCAAAAACTCAACAGTGTTTTCAAAATATCACGTTTCTGAAAATCCCTAATTTCGGCTTTCGTAAAGCAAACCTGTTTAAGACTCATAGTTCATGCTAATAAGAAGTTGGTAACAAACCCTTAAAATTGAATATAATTTTCAAGATGGAAACTCAAAACGGAAAGTTTTCTAAATTAAGATGTTTCTTTAAAATTTTTCAAAACTATCTTTCCCTGTGACATACCAGATTCAGTCATAACGTTTAGACCGAGTTTGGGGTTCTACAATAGTAGCATCGGAGGATCAACACAGAATAACATTCACATGCCCGTATGGTACGTTTGCATTTAAATGTATTCCTTTTGGTTTATGTAATGCACTTGCTACATTTTAAAGATGTATGAAGGCAATTTTTACTGACATGGTTGAGAAGTTTTTGGAAGTTTTTATGGATTATTTTTCAATGTTTGGAGATACTTACGATGATTTCCAAACCAATCTAGCCAAGCTATTGAGGCGGTGCAAAAAAACAAACATTGTGCTCGACTAAGAAAAATGTCATTTTATGGTACACGAAGGTATTATTTTGGGACACCGAATAACAAGGTAGGGTATTGAAGTAAACAAAGAAAAAGTAGATGTTATTGAGAAACTCTCACCTCCAATATTTGTTAAGGGTGTTAGGAGTTTTTTGGGATATATTGGATTTTATCAGAGCTTCATCAAAGACTTCTCCAAAATTTCTAAACCCTTATTTAAATTATTGGAGAAGGAAGCAACATTTAACTTCGATGAAGAATGTTTGAGAGCTTTTGATGATTTGAAGAGTAGGATGGTCTCAGCACCAATCATTGTTACATCGGATTGGGAGCCTCCATTTGAATTAATGTGTGATGCAAGTGACTTTACTGTGGGAGTTGAATGGGGCAGCGAAGGAACAAGATCTTTCATCCCATCTATTATGCGAGTCAAACTTTAATGGGAGCTCAACTAAATTACAAGGTAACAAAAATAAAGCTACTTGCTATTGTATTTGCTTTTGACAAGTTTCAATCTTATCTTGTAGGTACCAAAGTGATTGTTTTTACATATCATTCGACTATCAAATACTTACTTGCCAATAAAGATGTCAAACTGGGATTGATCCGGTGGGTACTTCTACTTCAAGAGTTCGATCTAGAAATTTAAGATAAAAAAAAAAAGGTAGAAAACCAACTAGCAAACCACTTATCCAGATTTTAGCAGCAAGAAGGGACTTCTCCTCTGATTGCCATTAAAAGGAGACATTTTTGAACGAGCACATACTTAAGGTAAATCACATCCATAATACCCCTTGGTTTGTTGATTTTGCGAATTATTTAGCTTGTGGTTTGATGCCGTCTGATAAGATGTATTAGCAAAGGAAAAAGTTTCTCCACAATGTGAAGTACTATATTTGGGATGAGTCGTACTTGTTCAAACAATGCGGAAATTTTATATTATTGTTATTCAGCTCTGAGTGGGGGACACTTCGAAAGATCACGTACTGTAGCCAAAGCATTATAAGCCAGATTTCTTTAGTAGAATCTATTCAAAGATGCGTATGCTTATGTAAAAAGTTGTGATTGATGCCAAAGGAGTGCAAATATAACCAATAGAAATGAGATGCCATGAATGAACATTGTTGAGGTAGAATTATTTGATGTTTGGGGTATTGACTTCTTGGTTCTTTTCCTCCTTCTTTTGGTCACAGATACATTCTATTAGTAGTTGATTACGTATTTAAATAGATTGAAGACGAGGCATATCCGACAAATGATGCCAAGGTAGTGATGAAAAAAGCACGTGTTCACGAGGTTTGGAACACTGAGGGCTATCATCAGTGATGAAGGGTCCCACTTTGTAAACAGATGATTGAAATGGTTTCTTGATAAACATGGAGTGAAGAACAAGATTACCACAACTTACCATCCACAAACAAACGGGTAAATTGAGTTGGCAAACAAGGAGGAAAAAAAACATACTCGAGAAGGTAGTCCAGTCAAATCGACGAGATTGGTCCAAGAGACTAGATAATGCTTTATAGGCCTATCGAAAAACATTCAAAACACCCTTAGAGATGTCTACCTATCGATTAGTTTTTGGGAAAGCTTGTCACTTGCCTTTGGAATTAGAGCATCGAGTTTACTGGTCTCTTAAGTAGCTTAATTTGGACCTCAAGCTTGCTAGAGAGATGTGAATGATGTAGCTTAATGAATTAGACGAATTTTGGATTTTTTTTTCATATGAAAATGTTAAGCTATGTAAAGAGAAACCAAACGGGTGGCATGACAGACACATTCGAGTCCGTGAGTTTGAAGCTGGTTAACAAGTTTTGCTATTTAATTCCAGATTGAAGTTATTCCCTAGTAAGTTGAAATCTTGTTGGTCCGGTCATTTCACCCTTTGTCAAGTCTTTCCATATGAGGTCATTGAGCTATATGACAGTAAGCGAGGTAAGTTTAAAGTCAATGGTCAACACCTTAAACATTCTTCGGGCAATAAAGTTGAGTGGAATAAAAGCTCGCTCACTTTATTGGACCCCTAATTTTTCACTTTGATTTTGAATAAATTAATTTAGAAATTATTTTCTTGATCAGTATATTAAAAGAAATTCAGTCTAAGAGGTTGAATTTTAAGCGAGACCATTTGTGACCCCTCCAATCTTTCTTGGGAATTGCTTTTTATATACTTTTTCGAGAAAATATTTTGTAAGTGTCTTAATAAATTTTTATCCTTGTTTTTGTTTTTCTGAATAAAGGGTTTGTTCTGACCTAATAGTTAATTTTAATGTTCTCTTTGATTTATTTTTCATGTAGCATTAAATTAAATTTTCTGAAATAAAAGGATCTAATTTGTAAATATTTCCAATAGCCCATAATAATATTAATAATAATAGTAATATATATACACATGTATTATTATTTGTTATTAAAGTTTTTGTAGAACTAGGAATAGTGATATTTTAAGGTTATTTCTATTAAGACTTTGTGTTAACATCTTCTTAATAGCTTGTTAAATACTATCACCTTTTCTCCCTCCATCATCACCCATACATCCTCTCCACCATTGGCCACCTTAGGAAATTGTTCCACCGCTGTAGCCTTCATTCGACCAAGTAGCACCTTGTGCCCTCACCACCACGACGCTATAGCAATCTCTCATCATAACTAGCAACAGCCACATGTCCCCTAGCCATAAACAGTAGCAACCACACATCGCCCTCCTAACCCTCCCTTTTAACCACCAACCACTCACCTTTAATCCCTCGAATAGTCGTAGCCATCAACTCCCAAAACAACTAGAGTTCACACCTTCAAAAACCTTTAAACACCTCTCCAAATCACCACCCCTACCTTCGACCATCCACCCTTAAAACCTCCAAACTCACAACCACCCCAATTACCATCCTACACCCAAAACAGACACACCTATTTGTCGCATCTTGTAGTTGTCATCTTGAGTTTTTTCGGTTAGTTGCAAAGGTGGTAAGAGCTTGTTTTTCCTTAAAAAAAATTGATTTGTTTAACATTTCAATTGTGCATGAATTTTGAATATCAAATTAATTCTCATTAAATTTTGGGAAATTATCACTTGTTTCCATATTATACCAAGTTCAGGATGTATCATGCCTCAGAAAAGAACTCGAACCTTTGTCCAAATCAAAGAATCACAAAACAAGTTTCATTTTGAAGGGGCAAAAGCAAGATATGAAAACATCTTCAAGAAACAACAAATGCTTCCAGAAAAAGGATTTACTTTGAGAGAAAGTAATCACACTAACTTCATGGAGAGTATTCAAAACATTATTAAAGCATTAAATTCGGTAGTTTTTTGTGACAAGAATCTGAACCCAGATCCTAAATTAGTTCAAGAATTTTATACAAATCTGACATCTTCTACTGCAATAGAAGTAATTGTCTGATTAGTTAAGGTACCTTTTAATTTGAAAACTATTAATGATCTCTTTGACTTACCTAACTTCGAAGATGATGATTATTCTTCTATAATGAAGAATGTCGAAAAGGAGGTGTTGCAAAAAATTATAAAAACACTTACAATTCCTATGTCTAAATGGACTGTGTCAAGATACGTGAGTCATACTTCTCGCAGAGAAAATTTTACTCCGTTAGCAAAGGTATGGTTTTATTTCATATGTTTTAGTCTAATGCCTATCTCACATGGTACCACAATTTCTGTGGAACGAATGGTTTTGTTATATTCCATTATGACAGCAAAAACTATTAATGTGGGCAAAATTATCCTAAAGGAAATTCGAGACTTTGCTGTAAGACGTTCTGGCTCAATATATTTTCCTTCTATAATCACGAAACTATGTATGAAAGCTCCTGTCTGTCTAGCTGTAAAGATGGTAGGGTATAATAAAGGAAAAATTACTCATTGGGACCTTTCTAGAGTAACAGGAGATGTTATCTTTTAAAAGTAGTCTGAACTAGTTGATGAAACTGAAAATGAGGAAATTCTTGCAGAACTAGAACCAATAAAGCCGGTTGAAATTCCTAACGTGGCAGAACCTACTAAAACGATTCTTGAACTAGAAAAGGAAACTCCGACACTTAGAGTTACTTCATTGAGTACCATTCCACGAAGTGAACAGTTTAACATAATGGACATTTTGCAGCACATGCAATGACAACAACAAGCTTTTTGGAGATACTAAAAAATACAAGATGATTTATTCAAAGATTCATTTAAGAAAATATTTCATAACCTTTTTGTTTTTTGTGCCTGCATTTCCAAACTTTATCATTGGGCCATAGACGCTAATGTCGAAGAAGGAACAAGATGACTCATGCAAGAACAACAATGATAAAGCAAAAGATGGGTTGGATTCTGAATGGTCTGCAAATAAATAAATAAAAAGGGGTCTTTTCTTTTCTTTTAGGATATCTTAAGTTTATTATATGTTATTTTTTACTTTTATTTTTATTTCTTGCTTAATAAACTCTAAGTTGGAATCATTAACAAAATTGAATAAATTGTGCTTTATTTATTAAAATTCTTGAAAAATAAGTGTGCCAATGAATATGTACATGTTTAGAATTTGATCTATCTAGGAAAGGCTTGGTATTTAATCAGTCAAATTTGACTCATCTCTCTTTCCTGGGATCCTACCTGGTGTACAGTATACAGTCACTTCTTTATAAACATTCCTTTTACCTTTCTTTTCTTTTTTTTCAATGGGGACATTGTTTCACCTAGGTGGGGGGACTAGAAATTAAAATTTATTATTTTTATGGGATTTTTCTTATTTTTATAGGATTTCTAAATTGCAAATTTTTTTGAGATTTTTGACAAAAATTAATTTTTTCCATCAAAGTTGTGATTAAGTAAATTCTGCCAGAAAATTTTAGATTTTTTACTAAATTATGTTAGTTTTTGTTTATATAAAATTTCATTATTTCAATTATTTTTATGTTAGTTGAATTTTGACAAAAATACTTATCTTAATAAATGTGTATAAATCAACCATGAAAATTTTACCTTAGTAAAATTATGTATGCATGAAGGTTTAAGCTTTTAGAATTGATTCAATAACTTTTGTAACGCCCCGGTTTTTGCTTATTTTTGGCTTTTGTAATTTTGGCATGAATGAGTGTCTGCTAGAGTGGTTATGTGTTCTGGGTGTGTGTGGGAGGTCCCAAGTTCAAGTCTCAACTTGGGTGAATTTTGGTATTTTTATGAATAAAGCCCAAACTTTGGTTAGTAGGCTTATAAGTAAAAGTGTGTATGTAATTAACAGAATGGGCCTGCTGGTCTGGTGGTTAAGTGGAGTGTTGGTGAAAAGGAGGTCTTTGGTTCAAGTCAATGGGACGGCAATGGCTTTAATTTTTGATCCTAGTTTCAGCAAGAGTTATGCTAAGATGGGAGACTGGGTGGTGGTTTGTGAATAAAATTGGTGGGAGGAAAATTAGGAAAGGATCAGAATTCCTGAGTAGTTGCGTTTTCCAAAATTCCTCCCTGCTGAAAATACCATTGTTCTTCCCTTTTCAGCCGAAATTCTCCTTTCTCCTCACCCTCCTTTTTGCTTTCTTTTTGCTTCAGTTTTGCACGGCAATCGTACTTCCTCCCCTATCTATGGCATTTCTCTGAATAACTTCAGTAAGTAGTTCTTGTGGATTGTGATTTATGAGGCTAAACTTTGATTGTGGTATTTATTTTGATGTCTTGGTAGCATCAAATCTTTGGGATCAAGGCTCTTTTCGTACTGCTTCACTAATAAACTGAGTTTGAAGCGTTAGGGGTAAGTTTTAATCGCTCCTTGGCTAAGTATTTCATTTGGGTTGGTTTCGATTCATTGATTAAGTGAATAATTGAGTGAATTACTGATCGATTATAGGTGCTGGTGATCTAGAGATTGCGTTAAGGGCGAAAACGAACCAGGTGTGTACCCGAAAATACAGAAAACGAGGTTTTGACGGAAGCCAAAAACCATTTTTTCGATGCCACACGGGCATGTGGTCGCCCGTGTGATTGGCCGTGTGCGAGACTATTAGTCACCACACGGCCGTGTGACCGATAAGCCAGGCCATGCGCGAGCGGCACGGCTATGTGATGGCTGGGCACGACCATGTGCAACACAAGGGCTCGACCAATTGGGCCGTACAGGCCACACAGGTGTATGGGCCCACACGGGTGTGTGGGATTTTGGGCCAAGCTGTGTGATCGACGAGCCTAGCCGTGCAGTAATCCATACGGTCAAGGCCAATTTGGGCCATGTGGGCCGACACGGGCAGGCCACATGGGCGTGTGAGCCCATTTTTTTGTAATGTTCTGTAAGGTTGCACGGGTCACCCTAGTCGACTGTGGGCCTAATGTAGGGTCGGTAAGCTTTACCTAAACCCCTAATTCTATGACTTGACTTTTTGATTTCTGTACCGAGCATGAATTCTGATATTTGAATGTATGAACTGTGTTTGCATAATAGCATGACATTTTATGTATGTTGCATTGCATCGGGGTGGGTTGATTTGGAGGAAGTTTCTGAAAGGCTCTCAAGCCTATTATCACGGCCACCAGTTTGCAACTTTACGATTATGTGCCGCATTCGATCTGACATGGTGTGTAGGGATGGGTGGGTTGATTTTATCCCCACGTGGTGTGTAGGGTTGGACAGATTTAGTGTGTAGAGGCTGGTGGGTAGGATTCTGCTATTCTGTCTGATCTGTTTATTATGCTGAAATGGGCTAAGGCCCTAGATCATATCTGATTCTCCATCTGAGTGGGCTAAAGTCCACACCGTTTCTGTAATGGGCTCAGACCCGAACTGTGAATTTATGTCTATTATCTGATATTCTGTGTGTATGTTTTCTGTGGGGATTACACACTGAGTTTGTGAAAACTCACCCTTTTCTGTTTAATCTGTTCATGTAATCCCCAATAGTAGACGGATCGGTGCAGCGGAGAACTCGGCGGTAACCACGATTACAGACACGTATTTACGATTTATTTTTAATTACGATTTGGTTATTTTTGGGTATATTTCTTGTAATAAGGCCTTTACGGATTTTCACTTAAATTTGGGATTATTATTTGATGAACTGCTAGCAGTAGGACAAGACTCGAGTCTTGAAAGTAAATAAATGTTTTATCAAAAACACACGAATTCGCAAATTACTTTTAAAAAGCTTCCACAACGTACAATGTTTTGAAAATGGTCAATAAATGATTAAACAACACATTTTGATGAAAGCCTAGGATATTTACAAATGGATTTAACGTAGTTAAGTTTTCTAAAAGCACTATCATGTGACATCGCTAAATTCGACCATAACGTCTAAACTGGGCTTGGGGTGTTACAACTTTCTTGAGGTGAAATCCTAGGAGGCATAGCATTTTAAAAATGATTTAGGCAAATTTTGTTTGGATGGTTTGAGCCATTCAAGCCTACCCTATGAAAATTTATCCCTTGAAACCTATTTTTGAGCCAAATGACCTATTCTTTTTAAGTCCTTACATTAAAATGAACCATCCTTTAATTATGAAATTACTCTCTTAACTTTTCTCACCGAACTTTAGACTCAACTTATTTTAGGATATTTATTGTCGTTAAGTTTGAGGGAGTTCAAAAGTAGTATTGTGGGACCTAAAAACCAAATTTTATACTCAGATAAAAAATATGCCCTTAAAAAATCATTAGTTGTTGTGAAAAATGGCAAAACAAGCATATGGTTCCAAAATTAAGAAACAAAGAAAGGGGTAGTCGAAAGGATGATTATGTAGTTTTGAAGGCCTAAGGTAAGCTGAGTTTTAAGGTATTTTAGCCTAAAATGCCTATCTCTTTTTCCTACCTCGAAACCTAGCCCCGTTACAACCTTTCAAAAGATCTATTGATTTGAATTGTTATGTCTTTTACATTAGTAGAGAGAAATTGTTGAAATCAACATATGAAGGCATCATTTAAACCTAGGGATTGTTACTTAGCTAAATTAAGGGAAATAAATTGATTGGAAATGGTTAAATATACATTAATTAAGAGATGACATTTAGGTCATATTTTTGTTAGCATAATGATAATTGACAATAATCGAATGGCATATATATACTTAAGCTACATAGTAGCAAATTTCTATTTTTGAGCATAATTTCACTAAATGCACAACTATGGGATAAATTAATTTTCTGAAAGGAAGTTATCAAAAATGATTTTTTGAAGTTCTTCTTACTCAAGACGAGTAATAAATTAAGTTTGGCACTGTGGAAACTCAAAATTTATAAACTTTTTCAGTACTTTCTAACTAACAATTTTTGCCAATTCTGAGCTCTTTTAACATATTTTTTGTAATTTTTTTAAAAAATATATAAATTCAAAAAATTAGAAACAATTTTTTTTATTTTTAAGTACTCTTATGCTAAACTTACAAAGTTTTTCCTATTTTCAACAGTTTTACGCGATGGAAGAAAACATAATCTTAAAAGCACCTTGAGAAAGATCAGGATTGCTAAAGCATCTCTTAGACCATCTGTCACATGAGGATGGCTAATTATTTTACAACCATGGACACCTCAATTAAGCTTTCTTGGACTCATTAAAGAGTTTATTTTATCCAATAAAAATTAGATTGAATTAATTCGTAGCCTCACGCAGAGAAAAGGGCCCAGAATAATTAAATGAGAGGGGACTGATCCACAAGAAAGAGAGAAGCCCAAGCTAACCTAATTTGCTTCCCAAATCATCCATTTTAAGTTGATTTAATAATTTCAAAATAGCCTCTAACCTTTCTCTCAATTTTTCTCCAACCCTTCCTCTTTTCATGCCTTCTATTTCTAGCCACAAGCCAAAAATAGCAGACATCCTAACCCCCTTCCCCTTAGCATGGCCGACCAGTTGAGGCAGATTTTTCAAGGATCCTAACTACTATTTTTAGCCCTCACCTATTAGTATAAATAGAGCACTCAAGTGTCTCTCATACTCACTCATTCACTCATCAAGCATTCATCTCATACACTTTCAATCTCTCTTCTTTCCACTAGCTTTTCCTTTTCCTTTCCATTCCCTTTCTTGAAAAAGAGCATTTGCATAATCTTGGGAGTATTCTTAGTCAGCTTTGTTAGGAGCAATTTATTTTGTTCTGGTGGCAATCCAGAAGAATGAAGGAAAGAGTGAACAATTTTTGCCTCAGGGACGTCCAGAACCGACTAGAGTTTTCTCTTCCTTTTCTAATCTTTTATTTTGTTCAATTCATAAACATAATTTCAATTAAGCATTTGAATTTCAACAATATCATGATTGCTTAAATTTATGTGTTGGAATGATTTGATTTTCTTAGTTGGTTTTATTTAATTATGTTAAATGATGTTCTGTGCTTTTCGATCTATTTATTCATACAAGTAAAATCACGGTTAAGTTTTTGTAGCATGATTAATGTAAAGGAATGTATGAATTAATTAATTAATCTGAACAATGTTTTAATTAATCAACACAATACTTGTATAGTGTAATGTTTAATCATGTAAGGATTAAATCTATATAATACCAAAACTATTACTACCTTACATAACCTTGTAAATTGTTTTACTTATGAAATTTTAAATCTATTAAACATAGAAATATGTGAGATAGATTTAATAATTAATTAAGCTAAATATTTTACTAAGTGTGATTAGAGTTAATAAATGTTTGATTTAGCGATAAAACCATAACATTTTTTAATAAATTGAACAATTCTAAACTAGGAAGGATGATTGTTTTGACACTCATATGCTATTGTGATAAACTCTTAAGACTTGCCTAATTTTTTGTGTTCAATTTCATACTTTTATTTTTTCTATTAATTTAGAATAGTTAATTCACGTTTATTTGTTGGCCTCATATTTTTAACTTATATTATTTTACTTAAGCCAATTTGTATAAATTCTAACTTCTCACAGAAATTGCTTAATAGTCCCCGTGGAGACGATAATTCGAGATACTTATCATTTTATTACTTGTCACAACTGTGTACACTTGCACATTTCTATTGTTCCAACCACCCAAACCAAGCTACTTCAAACGTATCAGATCCTTATCATAGAATTATCCATAAAAGAGATCTTAGAACTTTGCCTAGATTTACAACATAGGCAGATAACCAGATTCTGCCGTGTAGGCATTCCCGAATATGCCAGAAAGGCACTTGCAGAATATGCCACAAAGGCACTTACAGAATACGCCACAAAGGCACTTACAGATACTCCATAATGGAACTTATAGAATCATGTGTTTACTGTCACGACAGACTTCCACAAAAGGTGTCATGGGTTTCTCCCTCATGGACTTATTCATCTTCATGTCATGATCTGCCAGTCTAATATCCAATTCACCAGAGGCATCACCGTAAATGTTTTACTTATCATATAATACTTTGGATCTCTATCACATGGTCTTACATATATATTCATATCGTGAACTACTAGTCTGGTTAGCACTATAACTGCCCTACCAAAGGCATTACAAAGAATGTTATATACAGAAGTTACTTAAACAAATTTGGTCACATACTCGTCCGATGCTTTCTCTTTCATATCAGATAATCATAGGCAAACTTTCAATTTAACTTCTTACTCAAGCAATACCTTTCTCATGTAAAATCTTTGCATTCCTTCTCATACATGCTTACTAGTTGTCCTAGATATTTTCTTCATAAGTATTCTAAATTAAACAATCCACATACAAGACCCAAGATAAAGACTCACTTGATACTCACCAACAGAAACTGCTTAAAGAACATGGAACCACCATTAAAACTCATTTACAGACAAATGGCTAGCATCTCAATTATAGATCCCCATGCAAGTGTATTATTCAAAACTCACTTCTCAACTGCTTCTTACTATCCTTATTCTTTTAAAAACTTAACATGTAGAGCTATTAGACTTACTAGGAGGTGGAACATCTATTGATTAATTCAAAAACCTTCGCTTTTAGCTTAATAAAATAGAACAAAACATATAAGCTCTAAGAAGAAGAACTAGAGAGTAATATTGAAGAAAGAAAAACCATCCCCCCAAGCAAACTCTTCACACCACATATATATATCGAGTTCCCCCTAGGGGAACTTGAAAAGTGTCGATTGTATCCAGAATTTTCCCTCATAAATGGCCTACAAAATCTGAGAGAAATAAAATCGAGGATCTTGTACGAATATAACTTTACCAGTCAACTCAATTCGCTCCTAACCAGATCACATTACAAAACTCAACTAGCACAATGCTCAAGTAAACTAAGCGTACTATGCATATGGTAGTAACTCTTACCAGGCTTACTCTTTGCTTGTCCTAATCTTTTCTTAAATAGTGGAATAACTCAATACAAACTCTTTAATTAATTCTACAATAGATACTCTATGCGCCAATCATCGAGTCACCAAAAACTTATAAATTGGTGGATCAATCACCTATGTGCGCCAAAACAAATCACTTTCACCACTCTACGCCTTTCTTTTGGATCCACCAAATTTGGGATGTGATATAACCTTTCAGGATTCATATAGGGTGTAGTCTAATTTTTTATAAGGCACTCTGTTAAGAATGTGATTTGTAGAAAGTATGGTCTCCCTCACATATTGTCAGGCAAGCTAGAACTTGGAAGTAAGATATTCATCATTTCTTTTAAAGTTCTATTCTTTCTTTTATCTATGCCATTTTTTTGTGGAGTATAAGGAGCAGTGTACTCATGTATTATGTCATGTTTCTCACATACTTCTTTTAGGAAATTAGTGCTATATTTGTTGTCTCTATCGGATGTAACCCATTTTATTCTCCTATCAAGTTGGTTTTCTTCTTCTACTTTATAAGAATGAAAGTTTATCAGCTTCATCTTTTGACCTTAGGAGATACACCTTTGTGTATCTAGAGTAATCATCTACAGAGGTATTATAGTAGCATTTTCCTCTTTTACTCTCTATGTTTCTAAAATTGCTAGATATGTATGAATTAACTCTAAAAGTAAAATTTTCCTATCAGTAATAGGCTTGAAGTGAGGTCTAGTATGCTTTGATTTAACACAGATATCAAATTTATTAAAGTTGTTCTTATCTAAATTAGGAAGCAATTTCATCTCTTTAAGAATTTTAAAGGCGTGTCCTAATCTAACATGCTACATATCGAAAGACTCTACAGTGCAAGTACAAGTTTGTAACCTTTTCCCAAACAACCCTTTTACTCAGGTAACGTTTTCTCACATTGTAACATCCTGGAAAGGGCCTATGCATTTTCGGTTTAATTGTACGAAATGACATGTCTTATGTATTGCGAATAAATTTTTGACATTTTTGGAAACCTAGAAATGCATGGAAATGATTTAGAAATGAACATTTTGGAAACCTGGAAATGATTTGGAAATGATTCAAAAGTGGAAAGTGAACATTTCGAAACTTGGAAATGTAAGGAAATGTCAAGTTTAAAGAGGCAAACGAAAATTTTTGGAAACTTAGAAATGACTTAGAAATGTCAAGTTTTAAAGTTTAAAAGAGAAATTAAGGCAAGATGGCCTTAAGAGAAAAAATATGTGAAATTTGACACGCAAAAACAGCTTGGAAAAGTGGCTGGAGATGCCACTTAGGGCCTCTGGAAATGGCGCCACATGCAAGGGGATTGGGCACTGAGTTCGAGTCACGGGGAAAGCAAATAAAAGAAATTTTGTTTTGCTTCCGAAGAAGTGAGGTGGACGGCACAAGGTGTTTAAAAGAAGAGTTTTATTCTCTTTAAATTTCGACTAATAAGGATAAATAATGGATTTTTATTTTAGATTATTTTTCAAGGAGATAATAAAGGATTATTCTTTAATTATTTTAAATTAAGGAGATAAAGTTATCAAATAAAAGAGTGATGGCCAAGAAAGGGACTCTTGGCCTAGTAAATTCGGCAATAGGAGGAAAAGTGAGGCATTTTACAATTTTCTTTCTCTCCAAGCAAGCCTCTGCCGAAATTCTCTTGTCATCTTCCCCAAATTCTTTTAAACAAAATCACAAGTTTCCTCTCATCCTTTATTCTTTCTTCTTCTTCTTTTCTTTCCAATCCATCGAGCCAAACCCCAGAAAACCCTAGCCAATTATTCAAGGAAACTGAAATTTGGTGATACACATCTAAGCCATAGCCGAATATTTTTGTAGATCAAAGGGTGTTGCCAATTTCCATATAAAAGGGTAAGGATATATTATGATTATTTTCTTTCTTCTTTAAAAACAAAAAGGCAAGGTTTTAATGACATATTCATGTTGGCCGAAACTTTGAAGGAAAACTTTGGGATTTTGTGACTGTCGACTACAAGGAGGAAGGTTTCGGGATTTCTAAGATCCAAGGTAAGAAACTATAAGATTCGGCCAAAGGCCATTCATTATGTTTAATGTTAGATTAAACTCTAACATGTGTCTATAGGGTTTTCGACAACAGTAAGGAAGCAAGGATTCAATTCGGGACTTGATTCTTAAGTCAATCGGCAACAAGGTAGGTTTTAGTATACTAATCCTACTAGGATTTGGATTTATGGCCGAATGGCTTTTTATTAAATTAGTAAGTGATTAATCAAATGTAGGGATTAAGGATCTAAGCGGTAGATCAGATTACGAGATCTCAAGGAATTTGCTAAGCGAATCAGGTGTGTACCCCACACTAATTCTTAATAAGTTTTATGGCTATGTCTAATTAAAATATGTGATATTAAGAATAAGAAAGTGGCTAAGGTACCATGTTATGGTACTAAGTACTCAGGTACGTTTCCTACTCCTACTAGGAATATGAAATATGTTATTTGTAACATGAGAATAAGAATGTAAACTTTGGCATATTAATGCATATTACAAAATGGGGCATATGGGTTATTGAAAGGGGAAGTGAATGTGGTGACCTAAGACCACGAACACGGTGACTTAAGACCGTGGTATCTGAATGTGGTGACCTAAGACCACAGTAATCTGAATGCGGTGACCTAAGACCGCGATATCTGAATGTGGTGACCTAAGACCACAAATGCGGTGACCTAAGACCGCGATATGGAGTGTAGCGGAAGGAGGGTCGACTTAGTAGTCCCCACGGTGTGCAAAGTTGAGTGCGGGGAGTGTAGCGGATGGCTTGTTAGGTTTGGGTTTGGGAATGCATCATAATTTGTATGCTATGATATGAATGTGTAATATTTGTTATGCCTGATTCTATTATGATTTAGTGTTGTGTACACATTGAGTCTGTTGACTCACCCCGTTGAGGGACCATGTTTCAGGTGATGAACAGTAATGGACCAGGAAGGCAGAACTTGTGGTGGCCATGCTCAACATGAAGTTTTTTATTTTTATGGATTATTAATTTTTAAGTACTCCGAATTATTTGGATTTACTTGATGTAATAAGGCCATAAGGCCATAGTGCACTATTTTATTTCTGTTTTTATTTATTATGTTACGAAATTTTTATTAAGTTAAAGATTAAGTAATTTACTTTAAATGTATTCTATATGTTTTATCACCTAAAATTTAAAAGGGTTTTCATTATAAAACGATTTTATTTTCTACTCGAGCCCAACCCAAAACAATATTTCTTTCAAAACACACTATTTTCCCAAAGTAACAAAAGAAATTTGAACCAGTTTACTTGAGGAACATACCAAATCTGGTCAAAGCTCGTGGGCCGGGTTTGGGGTGTTTCACACATAGTTTCCAGTACAGGAAAGTACAGGTTTGTCAGATTTCAAAGAATAGTTTAATGTCTGCCTTATTCAGAAGTCCACTATTAATCAAGTTTCTATGTAAAGTAGGAACATACAAAACATTATTTAAAGCAAGTGTTTTGCCAGAAGTAAGCTTAAGTAAAATCTTTCCTTTACCAAGTACTTCTAAACTACTAGAATTACTCATGTAGACTTGTTCACTGGAACGACAAAAATGTGCAAGTGTACACAATCACAACAAGTAATAAAGTGACAAGTAAATGTCGAGTTATCATACCCACAGAGACTATGAAAACAATTATTTATGAATGCAACTTTAAAAACACTTTGGTGAATAAAAATATTTTGATTTGAGGAGGTGGTTAAAAACTAGGATTTTAACTAAGTAAAATAAATAAAAATAAAATAAAAGTTCCAATGCACGATTTCAAAAGATGATTTTAATCAAGATGACATAGTTGTGTTAGATTAATTACATTTCTTAACTTAGAATTACTAAACTCATGTTTATGTTGTTACGAATAAATTCACGGCAACTCGATAATTTGCTAACTTATGAACATACTTACTTACCAAAATCCATTTATCTCTTGACTATATCTCTATGTCAATTCAATAGATTAAACAAATCTTAATAAGCAAATGTGTTAATGCACATACATACTTATGAAACTAAAATAATCCCTTGTACATATCTCTATGTCAATTCAAACAATTAATTCAAACTCATAAGCATGTAAAAGATTACGTGAGGTAACAATGTGTTTCTACCTTGAAATAGTTTAATCACAATAATCTTGCAAGTTATGCAAGGCTAATGTATCATTTGATACCGTTGCTAATTTAACCCTCAGCTACATTAGATGATTAAACATGCACTGATTAAGTATCGTGTCAATTAATTACAATTTCAATCCGTTTAAATTAGTAATTTATTAGTACCTTACAATTGTAATGCAAGAATAACTTAGTCATGGTTTTACTTAATCAAACATCTTACCGAGGCCTATAACAGCACAAACACAATTTTAATAACTCAAGTAGACGAAATGCAATCAACCTAACACGAATTAAATTTAAGCCATATTAATTAAATTAAACATATCAACATCAAAAATATTCATAGACATGTTCATAACAACAAAAATAAAATTAAAAGGATAAGGAATAAGAATCAAATCCAGTGTTTCTCCGAGGCTTGACTAGTTTGCTCTGCACCTCTTTCTCTGCTTGTTCTTGTCGAACCGAGGCTTCTACGAACACTTGAATGCTGCTTCAAATGGTGGTTGATTGACTCTTTTTCAAGAGGTGAAACCGGCAAGGGAATAGGGGAAGGAACTGAAGAAAAATGGAAGGGAATGAAGAGAGAAAAATGAGGGAGAAGTGAAGAGATGAGAAGGGTTGAGATGTGTTTGAAGTGAGCAGCAAATGGGGGTATTTATAGGTTGAGATGGCTACTAAAATTAGCAAAAAGCAGCAGTCATAGAGTCCCCCAATGGCCAGCCACACATGTGGCAAGTTTGAAGAATTCAAACTTGCTATTTTAAGGTAAGGGCAAATCTAGAAAGGCACAAATAGTGGAGGGGTTTGAATGCAATTTGAAGAAGTCTTCAAGGATCATTTTGCAAGTTAAAAAATCAGCTAAGAAAGCTGATTGGGTCATCATGTGGGACGATTTTGGGCTACCCAGTGCTCGGTTGGATCAGTTTTCTCGGTTCAGCTCAACTAGGCCACTTTTCATAATTAATTAATAATAATTTATAATTGAAAATTCTGATAACTCCCTATCCCACAAATCTCCCCCACTAACCCACAACTCAACCTCCTCAGAATTCCAGTTTGACCAAAACTCTCTCGGTCAAATGAGCAAAAATAAGCTCCCTCGCTCGCGTAAGGATTCAAATACATGACCTCCAACACACCAACACCCTTACCACTTGAACCAGCAGGCTCATTCTGATATGGTTTTACAATTAATTAAATATAAGCCCACTAAGCAAGTGTAAGACTTACATCAGAAAAATACCAAAATTTGCCAAAACTAAGACTTGAACTTGGGACCTCACACACACACACCCAGAACACATAACCATTGAAGCAAATACACAGTTGTGTCACCTTTATCCAAAAACAGAAATATGAATTTTGGGGCTTTACATTAAACAATATTGTACTATTACTTAAATTATGATTCAACTATGTCTATTCATAAAATATTATTTACATTAAATATGTTATATATTTTTTATCTTTTATTTAAAAAATAAATGTGTATACCACATGCAACGCACATGAAGAAGAAGACTAGTATATATAAAAGCACGAATTTAAAAAAACTTTTGAATTAATAAGAATGCTTTTTATTATTTATTATATTACTAAATTAACATTATATAAAATTAACATTATATAAAAGAATAAGTTTTTATTTTTTAAAATTATAGAGTTTTTATTCAACTAATAGTTGAGTTGAAGTTGAATTCAACATATTAATAATAAGTAATATTAAATAATTATTAATAATAGATAAAAGCATATAAATAGTCTTTTTTTTTTTTTTGCATAGAATACTTATAGTTTTAAATTACACAATTGACTATATTAATTATATTATTATAAATTAGATATCATTTGATTATTGTTACAATTATATAATAATTAAAATTTAGATTTATCAATATAAATAATATTCAACACTTAAACATTTTCAAACAATAACATCTAAATAATATCACTAAAAATAGAGATTATTAGCATTGGTAAGTTTGAAGTATCTAAAAAACAATGAAGTATTAAAGTATTACTTATTTGAAAGGTAAATTTCAAGTCATATTCAAATGACAATGTCATCTGAAAGAGATGAATGATCGTTTAAATTAATGATGAAGTAAAATTATTATATTCTTTCATCACACATTTATTTAATTTATTGTACATATTATACTAAATTTATTTTAAACTTACCTTCATTTTAATTTATTAGGCGAAAGTTTTCCTTTATAATTATACATTCTTACTAATTTTAACTTACTTTATGTTATTTTTCTAATTACTATTATAATTTTAATTTTAATTTTATAAAAATCTCCAGTTTACAACAATAAATCATTATTTATTGTTATAATTTATAGTTGTTTTACATGATTTGCAACTTCAAAGTAATTAATTACATCATAAGTCCAATGTTGATTGAAGATGATGACGAGAATGATATATTAAAGAAAAAGATGACAAAAAATAACATTAAAGTAGAAGATTAGAATAAAAATTATTTAAATATATTTTTAAAATTATTAGTATTTATTTTAATTTATTAGGAAGTTTAAGTTTTTCAATTTTTCTAAACATGTCTTTATTATAATTGGGGAGTTGAAGATTTTTAAATTGCTATTAATTTATTTCATATTTTTATAATAAAATTACATGATTTAGTAATCTCAATAGTTATTTCACTTATGAAAATAAATTATTATGAAATTAGAAAAATATATTGTGTTAATTTCATCTGAATTAGATAAGTTGATTTTGAGAGCAAGATTCATAAAGATTAATTTGATTATATTTGATACAATTTGAATTTACTTTATAATTAATGAAATTATTATTTAATTTTAAACTAGAAAAAAAATTAAATATAAAAATGCTAAAGATAGTTTTTAATATAAAAACTAAAAGATAGAATTTAATATTTCAACATTAAATTTAAAATTTTATAGTTAATTTGATAATTTTAATACATTAAAATCATACTTAATTTTATCTATTACTAGTGTAAACTTTCAAATTAAATTAAAATCTAATCTCAATTCTCAAAATATTTTTGTTTTATTTTGGAATTTAATATTTAAAATATTTACATAAATTTTCAAGATAGAGTTGTTGTTTTACCATTATTGAAACACATAATAAGTGTTAAAGTAATCGATATTCAATAATACTTGGTGGTACAAGTGCCCACTTTAATCAATCATTGCACTAGACATGAAACTTGTCTTATTTATTGGCATGTTTGATCAAAAATATTTTGATGATTTGTTAGTCTCTTTTTGAGGATTTTGTATAGCTAATCTCGTGTTTATCATTAAAGAAAAGATTGAATCAAGTAAGATTACTTTTCAAGGATTCTTATGTGTGTTGAAACAGTAAAACAAAATTTAGAATAAACTTAAAACTGTAAACCAGGATCTATCATGTCAAATCATCAAGAATAAATCAAGAACAAAACTAGATGCGAAAGTGTACCTTAATTAATTGATTTCCTGAAATTTACAAATCTTAGGGTTTTGATCTTCCAAATTAGCACACAAGTAATCTAGAGAAGTTGACACTCTCTTTTCTAAAGATGGGGATATTAGAAAAGTTACCTTGTTGTGTAATTTGGGGACCAAAACCCTAATATATATAACTTTGGCACATTAGCTCTAATTTCTAATTAGCCCATCATTATTTAGAAATTGATTAGAATTTAATTACTAGAGTATCTACACATATTTGACCATACTTTATTTAATAATTAAAGCCCAAAAAACCATAACCAAATTAGATCACTTTTAATTTGGGCTAACCTATTATGATAGTAAATAATAACATGTAATTACTCTTATTATATATGTGATGTCTATATTTTCCAACAATCTCCCATTTGGACCACATATATATACTAATTACTCTATAATTACATGTCATTATATAACCTTATGAGCTCAAAATTTTACTTTCATATTCAAAAGGTATTCCAAACAATCTTTTCCATTAATTATGTTAACATAGAACCAAGTCGGCTTTCGTTACATATATCGTAACCAAATCCATCAATAATCACGTATAATGACATAGATCAAGTATGGATGTGTAGCATGGGAATTACATGCAATATGATCTAAACATGTCTATTTCCAACTGGTCCTCCTCAAACCTTACCAAAACCAGAGTGTGAATAAACCAAATAAACTTTATTTCTACAGAAAATAAACTTAATATCCGTAAAATGAAATAACTGAAAATGTGTCTATAACATAAAAACATTTAAAAGTACAAACTCCCACTAAAACTAAATATCCTTGAATGATATTACACCTATATGAGTAATGTGCTTATGAAAAACCTTGGGTGTAGTCCCTTAGTAAGCAAATCTACAATCATGGAGTTTATCCTAATATGCTTTATAGGCACCTAACCACTCTGAATTTTTACTTTAACAACCAGAACTTAAAGTCTACGTGTTTTGACTTTGATGTGCTCCTGTTGCAATTTGAATAAAATACTGCGATCTGTTTTCACAATTTGCACCTTAGTGACAAAAACTTGTATCCATATTCCATCAAAATCAGAGTTTGTATACCTGATGATCTCTAACTGATCAGACCTTCGATATGTGAGCATGTAATATTTTGTTCTCTAAAAATACCTTATAACCCTCTTGGATGCTATCCAACGGTCCTAAATAGGGTTGCTTAAAATGTCTACCTAACATCCCAACATTGTACACAATATTCCAATGTATACAAACCTGAATGTACATTAGACTTCCTGCTGCTAAAATGTAAAAAATCTTATGCATTTTTATAATCTCAAAATCATTCTTAGGGCATTGATTGAGACTATACTTATTATTGATAAGCACTATGTCATTAACATATAAAACCAAATATAGAACCCTACTCCCACTAAACTTATGGTACAATTATCGACAAAATTAATCTCTAAGCCGAATGAGATAATCATTTGGTAAAATTTGTAATACTATTGATGAGAAGTATGCTTAAGCCCATAGATGAAGTTATTTAATTTGTAAATCATTAACTTTGCATCATTAGACGCAAAGTTTTCTAGTTGCACTATATAAATGTATGATCAATGTTACCATTGAGAAACCATTAACTTAATATTCATCTAATGCAGTTTAAGGTCAAAATATTCCACTAAAGCTATTATAACCCTTTCTCTAGTAGACCTTTTTAATGGCATTTGTACTTGATGTTGTTAAGTTTGTTTTTCTGAAACAATTACCTCATCTCGAATAGGGAGTTGTTCAACATTGTCTTATTGAGGTTCTGGATTCACATCTTGATCAATGATAGGTATAAGAACCAGAACATCGTTAAAAGTGATAGCAGAAACTGAGTTAGAATTCAATTCCTCCTCAAAAGTCTCTAACATTATTTCTCCCTCCAAACTCAACATCCTCAAAAAATGTTGTAGTTGTCGTCTCAAAAATATTCCTTATTGTGGTATCATAAAACTCATAGCCCCTAAATCGCTCAAAATAACTAATAAAGTAGTTGTTCACTATTTTGGAGTCCAATTTCTACTCATGTGGCTTATAAGGCCTTACCTCAAGTGGACATCCCTAAATGTGAAAGTGTTTTAGACTAGGTTTTCGACCTGTGCAAAGCTTATAAGGTGTTTTTACAACTGCTTTAATGGGTATTTTATTCAGAATGTAAGTTGTTGTCTTTAAAGGCACTGGCCAAATGAGCACTTTCACACTTATCATGTTTCAACCTTTCTTCCTTTTACACACAATAAGAAATGAACTCATGTAGAGTCCATTTCTCCTATTGACAGATGTAACTAATTTTAAATTGGTTAAACTGTGCAAGAAGCGATACCAAAACCATAAGAAAAAGAAATTCCTTAGAAAGCTCGATCTTAAGTGCCTTAAGTCTTGAGGCAACATGAAACATCTCCATAATGTTTCCTTGACCCTTATACTTCATAGACATCAAAGAATTCAAAATTGATGTCATCTCAACCTTATTTATTTAGCAAAACGTTTCTCAATTTCGTCAAGGAAACACTTGGCCTGAGTATTTTTTTCAGATTCTATGCCCCTAAAGGCTTTTGGAATGTTGTGTTTCATGATCATTAGACTCATGCGATTTGAACAATCCCACCTCTCAAAATTCCTCTTAACATCAAGGGTGTTTTCTGCAGTGAGATGTGCAGGTTATTCTCCCCTTAGTGTAAGGTCTATGTCTATACAACCAAACACTATAAGTCAGTGTCTTTTCCATTCGTTAAAATTAGTCCCATTAAGCATGGGTATAAAATTTATATTAGCAAACATTGTGGCAGTAGAAGATAAACTAGCTAAATACAAAACAAAAACAAATAAAAACAAGCTCACATCAATATTCATAAATAAACAATAAATTCAAGATAATGACTGATCTCATCTCAAGATGCCAAACACAACATTAATATCAAGTCTTTGGATAGTAATATTAACAGTAAACAGTACTCTTGTTGCAACAATCAAACATTAACAATAAATTATGGCAAACAATGAATTAATCTTTGGACTAACTTATTGTTCACATAAATTACATTATAATTGTCACATATTTATCACCACTGATGTCGTTGAAATTCTGTCAAATATTAATTTACCTTTGGGTCAATTAATAAACGCATGAATCACAAAAACATATAATCATCTTGATATTTTAAATAAACTAATTTACGCAAAAGAGTCACTTTGGCGGCATTTTATTTCAACTAATTTATTTAAAATATTAGACATCCTTAATTAAAACCCAAAGCCAAAATCTGAATTAATTTGTTTCAAAATATTTCTCTTAATTTCATCTTTCAATCAAATTAAAAGATAATAGTATATATATGTGTGTGTGTGTGTGTGTGTATATTAATCCCAAAACAACATACAATGATGTTGGAAAATATAAAAATAGTTGAATAGATCATAAACCATAAACAACCTCACATAAGACTTCAAATTTAAACCAAAATAATTTGAATAAAGGTAAACCTCATCTCAAGATATCGGACACTCTATTAATATTTTATCTTTGGACAAAATATTAACTTGTAAGTGATATATTGGTGTAATAATCAAACATTGACAATAAGAACATGTCGAACCATAAATCTTTCTTTGGGCCAATTTATTGCTCATATGTAAAACCAAATAATTGTCACATGTTTATTACCATAGTTGCACATGTAATATCATTAACCTTCATTTGGGCCTATCAATATTAACATAACTTAAGTTACATGCACACAACCTTTTATATTTTAAAGCAAAATAATTTCAATAACAGTGATCACTTTAACAACTTATTATTTCAATTAAGTTATTTTAATATATATATATAAACATACCAATATTCAAATTTAAAATTTACCCAATAGTCAAAGGTCAAAACTATTTTTTATTGCACTACAGTTTCCAAAATAACTCCAAATAAGGATGTCTTAATAGTGCAATTAAAAAACAGAAAACCTTAATTTTTGACTTATTTTTTTATTCCAAAACAATATATGTTAAAGCCAAACAAAAATAATGTAGTGATTCAAGGCCAAATATTTAACAAGCACATGTATTCACAATTTTAGCATAGACAAAATACCAAAGTAATTCACGCATATACCATGTAAATCTAAAATTGTATTCATATTAAACCGAGATTCAAATGAATACTTTAAAGAAAATTTTCAAGACAATATATCTCAAAAATAAATTCAGAATTGTTGACATACCCCATAATTCATACCGTAGACTATATCAACATAATTTAACTAAATATTAGAAATAATAATATGTCAAGCCTAAATATTATTCAACCAACCTTAAAACCAAAAAATATATATATTTATATCTTGGTAGCATAGATAATTGAAATTCATCGACTAATATTGATAAATTTAAAATAAGCAATTATGCAAAAGAAAAAAAAAAACATTAAAATAAGTGACACAATTGATAAAGTTCAACAGCAACTATGATGAAAAACATTAAACATGAAATATTAATTCACCTTACACCACCACGATCACAAATTTAAGAGCAAATCTTAATCAACATTGTATTGAATTCTCCCCAAATACTCGAAAGAAAAATTACGACAGATTCTGATGCATTTTCCTCAAAATAAGCGCGCGAAAACATCAACCATATTCATACATAAAGCCATCAAACATGCTCATATTATGTATGTATATATAATCGAAACACACACACATATACATCGAAACATATTATATGAACTAAGCATGTCATACATTGAATCAAACAAAAAATTGCTAAAGAGAAAAAAAAAAATACGAGACTGCAGAAATTTCAATTGTGCACTCTGTGACCTTTACCGAAATTTTTTTTATTGAAATTGTATGAACAGCAGAAAATCCTAAATTTTTAATTTTAATCGGATTTTACAAGGATTGAAATTTATATAAAATAATTATATGCAGAAATTAAAAATAATCATTTATATAGATAGAATTCAATTGTAAATATAATTTTTCGAAACTATTTTTTTGTTGGAAAATATTGGGTCGACTTTAAAAATGAAAATGGAGTCGCACCAATCTTTTTTTTTTATGTGTGATCGGATCACCTTGAGATTGATTATTAAAACATTTTGATTTATTAAAATAATGATTTTGGCCTACAAAATTCGAGAAAACGGGTTTGGGAGTCGGCTACACACGAGGAAGGATTAGCACTCTCGTAACGCCCAAAATTGGTACCGAATTGATTGATTAATTTGAAAAGATTTTAAAATACGATCCTCTTTGTTTAGAAAAAAAACTTGAATAAATTAAATTGGATACTAAGACCCTCTTATTTCGAAGAAGTAAAACGTCACGCCCAGTGAGTTAGGATACGACATTTCGAATCCTCGAAACTAAGCTTGTCTTTTGACTCTTAAAACTCGTGCATTTAGATTTAAGAAGGCTATTCGGTTATTTGGGTTAAATGAAAAATTGGAACCTAGTAAGTTAGGGCACAATTTCTCAAAATTCCAAATACAGAATATTACATTTGTTTTTAGAAATTCTTACCTCGAGATAACAAAATGTCACATCCAGTGACTTAGGACACAAAATTTTTGAATTCTCGAGAATAAGTTTTTATTTAACTTATACGCTTGATTTTTAAAAAAAGATAATCGGTTTTTTAGGCTCGACGAGAAAAATCGAAACCCAGTAAGTTAGGGTACGATTTCTCAAGTCTCGAATTACAAAAGAAAAAAATTGTTTAATAAAAATTTTGTATCGGACAAATATAAATGTAACACGATTTTATAGTAAAATGAAAAAGATGAATTACGAAGCTAGGATGCATAATAGAATGATTATTAATGCATTAATGTGAATGGTAATAACAAAGACGAAAATAAAATGAAATAAAGAAAAAAAACAAACAAGTTATAAAAAGAAAAATAATAGGTAAAACTAAATAAATAAATAAAAGATGTAAGTAATAATAATAATACTAAATTAACTAGTTTAATGATATAATAATGATAATAATAACAATAATAATAATAATAAAATAAAGAATAATAATACATTAATAGTAATAATAGTAATAATAATAGTAATAATAATAGTAATAATAATAATAATAATAGTAATAATAATACGAGAAAATATTATAATAATAATAATAATAATAATAATGGCAATAATAATAAATAAAAATAATAAGACTAATAATAGTAATAACGAATAATAGTAGTAAAAAACAAATAAATAATAGTAATAATAATAATAATAGTAAAAAAATTAAAATAAACAATAATAATAATAATAATAATAGTAATAGTAAAAAAATAAGAGTAACAAAATGATAATAGTAATTATAATAATAATAATAATAATAATAATATTAATAATATTAATTAAGGTAAGAAAATAGCCAAAATAACCAAAGTAGGACTGATTTGAACTTAAAACGAGCGTTTGGGGCAAATCCGAAATAAATATAAAGGAAAAGGACCCCATTGAGCACACAAATAACAAGGAGGGACTAAAAAGGAAATTCTCCCTTCTTCTCCAAAACGCACAGCATCAGGGAGGACCAAATTGAAAATCGAAAAAAATTATTGGGCAAAATTAGAAAATAAAATAAACTAAATTGCAAAACCATAAAAAAACGGAAGGGCTAAAAGCGCAATTAGCCCTTATGTTCAAAACACGCGGATCTTACGCCTGGAGCAGGTCGGGTAATCGGGTCGGAGGCAAAATGACACCATTTTGGGCGTTTAGGGCCAGTTCCAAAACGACGTCGTTTTGGGGCCCTATAAAAGTCAAGTTTTTACCAAAAAATTCATTTTCCCTTTTTCTTTTAAAAAAAACTAAATTCTCTCAAAAACTCCTTTCCCCCTTTTCAGAATCTGGCCATCGGATTGGTCGTCGGTCGCCTCACCGGCCGTCGTTCACCGGCACCAGCGCCGACGTCTGCGGTGGCGGGAAGTCCAAAAATCACGTTTTTTTCGGCGAAAAAGATAAGTTTTCTCTTTTTTTCCTCTTTTTTGAGATTTATGCATATATATAGTTTTAAAAGGAAAAATAATGAAATATATATATAAAGTTAGAAAATGGTAAAATAAAGAACATAAAAAAAACACGTTTGAACATTGTTTCTTTCCTTCAGTCACTTGCTATTTTTTTATTATCGCTTGAATCTTTTTCTTTTTATTTAAAAGTTCAAGAAAATTACATTGGGTTTATATGGCTTTTTATAGCCATTTACAACTTGTTTATGTAATGATTTCTCTGTTTTTCGCAGGTGCAAGTGGGCGGTGGAGGGTAGTGGCGGTGATAAAGGCGGTGGACGTGACAGGGGTCAGATGGCAGACCTAGGTGCGGCGCACCTAGGGTTTCTTGTTTTTGCTGTTTTGTTTTTTTTTTTTAAATTTTTGGTATTGGGCTAGGGTTTGTTATTGGGCTTCGGGTTTGGGTCAATTTAGTTTAATTGGCTTTAGTTTAGTTTAGTTTAGTTTTTTTGGGGTTTGATTTGGTTTTGAGTTTGGAGTTTAATGGGCCCCAAGCAGAATTGGGCTTGTACAACTGCCCCTCTTTGCTCATTTTAGTGTAGCAGGAATGGAGCAAAGACTTTCAAGAAAGACCAATTTTTTCCGGTCTCGCCAAGTCTCGATTTCTCTGGTGTTCCTATTTCCCAAGTAACTTCATTCCAGTCTGCTGCATCTTGTCGCTTTGATCCACTCCACCGCAACTTCAAAGAGATGAGATTTATGGTTTTAGTTTGCTCCACTACAACTTCAGGGAGATAGGATTAGCTGTCTTCAGTCTTCTCCATTGCAACTTCAGGTAGATAAGGTTTGTTTTGATCTGCTCTACTGCAACTTCAGAAAGATAAGATTCGTAACTTGTAGCTTTAATCTATTCCACTGCAACGCTAGGGAAGTAAGATTCGTTGTCTTCAGTCTGCTCTGCTGCAACTTCAGAGAGATAAGGCCGGTGGCTTCAATCTGCTCCATTGTAACTTCAAGCCAATTTGTAGCTTCAATTTGTTTCACTGCATCTTCAGGAAAATAAGATTCACTATCTTCAGTCTGTTCCGCTTCAACTTCAGGGAGATAAGGCTAGTGGCTTCAATCTGCGCCATTGCAACTTCAGGAAGATAATATCCGCCATAATTTGTAGCTTTAATCTATTCCACTGCAACGTTAGGGAAATAAGATTTGCTGTCTTCAGTCTGCTCCGCTGCAACTTCAAGGATATAAGGCTGGTGGCTTCAATCTGCTCCACTACAACTTCAGGAAGATAAGATCCGCCAATTTGTAGCTTCAATCTGTTCCACTGCATCTTTAGGGAAATAAGATTCGCTGTCTTCAGTTTGCTCCGTTGCAACTTCAGGGAGATAAGGCTGGCGGCTTCAATCTACTCCATTGCAACTTCAGGAAAATAATATCCACCATAATTTGTAACTTTAATCTATTCCACTGCAATGCTAGGGAAATAAAATTCATTGTCTTCAGTCTGCTCTGCTGCAACTTCAGGGAGATAAGGCTGGTGGCTTCAATCTGCTCCACTGCAACTTCAAGAAGACAATATTCGCCATCTTTAATCTACTTCACTGCAACTTCAAGGAGATAAGATCTACAACTTCAATCTGCTCGACTGCTGCTTCAGGGAGATGAGATTTGTGGATTCACCAATCTTGCTACATCGTCTTCTGGGGGACATGACGTGTAGAATTGATTTCATGGGCCTATGCTTATGCCAAATGATTAGGACGTCATGATCAGGATGAATCAAATGCTCCTAATTGGCTATGTATGAATAATATTTGCATGAATGGAGAATATCATTTTGCGAGAAGGATCCCTTTCTAATGCTTAGGTTGTCATTGCTCGCTGTTCATCAAGGTTGTATCACTGACGCAATTTCCTGTCTTCTTGTTCAGCTGATATCCTTGACAAAAAATCCAAAGAAATAGTCACAATTTAGACTCTTTTTTCTCAAATATTTCCAACCCTTAGGTTTGGTGAGTTCTAAATAATAGTCCCGTTTCAGGTTCTTGTACTATTTAGAACCTTCCAGAGTAATATGCAGAACTTCTTTTGTAAAAGTATTATTAATCCATTAATCATTATTTCAATGCAAAATGCTTGAAAATGATCATAATAATCGACAACACTGAAATTTATCAAGAACGAAATCTAAAAAGAATAGGTTAATTAAAGAATACAAAACGGTGAGGGAAAAAATAGGTGCCCCATATATCACAGCCTAAGCTTCTCTGTATGAACTTTCTGAAGACCATTTTAAGCTCAATATGTGTTTAGGAGATCAATAGTACTTTATCAATGCCCCAAGATGTAGCATACTTCTTCTTTGTTAATTCAGGCATCGCAAGACTACTGCATGCCCTCCTTTAATCAAAATTTGAATTGCCTTTTATGAATTTTTGATTCAAAACCCCTCTAGTCTCAAGGCGTAACATCTCTCCTTCTTGTTGATTTGGAGAAAGCGAGACTACCGCATGCCCCATATTTTGATCAAAATTTGAATTGCCTTTTTGCGGGTTTTCAATTCAAAACCCCTTTGGTCTGAAAGCGCCCTTTGCAGGTTTTCGCCTTGGCCTCTCCTTTTTATTTTATTTTATTTTATTTCTTTATTTTCCCTTTTTTTTTAAAAAAAAATGAAGTATTTCTTGATTAAATCTGAATTCGCAGGATTAGGCAAGCTCTTGCCATCCAATTCAGTCAACATTGACGCTCCTCCAGAGAAGACCTTCTTTACCACATAAGGTCCTTCCCAATTTGACATCCACTTTCTTCCGAAGTCCTTTTGTATGGGAAGGATCCTTTTCAAAACTAGGTCTCCTTCATGGAATTCTCTAGGATGAACTTTCTTGTTATAGGCCCGCATTATTTGCTTTTAGTACAATTGACCATGAGGATAGCCTTTAGCCTCTTTTCTTCAATCAAGTTCAGCTAATCATATCGGGATTGGATCCATTCTGCCTCATCTAACTTTAACTCTGATAAAACTCGAAGAGAAGGAATCTTGACTTCGATGGCCAAAATCGCCTTCATCCATAAACTAATGAGAAATGCGTTGCCCCGGTAGAGGTCCTGACGGACGTCTGATAGGTATAGAGGGTGAATGGTAACTTTTCGTGCCAATATTTATGAGTCTCAATCATTTTCCCCGCGATCTTCTTTTTTTTTTTCATCATTCATTTTAGGGTGATACAGTGTTTAATCTTGAACAAACTGCAAACTTCTGATATCATACTGTTGTTTAATGCATCGTCAGATATGATCCTTTTTGGCATTCCATACTGACATAAAATTTGCTGACTGTCGACTTTATGACACCGGCATATGAAGCAGCTTCCGTACACTTGGTGAAGTAATCAAAGACCACAAAGATGAATCGATACCCGCTAGAAGCCTTTGTTGAGATTGGCCCACTGACATTCATGCCCCACATAGAAAAAGTCTATGGAGATTTCATGAGGAGATGAAAGAGGCATAGGAATCTTGTCTCCATAAATTTAGCACTTAATAACTGATGCAATCCCCTTCCATGGTGGACCAACAGTACCCGAACCTCATGATTTGCCTAGCCATTGTGAAACCATTAGCATGTGTTCTTCAGTCACCCTTATGGACCTCTTCTAAGATTTTTTAGCCTTAACAGCATCCACACGTCTTAGTAGCCCAAACATCTCTTGATACGATCATGCAAAAACATCTTTGAATTTTTTGAATAACTACAATGATGTCTCGCATTGTCATTGTGGTGATATAGGCTCCGATCTTCACCTATTTCTCTTCTCATATGCTCACAATGACTTTTTGTAAGGTAGGGTCTGTTTTTCATCTTGTTCTAGCATCTTTAAAAAATCAGGAGATAGGTTACCATCTTTGTCGTCTTCAAAGTTCTGAGATCCCTCTAGACACATATATTGCTCAAAAGTAGATTCTGAGTCAGTAGCAGCGTCGCTCCTGTCATTGATATCTAGGTACCTGTTGTGGGTATGAAGAAATATTCAAAGAATAAATGAATCTAAGAATAATTATTTATGTGGTATGATCATGAATGAAATAAAGGAATAAAAGAATATTTGCTCAAAGTGAGACACAAAAATGCATTTTTTATTGAAATAAAGATACTAGACATGAGCCTATTTCACAAAAGGATTCTTATTGCTTCTAGGCTTAGAGCAACAAGCGTATTTTAAATATTACTCTAAATTAGCTCTAAAAAATACAAGGATCTATTCCACAGTCCCATTGTTCAAAACACTCCCAGGCTCATAAGGACGAATGCCTGATAAGTTTTCTCCTATGATTTCTTCTTCAGATATAGCCTTGATGCTCTCATTTCTGCACATTCCATCCGGGCCTTCAGTATATTCATAGAATTCTAGTTCTTTATTATCCATCAGGCCTCACCAAGGCTTTGAATTCATTGCACTTTTGAATCACGTGACCCTCTTCATCATGGAACTCACAGTAGTTCCTTGCTTCTTCAGGTTTCTCCTCTAAATCTTGGGTGATTAATCCTCCTTCTACCATTTTCTTCCAAATCTCCCTCAACTGGGTTCTCACTTCTGCTACATCTGTCTTCATTCTCTTCCCTACACTCTCGATTATCGCATTTACCCCTTTGTCAGAATGGTTGGGTAATGGATTTTCTGCATCGAATTTCATGATACCCATGTTGATGAGTCTTTCGATTATCTTTTTGAAAGCGGTGCAGTTCTCAATCGAGTGTCCTGTGATTCCTGCGTGGTACTAGCATTGGGCGTTCGTGTCGTACCACTTGGGAAAGGGAGACTGTATAGGTTTTAGGTAGAAAGGGGATACTATATGTACATCAAACAAACTCTGGTACAACTCCCCATACGTGATCGGGATGGACGTGAACCGGAGTTTTTCTGAGCTCGGTCTTGGATTGGAATCTTTCCTTAGGGGGACCTGATGGCCAGTAGTTGTCATCCTTGGTTGACTTATGGTAATCGAATTTGAATAGCCCTTTTCATACATACTCGCATTATTTGCCTCATTTTCCTTATTCCTTGAGGCCTTTAAGGTATTGATTTGGGAGCTCCTCTCTTGCCTTTTTTGTTTGTAACGATCTTCAAATTGTTTTGGAAGCTCCTCTCTCGCCTATATTGTTTCTGCTAGATCATCCAGATCAAAGACAACAGGGTTGATTAGGTTATCCCCTGGACTAGAACCTGAACCTGTCGGGAAGTTCACCAGTGTTGAGGTACTGGTTTGGTATAGGGGTCTGAAGTTAATAGATACCCTTTGTGGATACGCGTTTGGTTGTGTTTGGGTGTTTGTTGGGGTAAAGCCTGAATGATAAGCGGAGTCCTCGTTATCATTCCCGGAATCAACCATAGGGCTTTTTCCTTTTTCTAACCCTCCAGCTAGCATCTAGGTTAACTGGCTCATCATGTTTCTTTGAAATTCTAGCATCTAATTCTTTATATCTTGTTGAATTTTGGCTAATTGCTCTAGCATCTATATTTGCATTTGCTCTAATCTCTCCAACCTTTGGTCCAATTCTTTAGTCTTTGCTCGAGTACTGTAATGATGTTTGGTTGATAAGTTTTTTGTTGGTTTCCAGATTAACTCTGAAATGATTTTAACTAATTAGGGTCTTTCCATAAAATTTAATGCACATGATGTGATGTAATGTGAATGCATGGAATAATTGCAAAAAAGTGTCGTTTCTGATTCAATTTCATTTAGAAAACTTTACTAGAAAACAAAATTCTTTACATAAAATGGATAACAAATATGGCTTTGCCCTAATGCTCAAAGTTTTAACTTTCCTAAGCAACGAAGCCAACTCTTGTCCTCGATCTGATTCTAGCTCATACTTCACGTTTAGCATATCGGCCTGAATTACCACTTTGTAAATGATCAGCTACCTTTTGAATCTGAGCCACGGCCTCGCCCAAAATTTAATCTCTGTTCCTAACTTGATTCTGAGAATGGTGAAGCTGTTCCTTCCAACGTTCCTCACTTACCTCAAGAAGCTCTACCGGGAGCTCACAATTTTGTAATGCTGACTCTAGTTCTTCTATCTTTCCTTTCATTTCTTCAATCTTATTCAAACTTGCCCTCAATTCAACCGCAGAAATACGATTTCTATATTGATGAAGTGATATTTTCAAGTTCTGCCACTCTAGCCTTTAATTCTCCTTTGTCATCCTAGGTCTCTAACAAACTCCTTTCTAGGGCCTCTTTCTATGCCTGAGCCTCTTGGAATTTTCTCTCCCACCGATCGGGTTTGGTTCTTTCTTCTTAGATCTCTTGTCGCCATTGCTCCAACGTTTTTCCCAATCTGGTGGTTCTCATCGATAGACATAATTTCTTGTAATCCGTCTTCAAACTATCCAAGTCTTCCTCGACTTTATTCTTCCCTTTCCTTAATTTCTCGGCCTCTAGCTTTTGAACATCAGCATCTAGCCTTAAATTCATCTTTTCTTCCTCCAATTTTTCTATCTTCTTTTCAAGTTCCAAACCTCCTCTCGAAGTCTTGCTTTATGATTTCTAGTTCTGACGAGATCAATTGTATGTACTCTTCCATCGGTGATATTATCATTAATTCTTTTACTCCACCATCCACTGTAATCGGGAGTCGTCATTGATCCTACGACCAGCCTTTTTATTCGACAAGTCTGGTTCCAAGCGTTAGAAATCTCCTTTACCCTTTTCTTGTAGTTATCTTCTTGGTACGAAAACTCACATTGAGCTAGCCCATGCGTTGCAGGTTAATTCAAAATTGACAAGGGTTGACATCCTCACTGAAGATTCACTCAAATCACTCAAGGTGTTTAAGGTTCAAACTTAAGCGCTCAAAAGTAAAACATGAAAAGTTAATCCCATAGGCTTGCATAAAAATCAAATTTCCACCACTATGGAATGATATGATACACAGATCAAAAGCTCTTTTAAGTGTTGTAATGGGGCTTGGGTTAAAGGTGTGGATAAAGGCTGAATTAAAGGGTTAGAATCGAGATTGAATTGACAAATTACTTAACTAGAAAAATAAACTAATACTTGAATAATTTCATCAATTAAAACTTCATTACTAATAACACGAGCTAATAATGAATAAACTTTACATAGTAAATTTTTTTTAAGAACAAATCAAATAATAATAAAGAAATTTAACAACTGAAATGGAAATCATAGTTAAGCTAAGTAATCCTTTCAAATCAAATCTCGACAGAATAGGGGTCAAATTAATTAAAGGGATTTCAACAAAAGGTTTTTGGTTAATGTTGAGGGCAAATCAATGAAAGGGTTGTTAGGATCAAAGGGGTTTACTAAGGGTTAAACATGAAGGTAGGATTTTTGAGAGTAAGTGGGTTAAACCTAGGTGCCTTTATCATTTCAGTATATCAAATCAATGATGTGGTTTTGACATGTATAATCGAAGCAAGTTCTAGAATAACAAATCAATGTTGACACACTCATAATAAAAAAAGTGAGCAAGAAAAGAATGTATGCTCTAAAAGGCTCAAAATCTTACAAAAATTATGGGTTTTTGATATCAACATTGTAAATTTCAAATTTCAAGGTAATAATTAGATTCAGGTAGACAACCTAACAAGTTTTTAATTCTGAAAATAGACTCATCATGCTTGATTCTCTAGTCTCCTAAAGTTTAAATCATCACTGCACAATTATCAATGGCTTAATCCAAAACATATCAATGAAAATCATGAATCAAAGGAAATTTCATTCTAATAGTAACATGAGAAAATTACTAAAGAACAAGATATAATTCAGGGATTTGAGAATAATGCAAAAAGTTAGGAACTTTTCAAAATAAAATTACCTCACACACTTAAGATGTACATTGCCCTCAATGTACAAAGATATATATCTAGAGATTAATAGCATGAAATCATAAGAGATAGGGAGAAGTGAAACTTCCTGAATTTTGGATGGATTCCTTGAGTTGGCAGTGGTCGTGGTGTGGTGATTCCCAAGTAGCCTTTAGAACCTAAAACAAAGAAACTAAAATAAAATAGGCTAAATTAAGCATAAGAGAAATAAAGAGAAGGAAAATAAAGGAGAAGAGAAAAGAAAAAGAAAAATTAAATGGACTCAAATGTCCTTGGCTTGGCGAATTAATGAAGCGGCTGGCATGAACTTATGTAGATCGGTCTTGCACGGGGAGATTTTGGTAGGATCCTTTCGTTTCTTTGACGTGGGGATGGTAGTGAGTGTGGTGAAGAAGGAAGAAAATTTATGGTTGCTAGGGTTGAGAGAAAATGTTTGGTGGAGAAGATGAATAGTGAAGGGTTTATATAGAAATAGTAGTACACGGGTGTGTCGCACGCCCGTGTGACTCTTTTTGATCCCGTGTGCTTCGAATATTAGGGTTTTGGCACACCTGGTTTCGCGGCCCACGTCCATGTGCTGTGGATGTGTTGGCCCGACACGGTCGTGCTGAGCTTCGTTCGCTTCTCCCACGCCGGTGTCATTATTGCCCACGCCCATATTAATTCAACAGGTTTGGCCACGATTTGTAGGCACGGGCCTGTCGCACGCTCGTGTCATTTTAACAGTATCGACCCTAGTCCAGAGGCACGCCCATGTTATTCTTGCCCACGCTCGTGTTGTAACATCCCAGATTAGGGGTTATGCGTTGGTGCATAATTCATAAGTTAGTAGGTTTTAGCAGTGTTTGGAAGTGTATTAAGGGTTTTTAGAACTCTAGAATGAAGGTGAAAGCTTTGGGAAAATAATTGGATTTTAAGTTAAAAAGGGGAGCTAGGCTGAAGAGGCCTTAAGAAAAGTTTTGGGGAGTTTAGGACACAAGCAATCATGTGGCAAAGTGGCAAGGGACGCTACCTTGGGGGCTTGGAAGGTTGCGTCAAAAGGGAGCTTCAGGGGGAGAAGGTTCGAGCAACGTGGGAAGCAATGGGCTTGTATTTTTACGTCAAGAAGGGAAGTTGGGTAGGGAGGCCTTAAGGGAAAAATTGTAGGCATTTTTGGCATAAAACAGGCCTTGGTAAAGTGGCTGCAAGGTGCTACTTAAAGGCTTGGAAATGACGCTATGTGCAGTGGGCAAGGGCCTTGGTTCGAGTCTTGTTGGCAGCAAGGAGGCGTTGTTTATTTTTGCTTTTGGCGTTAAGGGGGGAGCTAGGTAAAGGAGGTCTTAAAAGAAATTGTGGGGAGTTTATGTCACAAAGGAGCCAGTAGCAAAGTGGCTTGGGGCGTTATCTGTAGCTTGCAGCAAAGAGGGCTCAGGTTCGAGCCTTGTTGACAGCAGTAGGTGGGATTTTATTTTTGCATGTGACGTCAAGAGAAGGGGAAGGTGTTGGACAGCACATGGGCTTCCGAAAGATAAGGATTAAGCTTGCTTTTATTTTAAATTTCGACTAAGAAGAGTAGGATAATTGTTGTTTATTTTTATTTTGTTTTAAATGATAGGATAAGAGATAAAATAGGAGATTAAATTGGGATTTGATAAGTGGAGATATGGTGGCCGAATATAGGACTCTAGGAGCTTGTATTTTTGGTTTAAATATGGTGCTAGTGTGTGCTAAATTTCCTCTTTCAAAACCTTTCTTTTTCATCTTGGTTACTGCCGAAATTGTACCTTATTTTTCCCTTTGATAAGTGCCGAAATTATCTAGGTGAAGTGTTCATCTTTTCTTCTCCAAATTTTTGAGAAACACCTTTAGTCGAAATCTCTTTTCCATGTTCTCCTATTGCCGAAACTACTTCTCCACACTTGTTCATTTGTTAGATGAATATTCCATCATTTTATTAAGTGCCATAGCCGAATCTCAGAGTGCTCTTATTCTTTGTTTTGCCGCAAGTCATAAAGCCGAAACATCTAGCCGAAACCTACTCTCTTCAAACGTGTAGGGGTAAGTGTATTCACCCTTAATAATTGGTTTGGGTTCTATTTCTTTTAGTGTGCTAAAATCTTGTGTTTAGGCCCTGGCTAAGGGTGGCTGAATGTCCTTTAAAGCCATGTATGTGTGCTTTTTATTGTAGCCGATGCTAAGGAGCATTAGAGGAGATCTCTCGGGTTTTGAACATCAAGGTAAGCAGTTATACTATTCGGCCTAGGGCCATTTTTATGGATTAAGTGCCTAAAGCCGATTCTAACCAGTGATTAGCAGGGATATCGACAACTTCAGAGATAGTAGTGGTTTTCGGGACTTGGTTAGTAAGGTAAAGACGTGTGACTTTCGGCCATAGGCCATTTTTTTGGGTTTAAGTGGTGACCGATTGTGTATTATGATTTTTAGGGGCTAATCAACAGAGGTAACAAAGCCTTCGGGATTCTAGATCGTTCCAGTAAGGATACTTAGTAAGTTTAGATCTACTCCATATTCGTTCAATAGCTGAAGGCTAATTATTTGTAGGTACCAGTGGGTGGCCGATTGCAAAGGGAACTCAGAGTGTGATTCGGGATTTGGTAGGAGACCAAATCGACATTTAGGGAGAAGGAAGAACCACGTTTCGAGATCGTGTTAGATTCGAGTAGTTCGGGATTTCGCTAATAGACAGGTGTGTGATTGACCCACCGTTTTCCGGGTATATGGTATGTATGTGATATGTGTATGTGTATGTGTTATGAATGTGCTAACTAGTGCAGTGGAAGCTGTGATATGGATGCCCTCAAGGGGTATGTCGATAATCCGGTAAGTACCAAATTTGATAAAATGTGATTATTAATATGAATATGTGCTTAATTGCACGTGGACGGCATTGATTGCCTTCTGGAGTGAAAAGGAGAGGGTGATTTGATAATCCCCTGGTGTGTGGTGGCTGGATACGGGGGTGTGTAGAGGATGGACCCTAGGTTGGGTTGGGTGCACTTTGCATAATTTCAATGGATACGTGAATTAATGTGGAAATGGGCCAAGCCCAGTATATGAATGTGGATCAGTGTGGAAATGGGCTAAGCCCGATATGTGGAAATTATGCGGTTAATTACCCTGTTACCTGATAAGTGATTTGAATATGGGCCAAGCCTAGAATGTGATAATATGTGAATATGATAATTGTTATCTGATATATGGGTTATTATGTGGTTAACATGTGGGTGGAATTCAGTGGATTAATTACACACTGAGTCTGTGCGACTCACCCAATTTTTACCAACATCGCAGGTGAGAAATGTTGATCGGACTGGGCTGGAGGGGATCCAAAGGTGGCCATGCAGAAGATGTTTTAATTATGTTATGAAATTTTATTATGAAGTACCTTGATTAATTATTTATTGTAATAAGGCCCAGTTAAAGTATTTGAGCATTTTTATTATGTTTAAGCTAGATGACAATTAAATTATTATCTAGAAATGCTTCTATTTTTGGCAACTCATATTTTTTAAAGTTTATAAAAGTTTTAATCCGGGAGATTGTAACAACTTAGTTTTATTGGGAGTTTTTAACACACGATGTTTTATTAAAGACAAAATTTTTAATGTTTTTCCCAAAAGTGAAATCAGTTTTCAAACGTTTTTCCGCAATGACATACCAGATCCGGCCAAGGCTCGTGGGCCGGGTTTGGGGTGTTTCACGTGTGCCTTACTTAGTTTTGATAACGGCCACATCGCACGGTATCCGCCATGCCGATATGCTTACTCGTGGTGTCCACACAGCCACGCCCATGTGCAAGGCCGTGTGGAGGTGCAACCTACACTTAAAGTATAAATAAAGGTAAAAGCAAACTAATTAGTATGGTTAGAGCTGGGGTTGCCTCTCGAGAAGCGCTTGTTTATAGTCATAAGCTCGACTTACCTTCCATTTGTATAATCTTGGTGGTTTGAGGAGTTGAAACTCCTCACCCCTGCTATCAGTTCTACGATTACTATATAGTTTGAGTCGAGTAAAGTTGACCTTAAAAGTGCCGAACTTGGGATTAGTTACCTCGACTATTCCGTGTGGAAAGATATTCAATACCTCAAAAGGGATTTCTTTGTTTGTATCAAGGTTTGAAGTGGCGATCCGAGGATCTGTTTTATCCAACAGTACCTGATCTCCGATCTTAAATTGGTTTGGCTCATCCTTAAGTTTGACATGGTTTTGATTTGGTTCTGCTTCGTGTTTCCTAATTTCTCCTTGAAATGTGTCTTCCACTTGTCTAGTTCATCGATCTGAAGCATTTGTTCCTCATGAGTTATTTCCTTTTTGGCATGAGGTTTAGGATCTGGCTTAGTTGTGTAGTTCCGTGGTGTTTCCTGAAAAGAATGTTTAACCGAATTGTCATTAATAGAATTTATTTTTTCACCCTGATTACTTGATGTCTTAGCCGAGTCAAGAGCCTGAAGAGTGACTGTCTCGTCACCTACACGAAGTATGAGTTCACCTGTACCAACATCAATTTTAGTCCTAGCAGTTGCTAAAAAGGGTCTTCCTAAAATCAAAGGGATATTATTGTCCTCGTCCATGTCTAAAACGACAAAGTCTACAGGGAATATGAATTTATCAATTTTCACGAGTACATCTTCAATTATACCCCTAGGAATTCTAATAGTCTTATCAGCTAATTGAATGCTCATCTTAGTTTGTTTGGGTTTCCCTAGACCTAGCTGTTTAAACATTTTATAAGACATAACATTTATGCTTGCCCCTAAATCAGCTAAAGCATTATCAAAAGATAAACTACCAATTAAGTATGGAATTGTAAAACTCCCTGGATCTTTTAATTTTCGTGGTAGTTTATTTTGCAAAATTGCTGAGCACACTGCGTTTAGTTGCACATGCGACTCTTCGTCTAACTTCCGTTTGCTTGTCAAAAGCTCTTTTAAAAATTTACTTGAATCTGGCATCTACGAAAGAGCTTCAAGAAACGATAAGTTAATATGTAATTTCTTTAAAAGTTTAAGAAATTTACCAAATTGTTCATCTGTGTTGTCTTTCTTAATCGCATTAGGGTATGGCACACGAGGTTGGTACTCTTTAATTGCCGGTTTTAGCTTATCATGACTTACTTCAACCTTACCTTCCTCTACCACATTCTCTTGCCTCAATTTTGTTTCATCTAACCCTTCACTATCATGAGCAATTATTGCTTGAAGTTGCTCATTTGGGTTAGTTTCAGTGTTGCTTGGCAAGCTTCCTTGTGATCGTTCAGAGAATTGCTTAGCAAGTTGTCCTAATTGGTTCTCGATCCCTTGAATCGATACTTGTTAATTTTTGAGTGCTGTCTCAGTGTTTTGGAAACGAGTTTCTGACATCGCTATAAATTTTGTAAGCATCTCCTTCAAGTTCGGCTTCTTTTCTTGCGGGTAGGGTTGTTGTTGAAAGCTTGGGAAGGGTTGTTGTCTTTGGTTTCCTTGGCCACCCCATGAGAAATTGGGGTGGTTCTTCCAACCTGGATTGTAAGTATTACTATAAGGGTTATTTTGAGGTCTAGAATTATTACCCTTATAGTGAGCCTGCTTGTTTTTAGCTTTCGAGTTGTAAGGCGGATATTCTGTGTTGTTCATCCCTCATCCATTCGTATTGCACTGCATAACTGGATGTACCTGCAAAGAACCACATAAACCATCAATCTTTTTATTTGACATCTCTACCTAATTTGATAACGTGGTTACTGCGTCAAGGTTGAAAACAATGGCGGCTTTTGTTGGCCTTGTCCTCGTGACTTGCCACTGATAGTTATTCAGTGACATCTCTTCAATGAATTCGTGGGCAGCCTTAGGTGTTTTGTTATTCAGGGTTCCGCCGGCAGCTAAATCAATCAACTGCCTGGTTGAGTGTCTCTAAATCCATCTATACAAAAGAAGAGATATCATTCCTCAACTTAGCCATTTTAGCTGGCAGAAAATATTTTAACAAAAATTTTTCGGTCATTTGTTCCCATGTAGTGAATGATCATCGTGGTAACAAGTTCAACCACTGTTTAGCTTTGTTCCTCAATAAAAAGGGAAACAACCGAAGACGAATGGCATCATCAGAAATGCCATTTATTTTGAAAGTATCACAAAATTCTAGAAAATTCGCCAAGTGATTATTTGGATCTTCATCCTCCAAACCATTAAACTAAAAAAATTGTTGTATCATATGAATTGTGTTAGGTTCCAGTTCAAAATTATTTGCAGCAATAGCAGGTCTAACAATTCTTGACTCAGTTCCTGTTAAATTAGGTTTCACATAATCATACATAGTACGAGGAGCAGGATTTTGATTTACTAGGTTTGCGGCAACCACAGGAGGTAGCGGATTGTTATCAGCCATCTCTTCGGTAGTACTATTATCGTCCTCTTGCTCTTCTTCTATGTATTGTAAGCTTTGCCTTATTTCTCTTTTGTTTCTGCGGACGCTACCTTCTATATCGCTGTCAAAAATCAAGGGTCCTTACGGGTTCCTTCTAGTCATAAACTAGAAAAACCTATCAGAAGAAAAGAAAAGAAAAGAAAAATTAGAAAAAATAAAAATAAAAAATAAATAAAAATAATGGCTAAAGTAATAAAAATCAAGTGTTCCTAATATCTTAGTCCCCGGCAATGGCGCCAAAAACTTAATAGTGTCCAAACTAACTATGACAACAAATAAGGCAAGCGCACCTATCGTTTGGTAATATAGCTATGGCAAGATCGGAAATATCGTATCCTCAAGGACAAGAGTACTAGCAATTAATATCTTTCTATTATTTAGCCTAAGAATGAAGGGAATTGTTGTTTAATCTAAAACTAACTAATTGCTAAGCTAAAGATGCTAAGACACAGAGAATGAATTGGGGAAATACTTTTGGGAAAACCAATTGATTAAGACAATACCCGAGAAAGGATCCACCTAGACTTCACTTGTTATTTAACTCTGAACTAGACGATTTATTCACTTGACTTGATCCGTAGGATTCCCTAATTTATATTAATACCTCTCTCGAGGCTACTAATATCTAACCCTAGGTTGATTAATTGAAATCTCTTTCTAATTAGAGCCCCTAGAGTTGCATTAACTCGATCTATGGACTCCCATATTAGGTTTGACCCTAATCCAGCAGATTTTCGTCATTCTATCTCTAGGAGTGCGATCAACTCCGCTTAATTATGCTAGATCTACTCTTAAATAGAGACTTTTGCTCCACTGCCTAAGAACATCAATACTTGAATCAATATCCTGAAATATCAAAGCAAGAATCAAGAACACATAATTAAGAACAAATCAAGTATTTATCATATAGTTCAGAAAATAATAACAAGATCCGTCTTAGGTTTCATCCCCCTCAGGTATTTGAGGGGTTTAGTTCATGTTTATAAAAGAATACATCTCAGAAGAAAGTATAAAACAAAACATAAGAAAAACCCTAAAACCTCCTAAAGGAAATTGAAGGGAAGATCTTCCGTCTTGAGTATGATTCCAGCTTCTTAAGATGGATCAATTGGCTGTCTTCGAGTAAATCCCACAATTCGGCCCTCTCTGGCTTCACTCTTCGGCCTCCCCCCTTAGGTTACCCTCTAGGGTATTTATATAAGCTTTCGGAATGTCTTTCTTTGCCTCTAAGTATCCTTTTTTGAGTGGAATTAAAATAGGTCACGGCAGGGACACGCCCGTGTAGCACGACCGTGTAAATCGAGCCCAGGCCGTATTCGAGTTTGCTAAAGTGGCACGACGTGTGGTTATCTCCAGGCCATGTGGACTTCTTACTTTGGCTCATTTTCTCTGTTTTTGGCCCGTTTCTCGTTCTTTTCATCCTTCGATGCTCTCCTAAGTATAAAACATGAAATTAAAGGATTAAGAACATCAAATTCTGCAATTCAGGGGATAAATCATCCAAAAGTATGCTAAATGTGGGATTAAAATATGTATATATTACGGTTTATCACAGGTATGAACTATCATGATCTGTACTACCTCAATACGAGCAAAGGAGCATACCCAACGGCTCCCAAGATCCCAAGAAAAGGGACCCATTCAAAACTCCCACATCTGTAAAGAATTTTGTCAGAAATCAACCAATGAGCTCTCACTCGACGTCTTCTTCTTGGAGATTTTAGAGGAGTGCTATCCAATTTTCTTTTGATATGTCATCTCTTCTTGGCGTGGCCACTATCTCCTTTAACGGGGAGTGATTCTCAGAGAAAATTCGATAAGAAACCTTATCCACTTTCCAGAAATGATTTTGGAATCAAGCTAACAATAACTGTGTGCACCCTATAAATCTGCCTTCACCGGCCCTCCTCAAAGCAAACACATCGACTCTCTTTTTCATATCAGGCTGCACTAAAATCAATTCTCTCAATTTCTTCCATGGGATGCACTTACACTCACCTTTCTGCTTGATCCTGGTTGTAATCCACTATTCACTTATTCCTGTAATGTTCATCAGTTTCTTCTAAAAGGTCGGGACATAAGCGGCTCTAGAATAAGCTTTATCAACTTGAACCTTCGAACAACACAGTAGGGCTGTATATTCTTCCACAATGGGCATTAAATCGACCCTCCCAAAGGTAAAGCAACTGTATGCAGGGTTTCAATACTGAGGGAAGGCCTAGGACAAATGCTCGTCTATCTTGATGTCGAGTAGATACAATAAATCCCCATAATTATAGTAGAACAACTGATTAGTTTCATCATTCCACTGATCCCATATCTCTTTTAATTCCTGAAGGCTAATTTGCGTTACAGTGATACAGGTGTAGTCACATAATTATGACGTGTACCCCTCGGCTAGACTATCTCCTTTCTCTAATTGTGTTTTCTCTGACCACATACAGACAGCAGCATTATCCTCCACTTTATCAAGAAATTCGTTCTCCATGACAAGCTCTCTAATTTAGTAATCGAACTTGAATCGACACTCTTTTGAATATGAAATGATATGCAAACATAGAAAAAACACAATAAGGCAGTACAACGTACAAAAACAAAACTCAAAGTAAATAAAAGAGAATCAAACACCTATCTAGGTAACCGCTAGGGTTTTTTGCAGTACTATCTAGGGTGGGCTCCCAGAGTCTTCTACATGTGGTTTGGTTCTAAAGTTGAGATACCCAAACCAGCAGATTCCTCGATCCTCACCCATTATAGGCTCGTACGAACCAAGTTCAGTTCAGGGGAATACATTTCCTTATGGCTGTATGGAGATGCAAATCTCACGAAGACATAGGTACGGATGTATCCCGAAAGCGATCCACTATCCTGCACAGAGGTGAAAACCTCACGAAAGAGTAGCTTCTCACTCCCACTTAAAAGAGGTAAGACCAAACGGTCCTTATGCAATATGATGCGAAAATACTCTACGAGACTCAAACCACAGCAATCATATGAAACAATACGAACAAATGCAATAAAAGGATCATAATTTTTCAAATCAGATTTTCAATTCTTCGACAACAAAGACAGAAAATAATCAATTTTACAGCTTGACTCTCAAAGTCCCTAGTGGAGTCGCCAAGCTGTCGAAACCATTTTTTTGTTGGAAAATACTGGGTCAACTTTAAAAATCAAAATAGAGTCGCCACCAATCCTTTTTTCGAGGTGTGATTGGATCACCTTGAGATTGATCATTAAAACATTTTGATTTATTAAAACAATGATTTTATCCTACAAAATTTGAGAAAACGGGCTCGGGAGTCGGTTACGCACGAGGAAGGATTAGCACCCTCGTAACGCCCAAAATTGGTACTGAATTGATTGATTAATGTCTTGATGTCGAAATTTTGAAAAGATTTTAAAATACGATCCTCTTTGTTTAGAAGAAAACTTAAATAAATTAAATTGGATGTTGAGATCCTCTTATTTTGAAGAAGTACAATGTCACGCCTAGTGAGTTAGGATACGATATTTCGAATCCCTGAAACTAAGCTTGTCTTTTGACTCTTAACACTCGTGCATTTAAATTTAAGAAGGATATTCGGTTATTTGGGTCAAATGAAAAATCGAAACCCAGTAAGTTAAATCACAATTTCTCAAAATTCCAAATACAAAATATTGCCTTTGTTTTTAGAAATCCTTACCTCGAGATAATAAAATGTCACATCCAGTGAGTTAGGACACAATATTTTTGAATTTAGGACACAATATTTTTGAATTCTCGAGAATAAATTTTTATTTAACTTATATGCTTGATTTTTAAAAAAAGATAATTGGTTCTTTAGGCTCGACGAGAAAAATCGAAACTCAGTAAGTTATGGTACGATTTCTCGAGTCTCGAATTACAAAAAAAAAATTTGTTTAATAAAAAATTTTGTATCGGACAAATATAAATGTAACACGGTTTTATAGTAAAATGAAAAAGATGAATTACAAAGCTAGGATGCATAACAGAATGATTATTAATGCATTAATGTGAACGGTAATAACAAAGACGAAAATAAAATGAAATAAAGAAATAAAACAAACAAGTTATAAAAAGAAAAATAATAGGTAAAACTAAATAAATAAATAAAAGATGTAAGTAATAATAATACTAAATTAACTAGTTTAATGATATAATAATGATAATAATAACAATAATAATACAATAATAATAATAGTAAAAAAATTAAAATAAACAATAGTAATAATAATAATAATAATAATAGTAATAGTAATAGTAATAATAATAATAATAAGAGTAACAAAATGATAATAGTAATGATAATAATAATAATAATATTAAAATTAATTAAGGTAAGAAAATAGCCAAAATAACCAAAGTAGGACTGATTGCCAAAATAACCAAAGTAGGACTGATTTGAACTTAAAACAAACGTTTGGGCCAAATCCCAAAAAAATATAAAGGAAAATGACCCCATTGAGCACGCAAATAACAAGGAGGGACTAAAAGGGAAATTCTCCCTTCTCCTCCAAAACGCACAGCATAAGGGAGGACCAAATTGAAAATCGAAATAAATTATTGGGCAAAATTAGAAAATAAAATAAACTGAATTGCAAAATCATAAAAAAGTGGAAGGGCTAAAAGCGCAATTAGCCCTTCCGTTCAAAACACGCGGATCCTAGGCCTGGAGCGAGTCGGGTAATCGGGTCGGAGGCAAAACGACACCATTTTAGGCGTTTAAGGCCAGTTCCAAAACGACGTCGTTTTGAGGCCCTATAAAAGTCAAGTTTTTACCAAAAAATTCATTTTCCCCTTTTCTTTTTTAAAAAAAAATTGAATTCTCTCAAAAAATCCTCTCCCCCCTTTTCAAAATCCGACCACCGGATTGGTCGTCGGCCGCCGTGCGAGACGCCGTTCACCGGCTCCGGCGCCACCGTCTGTGGCTACGGGAAGTCCAAAAATCACGTTTTTTTGGCGAAAAAGATAAGTTTTCCCTTTTTTCCTCTTTTTTGAGATTTATGCATATATATATTTATATATATAAATAGTTTTAAAAGGAAAAATAAAGAAATATATATATAGTTCGAAAATGGTAAAATAAAGAACATAAAAATAAATAAGAAAAAGCACGTTTGAACCTTGTTTCCTTCCTTCAATCACTTGCTGTTTTTTTTTTTTTTCTATTATTGCTTGAACCTTTTTTTTATTCAAAAGTCCAAGAAAATTACATTGGGTTTATATGGCTTTTTATAGCCATTTACAACTTGTTTATGTAATGATTTCTCTGTTTTTCGCAGGTGCAAGTGGGCGGTGGAGGGCAATTGCGGTGACAGAGGCGGTGGACATGACAGGGGTCAGACGGCAGACCTAGGTGCAGCGCACTTAGGGTTTCTTTTTTTGTTGTTTTGTTTTTTGTTTTTGTTTTTATTTTTGGTATTGGGCTTGGGTTTGTTATTGGGCTTCGAGTTTGGGTCAATTTAGTTTAATTGGGTTTAGTTCAATTTAGTTTAGTTTTTTTTTTTGGGGTTTGATTTAGTTTTGGGTTTGGGGTTTAATGGGCCCTGGGCAGAATTGGGCTTGTACATAATTCATCATGAATAAAGACAAAATATGATAATTTTATATATTTCAAGCACAATCTTAAACAGAAATTTAAATCAAAGTAATTGTATAGAAAAAAAAACCCACAAATCATAACATAAATAGTTTCATACAAAAAATCCTTTTAATAACCTTTAAAAAGAAATTTAATAAGATCCTTTTAAAGTCATAAAAATCCATGACCAATAATCCATATTTTTCAATCATGAATTATAACCATCATATATATATACATTAACGATTAACACTAAATCAATTAATTAAAAAATAGAAAATTAAAACCATGAAAATTAAATCTCTAAAATCTGAACAACAAATTAATTAAAAAAAATTAGAGAATCAATTCATTCCAAAAAATAAAAACTTAATCAATTCCTAATGATTTGCCATGACGAGACTCGAATGCCACTTGTTGAAACCGTAAAACAAAATCTAATATAAACTTAAAACTGTAAACCAAGATCTATCATGTCAAATCATCAAAAATAAATTAAGAACAAAACTAGATGCGGAAGCGTACTTTAATTCATCGATTTCTTGAAATCTACGAATCTTGGGGTTTTGATCTCCCAAATTAGCACACAAGTAATCTAAAGATGGGATATTAGAAAAGTTACCTTGTTGTGTAATTTGGGGACCATAACCCTAATATATATAATTTTGGCACATTAGCCCTAATTCCTAATTAACCCATCATTATTTAGAAATTGATTAGAACTTAATTACTAAAGTATCTACACATATTTGACACATATTTTATTTAATAATTAAAGCCCAAAAAACCATAACCAAATTAGATCATTTTTAATTTGGGTTAACCTATTATGATAGTAAAAAAATTGCATGTAATTACTCTTATTATATATGTGATGTCCATATTTTCCAACAATGTGATCCGTTTATCTTGTATGTTGAGACATGTTATCCAAGAAGATATGGGCTGACTTTATGATCTTTTGTAGCTTTATATTAAGGATAATTGATTTGATGTGATTTTGGCATATCAAGATGGATTGAAGCTTGCCTTGTGAAGATGGATGTGTGCTCCAAATATGGATGGCTTGATCAACATTGATAGAGGTTTGACTGTTGAAGCAAGTTATGTTGAATGAGTTGAGTGACACTCAGTAGTGCCCACTACAAACTGCCACTAAAGCAGTGAAGTTACTTGTCATAATTGACTTGGCAATTTAATGAAGCAAAATCTTTAGACTAGTGAATGTACTAATATGTTGAAGATACTATAGTACATCTATGAAACAATATGTGGCTATTAAAGATTGGATTGGATTCGAGTGAATCAATTCAACCCATATTATGTGGAGATTTAACCGAGATTGTACTGGTGATTTTAAGAGACCATATCTTCATCATATTATGATTTTATTAGTATATTATGTAATTGCTATTTTAAGGGGTTGCTTTGTATTCATTTAATTTCTATGTTAGCATGTCGAAACCTATATATGGTTTGAGGTTTGTCTATGTTTAGAAGAGGGCTTTATTGAGAGCAATTTGGTTTGGACTGTTTTTGAGATTGTTTGAATTTAAAACCATTAGAGTTTGCAAGAGTTTGCAATCTAAGTTTTTAAGGGGAGAATTTAGAGGTGAGTGTTTTAGTTTTTAGGTATAAAGGTGAAATCTCTATACTTGGAGAGTGATAAAGTGTAATTCACTTGTTGTATTTTGGATTAAAGATGGTGGAGTTATTCATTGAGCTAGTCTTCACAGATGTAGAGAAACCAAACTGCTTATAGAGACATTTGTGCTATTTATTATTTTGTTTACACATTTCGTAACACCAAATTATATTAGTTATTGCAGTAAGACACTTCCATTCAACTTTAACCATTCAAGCAATTAAGAGCTTTAGGTGATAACAATACTTTCCTTATAATTTAAACTATTTAATTTAATCAATAAAAAATATCTTATTATTTTAATTTTTTTATTTAAATCAAGATTCGAATGACAAAAACACAAGAAGGAGGTAAAAAATAATGACATTGATTTTGAAGAATAAAAAATATAAATATGCAGTATGGTATACTTTGTTGGTATTGTAACAATTACTTGAAAGTCTTTTAGTTTTTGAATATTATATATTAATTATTTTAATAAATAATGTATATATTTACGAAGCGCGTGATATGGAGAGATCTTGTGATGATGAAATGAGAAAAGAAAATGATACAAAAGGAATCTAATTCGTTGGTTCTCAATTACTAAGAATATTGGAATTACGCTTAGATATAGAAAACTTCAAAGAATTCAATTCTTTTGTTTTTATAAAGTTGATTAAGATTGGAATACGTCATTACTCGTTATGTCATCATGCCCACTATCATGAAACCGGCCTGAATATTTGTGTTTAATTTTGAAAAGAAATAATAATCAGATATGGACAAACGGTCCTGTGTTTCAAATTATATTTATCTAAATGTCGCCTTATCATTCAATCTCAACTTCGTCGGATTTTGAGACAATTCCAACAAAAACATTAACGCCTAGTTTGTAGGAATATTTTAATTTTAATATACTTTTTAAGAGGGGCGAAGTCAGAAGAATTTTTTAGAGGGGATCGGATAAAGTTTTAATTTTTTATAGTTTATATTTTTATAATTTGTAAAGGATTAAAATGAATTTTTATAATTTTAGGGGGTCAAAGTGCAATTTTATCTTTACTAATTTAAAATTTTTTAAAAATTCAAATGACTAAAATAATTTTACATTTTAGGGGAGCCAGGGCCCATGCCAGCCCCCTGGCTACGCCCCTGCTTTTTAACACATCAAAAAAATTAATATATCAGTTAATAAATTGACTTTTACACTAACTTAAGTAAAAAAAAAAGTTTATTTTTTACGTGTGTTTTTTCTATATAAATTTCTTTTATAAAATAATCAAATTATAAAATTATTATCTGTATATTTTCAGATTTTTTACTTTTTAGATTCATGTTTGAGTTCTTGAATTGTAGTTTCCCAAATTTTTTTCTTCACCCTAGGGTTTTATTTTCTTTAGCTTTTTTTCTATTTTGCAGAAACCATTTTGGTTGCTTGAAAAATTACATCTTAAGAGGTGAACACTATTATCACTTATTTTGGGTTTTAATCCTATTTTTCTTGTTATTCATTAGTTTTTTTTTCTAATAATTGATTATTGAATTTAAATATTAATGTACTCATATTTTAATTTTTAAGTCATTGAGCATTAATTTTGAAAATAGAACCAGACCCTTAAGATTGAATTTAAATATTAATTTACTCATATTTTGGTCATCGAAAGTTATGTTTAATTTAAACATTTTTAGAGCAATGGAGGGATAAATTTATAGCTAAATTGAAAATAGATAGATAAATAAGAACCAAATTTATAGTGTACTGATTCATTATATTAATAATTCATGTTATATAAAGTGAGATATTTTTATATTTTTAGTTGGTGAGAATCGAGACTAGAGTTAGACTTTAAACATGATACATATTGTTTTCGGTGATAGTTTCATCTTTTGACAAGAGGGGGCAAAGCTATCAGTTTTACTAAGTCTAACAAGAAGATGAGGATTAATGAAACTTGTGATCTTGTTCAAATGGCGAAAAATATTTGTGATAGGCTCGAGTCTTCATTGAACAATCTAAGAAGGAATTTCAGAATTGAGGCAATGGTTGCCCAAAATTATAAAATTTTATTTGAAAAGTTGTCCAAAATTAAAGGATTAACTGAAAATGAAATAATGGTTTGTTTCAAGAAAGATTGTAAAAGATGTTGGAGATATACTTGTGTTCTTCTTTGTTTGGACTCATCAAAAACTCAAGTGAATTAAGGGATACCTCAATGATAAGTAGTTGCAATATTATGGTGTCTATATTCTTGAAAACATGAGAAAAAACATTGACTTTGCTTCTGGTTTCTATTATTAGTATTCAAGTTCTAATATGTTCAGTGTATTATTAGGATTCAAGTACTAAAAGCCATCTAGTGGCATAAATACTTGATTTTGTTATTGGTTTTAATATGTTTAGCCTTAAAATATTAGAATACTGATATGAATGATTTCTGGAAATATTTTGTAAATGTGTTTTTTCTTAACTTTATATATATTTTTTAGATTATATGTTAATTTATTGTTTGGTGTTTTTCTTTTTCTTTTTTTTAAATGTACACTTCATAAAAGGTCGGTCATATTTTAGTATGATTTAAAAAAAAAAAATAAGATTCTGAAAATCTGGTAAAACAAAAAGAACAAGTGATATCAAGAAAAAAAAAGAGAAAAAAAAACCATTTTTAATCTATTTATTTATTTTTTTCTATTATTTGGTAAATAGTGAAGATTATTATTTTAGAAAAAAATCATTTTCAACTATTAAAAGAATTCAAGTTAGTATTTTTAGAGCCTAATCTTTTATTAAGAAAAAAATCGATATTTTATAGAATGATACTTATTTTTGACTTGTTTAACACTTTAACAAAATAAAGTATATCTGTTTATTACATTATTTGCAATTTACCTACGAAATGATGGGTTATTTATTCATTATGTTAGTACACTAGTTTTTCCTCGTGTTAAAACATATGTATTAAATAAGTTTTTTTTTCTCTTATGTTATTACCTAGTAATCAAATGACGTATAAGTGGATAAAAGGGTTCAAGTAAACTACACTATTAGTTACTAAACTATAGGCAAATTTTCGTTTTAGTCACTTAACTAAAAAAATACAATCTGGTCACTACACTATTCAAAAGTTTTCATTTAAGTTATTGGGTTGTTAAAATAGGTGTTATATGGCTTTTTCTGTTCACACTACTTGCACCAATTGAAAACTGTCTTTCCACTTCTCTCCTACAGTTCAAGTTTTTTTTTTTTTTCATAAAACAAATTTGGACGTCATGGATATGTAAAACAAAATTCAAACAGTTTTTCTCTAATCTCCGACACTAATCACCAGATCGACTTGGATCTAAACTAAGTTTTTCTACTTGTAGATGGGTATTGATCTATCGTACCGATCGTCAAATCGTCGCTTGGAGCTTACTGGCAAAACTTTTTTTTTAGAAAAGCTTAACAACCTAGTTATTTAAATAAAAGAATTTGAATAGTTCAGTGATTTAAATGAAAATTTTCTGAAACACCCCAAACCCGGCCCACGAGCCTTGACCGGATCTGGTATGTTCCTCGATATAAACCGGTTAAAAATCTTTTTGTTACTTTGGAAAACTGTGTATTTTGAAGATGGTTTGTTTGTGGGTTCAAGCTGGAAACCAGTTTATTTTCGAATAAGATACTTAAACTTTAATTTGATAAAGTTTCGTAATATAAAAAAAATTTAACGTGGATGCAGATATAAAGTTCATACTAAGGCCTTATTACATCAAAACAAACCCAAATAGTCTAAAGCACTTAAATAAAAATAAAATGCCCAAATAAAGTAATTCCTTGTTGAGCATGGCCACCATTAAGCTCCTACCGACCCGGTCCATCACTGATCGTCACCTAAAAAAAAAAAAAGAAAATATTCCCCAACGGGGTGAGTCAAACAGACTCAATGTGTAACCAACACTAAAATTTAACAATCCAGGCATACATTATCATATCACATACATATTCATATAACAGTTAGGAAATAATGATGCAACCCGAACCCAAACCTATATGCCATCCGCTACACATCACCCGTACCAACCTGTACACCGTGGGGACCACTAAGTCAACCCTCCATCCGCTACACACCATCGAAGGCAGTCGCTGCAGTCGACGTGCTCATCGCCCTTATAAAATTCGTGGCATAGCCACCAGATTAAATAATAGTGGCCGAAGTCACCACATTCAGATATCGTGGTCTTAGATCACCACATTCACTTCCCCTTTTTCATATCACCCGAATGCCCCATTTCACACATATTATGCATATCATGTCTTAATTCACATTCTTATCACTTTTCACATGTTAAAAATATAACATATATTCATAATCCTAGTAGGAGTAGGAAAACGTACCCTAGTACTTTGTACCATTGCATGGTACCTTAGCCATATTTTTCACATTCTTATAAACACTTATATATTAAAACATAACCTTAAATCGATTAGGATTTTAGTGTGGGGTACACACCTGATTTACTTAATGCTTTCACTCCAAATCTCGAAAATCCGATCTAAAGCCTTAGATCTTAAACTCCTTGCTGCCGATTTGATTATTAGTCAAATCCCAAAAATCTGCGACCTTCCTTTGTACTTTACCTTGTGATTTGAGATCCCGAAAGATCCTAAATGATGAATTCGTTGGAACCCTTGCTTGAACCCTTAGCAATGTTTAGCTATGGCCTTGATGTGTATCACAATTTCGACTATCACTTTCATTTGACAAGAGCATTCGGTTAACACCAACTCAAAAGAGAGAGAGCTTGGATAAGAGATGTAGGTTCGGCCAAGAACAATTAGAGAAAGAAGAAAAGAAGAGTTTGAAGAACTTTGGCAATAGTGACAAGGGAGAATTCGGCTTCAATGAAAAGGGAGGAAAAAGAGAATCCTTTTGACTTAGATTTAATCCCCCACTACATAGCCGAAAATTATCAATTCAAGGAGCCCTTAGTTGGCCACTTATCTTTACTTATCATATCCATTAAAATAATAAAAGAAAAAAAATAATCACCACTATCCTTTATGGTCGTTTATGCTAAACTAATTCCCACAAAAACATGCAGCCAAATTTTAGCAATAGCAGCCACTTTGATACTTTATTAAACAATAAAACATTCTTTATTTGTTATCCTTGAAGAGCTCAAGAATGTGGCTGAATGTTTTCCTTAAAATAATCAGCCCATTATCACCTTAATAACATAAATAATTCATGTTGCCGTTTTGCTCCACTAAGATAATCATTTTGATTAATCAAGTGGTTGTACCATTTATGCACTACTCACCCAAATACTTATTTATTTAACAAGCATGCCATCCAAGCTTCCACTTCATGCATTATTTAATTTATGCAATATTTTCCTTGTGTGTGCCGTCCAATTGGTTGATCTCCCAAGCTATTCAAACGTCAACTTTCTTTATTCCAAGCCATATGCCTAGGAGAGAATTCGGCCCATGCTCCTTTGTACCATGCTTTGCATATTTTAATTTCAACCATTTGCTCTATGCGCACATGGCCTAAATTTAGGTGTGGCCGTCCACTTTGGTCTACATGCACATTTCATTTGTTTATAGCTCCCACTAAGTATTTTATTCACCCCAAAAATCATGCTCATTCCAAAGTTATTTGTTTATCACCACATGCCTCCATATTGTCGTCCATGCCTTCATACCCACCCATTTGCACACTTTCAATTTTCACATTTGTTTAATCAACCAACAAACATGTTTTTTTTTTTTCCATCTTATGCCTTTCACACATGCGTCTATGCTATGCACCCACACGCACATTGCTCTTCAATTAAGAATCTTTCAATTGTTTATTTCATTTCCACTAGCCGTCCAATTTGTTCACAAAAAGACAAAGTTCTTGTTTTATGCCCCATTCTTCAATTGTTTAATCATTCCACAAGCATGCTGTCCATCCATCTTATGCACCCACATGTTCATTAATTATTTAATAATCATCAGCTAAGAATAATAATAATAATAATACTAATAAATTTGGATGTTACATTTTCAAATAGTTCAATGACCAAATTGTAACTTATTTTAGTTAAATGACCAAAATAAAAAATTACCCATAATTTAATGAATAATAGTGTAGTTTACCCTTTTATCCCAAGTACATTCCGTTTAAAAAATTGTCATATTAAACTCCAATAATCTTGGATTGGGTACTTGGATTTATTTTCTAATTTTCTAATATATAATACTTTTATTTTTATATACCAGGTGATCATGGTGTATAAAAATACAATATATAAAAAATTAATAAAAGGGTCGATTAAGTTTTAGCTCAGTTAGTATTAATATTATTGTCAATACATGAGAATATAAGTTTAAGTGCATTAAAATATATTTATCTTCTTATTTTAAAGTTAGTGAAGAGTTATGCCTAATTTTAAGTATTGTATAAAAAATTAAATAAAAATAATATATTTATAAAGAAATATGAATAGATTTAATTATTTATAAATATAAATTTAAATAAAATTTTAAGTGGGAGTCAGATCGAATTTAAACAAATATTAAAAATATTAATGGCATACATATGCTGCATCCGACTATAAACATTTCTACATCAAATGTAATTAAAGAAAACACAAAGGTAGTTGATTTTTTTAATGCAGGTATCGGATATTGTTGCCTCTTCAAGCCTTTGCATCAAAAGCCTAGTTGAATGCATTGTTTTTCATAGGATTCTGTGCCACATACTTGATTTGTATACGGTAGTGGGTTATCGGCCATACCTTTCTCACTTTACTTTGATGATGATGACTAGCCGAGCAACAAAAAGGCTTCCAATCATCACTGGACTCCATTTCTGGATTTCCTTATCGCTGCATTCCACTTCTTTCTTTTCATGCACTGATCCCACCATCAACACTCTGCATTTAAACTGCCCACCATTTTTGAATTTCTATATTAAGAATATTATTATTTTAAAATCTTCTTAAGCCTTTCTTTTCATAAATTTTAAAATAAAATCTTTATTTTTATCATAAAATAAAATATTAATTAAATTTAGTTCAGCTCAGATAATTATATTTTTTAATTTATCAACTTAAATGAATAAATTGATTATTATATAAATAAAAAATTTTAAAAATAGTAAGACCTAAACTGAAACCACAACCAAATATTAAAATTCAAACCAATTTTCGCTGTCCTCTCACTCATCCATAATTGTTGCTGATAGCTCATCTGAGTTCTCACTCATCTATCCACAAACATGATGTATATGTTTTATGTAAATTTTTTCTAATTATTTTCAAATTAATCCAGTTTTTGTATGTTCATCGTTTGTTATGCATTATTTTAATTAAATTTTATATTGTAACTAGTAGTACATATATTTATATTTATATTTATTTTATATTTTTAATTTATACATATCATAAATTTCTAATTGCATTATATTTGTACTAATGAAACTTTAAAATAAATAAATTGGAACAACAGAACATTTGGTTGTCACAAGAAAAATTAGATAATTCTTTTTTCTTTCTTTTGCGAATAAAAATGGTAAAGTTTCTAATTTTATTTTCATTTTTATAATAATACAAATTAGTGTTTTTTTTTTACTACGAGCTTCTTTTTATAAAAATGTTTTGTTAATTTTTCTTTTCAATTTTAGATTTTTATTTTATTTTATCGAATCAAATCATGTTTAGACTAAGTTGTTCAAAATATTAAAGTTACATTCTTTATTAGAACAATTTTTTGGACCACCTGTTAGAACACTCTGTTCAATTCGTTGTTCAAATATCTGTTTGGATAGACTTTTGGGACAATAGTTGGACATCTATTTAGGATAGCATAAGTGCGGTAAGTTTGTTTGCATTAATGACTTGGTTAATCTTGGTTAGTTTTCTATCTGCAAATGATTTTTTGGATTAAAGCACTAAATTATTTTTACTTGGCCGGTAGGTTGTATTTCGGATAGGAGTGGTTGATTGAATGCAAACATTATTTTTATCCTTGTCTTTATCTTACTTGAAGGCTAACCTTATTTGAATTTCCTTGAATATGAGAGAATTTATGGGGATAATTATTGGAGACAATTCAAAAAAAAAATTCAGCTTTAAATTAAGAGTTTTTAGGTTATTAAAAAGCTACAGAAGAGTGATGTGATTTTGGAGCTTCTCTTTTGATTATTGTGTTTAGTTTTCTTGTTGTTTTGTTCAACACTTTTATAAGCATTCTATTATAGAGTAAAGTTTAAACTTTGATTGTAAGTGAGGTTTTTGGGATGAGTGATTTGAATAAATCATTAATTGAACAAGACTCTGTAGAGTAAGATTTGTAACCCCTTCAATCCGGCCTAGATGTTAGACCCGAATTTGGAAGATTACATCAGCCACCGAAATGGCCCAATATGTTATCGAAGTTTATAATATAGTTATTTTAAAACATTTGTTTAATTTTTCTTAGAAGAAAGCTTATTTTCAAAAATTTCATGAGTTAATAAAACCCGATTAAGTAAAACATTTTTTTTTCTTGTAACGGTGATTACTTTTGAAAACTTAGTTAGTCTCCAATTTATTTATTAATCAAAATTTATTCATAATCTAGCAGTGGAAAAGTGATATTCGACTTAGTCTCAAATAAGTAAAATCAGAATAGTTTTAAGCTAAATTAATTTTAAGTCCATGTTTCGTTATCTTAAATTCATATTAAATACCATGAATGCTAAATAAACCCAAAATAGAAGTCTCATGCCACAATTTAAATAAAGCGATACAGTTCCCAAGTTAACATAAATTTCAAATAATAAATCAAAACTACTTTCATAGTAAAAAGGTCAATCCAAGCCGAATTTGCGTCCTAACCTAGTGGGTTATCTGTAAAGATGGAAATAAAATAGGGAAGCGAGCTATAAAGCTCAGTGTGAGTTCAATAACAAAAAAACCAGTGCAAAAAGTGGACAAATCATATAGATTATCAACTCATAGAATAAATCACAATTGGATAGCAATACAAAATATCAGAAGTGTAGAACAACTCATCATCATAATATCTCAGTGTTCATAGCCATGTAAATGTTGATGAATTCAATGCAATTTCAATTTATTAGAATAGGTCCTACCTAACTCCGCTACACTTCATAGTAGGAGTTCCCCAGAACTCCTCTACCTTTACACCATAGTGTGGATGAACCACTAAACGTTTGCAAATGAATTGCTAGTACGATGTGGATAAACCACTATTCGATGCAAACAAGCTGCTAATATGGTATGGATTAACCACTAAATGATGCAGACAAGCTGCTAACACTTCCTTCCTCATATCGTCCCACCCCATGCAATGCAACATAACATGCTATAATAGATTAGTACGGTAACATTAGCATGCTTATAACAAGTATATACAGTAGCAAATATCATGCTTATAACAGATCATAACAGTAGTGATAAACTTGCTTAACGTGTGTCATGCAATCAGTAACATACTGGTATGGAAAACATTATCAATTCATCAGAATTACAATGGTAGTAAACAAGTAATATTCTCATATCAAGCATATACAATAATAATTCAGTCAATCAGATCATTGATTCCAACATTATTCATATTAACAGGGACTTAATTATATGAAACAGAGCACTAAAATAATTTGGGGACTATTTAGGGACTAAACTGATCAATTCACATAATTCTGGGCAAAACTATAAATTTTGTAAAATAGGGGTCACATGGTTGTGTGGGAGGCTATAAGCCATGTGGAAGGGTTACACAGTCGTGTGGCAAATGCAAAAATAACCTACAAGGGAGATACGACTGTGTGGTAGGCCATGTAAAAGGCTATAGGCCGTGTGGAAGGCTATAGGCCGTGTGGTTCACGAACTACACTAGGGTTTCTAGGGCACATGGCCGTGTGGTCTACCTATGATGCCTTAATCCTAGTCACAGTTTACCTCGGTTCACTTGTAAAAAATACACACTTTTCACCGGAAGCCTGAACGACGTCCCTTGCATTCAAATCTGATCCGATGTACCTAAAACATGTCCTTCAAACGACATATTCGCATGAATTAACAATTATTTTCAAGATTTAATGAGATTAATGGAAAGATTATGCAAGAATCACACAAGATCGTAAAAGATTTATTAGCTTGAATGAAGAACTAGCCTCGGATAAAAGTACTATGAAATTTCAGGATTTAATCATAGAGGTCAAGATGTACTTACCATATTTTTTTTGCAAAAATTAAGGATGCTACTTGATGATGACTCTAACATCGTTAAAAATTCAAGAGATGAGATTGATTCGATATGAGAAAGAAAATAATCAATAGTTCAAGGATTGAATTATGTTACAATTATAAAAGAAAAGATGAGGAAAAGAAAAGAAGAAGAAAATAAATAAAGGATGAAGAGGGATTCTACTAAAATTGTGAAAAATATTCTTATTCTAATCTAAATATGAATAGGAAAGACTAAATAGCTAGAGTTTGTAAACCCAATGTGTAATACCCCCTAACCCCTATCTGTCGCCAAAACAGAGTCACGGAGCATTACCGGACTTTTCAGATCAAATATGAATGTTAAACATATCATTTAGCATACACTTCATAATTTAATCATATCGCCCCTTTATGGACCCTTGAGGCTCAAAATATGTATTAGAAACAAATTGGGACTTAATCGGTTACTTCAAAAAAATTTCGTGAAATTTTAATTTTTTTCCTAAGTGTAGGGGACACACACTCGTGTGGCCAAGGGACACGCCCGTGTGACCATGAACATGCCCCTGCCTCAGGCCGTGTCTGACCCCGTGTAACTCTCTGACTTCGATCACACGGTCAGCTACATGCCCGTGTGCTAAGTCGTGTACCTCACACGACTGAGACACACGCCTGTGTCTCTGCCTGTGTGATATTACCTGAGCATTCTGTTTTGAAAATTTAAGTTGTAGGGGATACACGGCCAAATCACATGCCCATGTGTTAGCCGTGTGTCTCACACGATCTAGTCACACGCCCGTGTGACTGGCCTTGTGGACTCAAAATGAACCTTAAGCATTAAGTATACCATACCCTGCAATCTTTAACAACAAGCAACTCAAAAACCAATCGTTCAATCAATCCAGAACACATACAAATACTTCTAAAACATGTCAAAACAATCAATTTAATGACCTAATCAATTTTCCTTCGTAAATGCTTCATATCTATTATCAAAACAATCCATTTAAACTTCATTCATGCTAATTCTAAAATTATGTCAATTCTACCCATATATGTATATATCATGCTCACTTATGCATTTACTCATACATCCCATATTAAACCTCAATATAACACACACATATATTTAAGCAACCAATATCATCTTATAACATCCTTTACATTCATTTCTCAAAAATGACAAACATAAGACATCCTAGGTACATGCCATTGCCAAAAAGAAGTATACATCACTACATTTTGAGATTGGGATTGTTGTTGATGACGAAATGACAATCAACTTTAACACCTAACTTGCGCACGGAAAGCAAACCATACGCTGAGTATGAACTCAGTGGTATTCTTGTAATTCGAATGCTTAAAGGTAAATTAATATAACATATACATTAAATTATACAATAACCATAGCTATACAGTTAATCAATTTATAAAGATGCATTTATAACACATTCAATTCTTATCATTTGCTATCCCAGATAGCTTTTCACAATGTAAACTTAATTCATTTGAACAACAATGTAGGTTATTTGTAACCAATTCATAATTTCACAATTCATATATTTCTATCCAAATCTCAATTCATCATTCAATATCAATCATGTCACTGTTTAATTCAATTACCCCTATTAACACTACTCGGACTTGGATGGATACATAGACCCAAGCAAAACACACCAGTTTGGTACCCAGTACCTCATCGAATAATTCGAAGTAATAAGTTGACACCCAGTGTCTCATCAGCCATGCCGAAGTAAATTGGTACCCAGTACCTCATCGAACTTATCTGAAGTATTAAATTGACACTTAGTGTCTCATCGACTCGAAGTCGAAGTATCCCTTAACTCTTCCAATCCTATGGCATGCCATCTATATCCTACTCAGCCCGATAAAGTTAATAGGGTTTAATTTCACAATTCAAAAACAATCAATATCCAATATCAATTTTTCATATAATTACATATACATATAGATTCAATTCAATATTGAAATACAAATACTCACCTCAATCACTTACTGTAACACCCTAAACTCGGCCTAGACGTTATGGTCGAATATGGCTATGTAACATGGAATGGGATTTGAAATCGAATTTATCAGGTTAAGACCGTTTCCGTTTATTAGCTTCTATTTATCCCTCGTCAATTTCAAAATTATTTTCTCGTAAATTTGATTCATTTGAAACATATTTTGTAGCGGAAGCTTTTAAAACTGTGATATTTAAAGAAAAACTGTTCGCGCTTAGGAAAAATGTTGTTTTTAATTAAACCGAGTTTTCGTTGAGTTTTGCAGGTTAAAAGTCCAAGAAAACAGTTAAAATACAAAAAAAAGGAAAACGGTCTAAAAGTCCCAAATTACGTAAAAAAATGTCTCAAACAAAATAGGAAATAAAATCCATAAATGAATTTAAAGCAATTCGATAAACATGTGGTCACCGCTGAGTCCTCCGCCGCACCGATCCTTCTAAGTCTGGAGATTACCTGTTCAGATAAAACAGAAAGGGGTGATTTTACGTAAACTCAGTGTGTAATCCCCACGGAAGACATGCATACAGTCAAACAACAGTTATCAGTCAAATGCCGTCTGGGACCTAAGCCCATTATAGATACAGATACAGTTTAGGCCTTAGCCCAATCAGATACAGTTTCAAATATAATTTAGAGCCTTAGCCCATCTTAGATACAGTATGCACACAGTAACAGAAATCGGTATCCTACCCACCAGTCTTTACACACCATCTCCGACCATCCCTACACACCATGTGGAGTTTAAAACACCCACCCAGCCCTACACACCAAGTCGTACCGAATGCGGCACATATCAGTAATATTGCAGCTGAGCTGCCATATAATAGAAATGAAAGCCTTTCAGTACACTTCCTCCAATAATTAATCATCCCACCTCAATGCAGGTGCAACTAAACATGCTCAATGCAGACATACAAAAATACATGCTTACATGCTAAAATCCAGTTATCAGTCATACATGCATAAATTTAACATGGTCAATACATACATTATATATATAGTCAGGTCATATGATTTAGGGTTTAAGTAGCGCTTATCAACCCTAAAGTAGGTTTACAGTCGACTTGGGCGTCCCGTGCAACTGTAACAGTCCGATTTTGGGGCTAGTCGGAACAGTGGTTTCGGGACCGCTAATCCAAGGTTGAAGAAAATTATTTTGATATTATTTTATGTGTTATAGCATGTTTATAAGAATGTATGAAAATTTTGGTGCATTAATTTTGGTGATTTCATGCTTAACTATGAAAAAAGACTAAATCGTATAAAGTGTGAAAGTTCTAATATGCAGGGTAAAAGTGTCTAATAGCTATAGAATATTAAATTGGAGGCCCTTAAAGTGCAATTACGCCATTAAGGGTGTGTTGGCCGGCTATAGAGACAAGGAGACAAGAACATTAAATTTTGGTCGAAATTTGGTGAAATTAGGTGATAAAAAATGAATAAAATAAGATAAATAAAAGAGATATGATCTTTCACTATTCACATTTCTTCTCCACCAAAAATTGAAGAGAAAATAAGGGATTTTGGAGTTCAAACTTTCAGCCAAGCTATTCTCTTGCAAGTAAGTTATTTTAGAGGTATTTCTTGATAATATTTGTACTTTTGAAACCCCCAAAGCTTAAGCTAGCTAATGAGGGGACTATTTTGTAAAATGATTGAAAGTTTAGGGACTTGACATGAGAGAGTTTATGTTATTTTCTGAATTTTTATATAAGAAAATGAATGTTAGTGAGATGAGAAAAAACATTTGTGAAAGGAATTATCAAGAAAACACCTAAATAGGACTTATTTGTAAAGGTTGAAATTGTGTAATAAATGCATGAAATAAATGGTTTTGTAAGTTGTTGTAAGAGAAATAAATGTTCATCTAGGCTTGTTTAATGAGAAAATATGATGAAAAATAATTTACGAGCCTAGGGGCAAAATCATAATTTTGCCAAAGTATAAGGGCAAAATGGTTAATTTTGCCTAAGTAGAAATTTTGGTGTATTATGATTTATAAAGTGTGTAACATCCCTCACCCATGTCCGATGCCGGAATAGGATACGGGGCATTACTATCCTTCACCTTACTTAAACATGTATTAACGGGCTATAAAATTTTGTTCCGATTTAAAACTTCTTTTTTGTGGTCATAACATTCATCTCATGGGCCTACGAGGCCATAAACATATATCCCGATGGTTTCGAAGATCAACTGGAAACTTTTACTCTCTTTGAAAATTCTTGTCTAAACAGGGGTCACACGCTCGTGTGACCTGGGACAGGCCCGTGTGGGCAGGCCGTGTGGTCTTACACGCCCATGTACCTAGCCCATGTACAATTTATTTTTATTACAACCTACAGGGGTTTTCACACGGCTTGAAACATGCCCGTGTCAATGGCCCGTATCCTTCACACTGCCTAGACACCCCTGTGGCTTCTACCCGTGGAGCTCTTTGACTATGACATCATCAACCCTTAATTAGCACACGGCCAAGGCACACGCCCGTGTGGCTAGCCCATGGTCGACACTGACTTAAAACACTAACATGCAGGGGACACACGGCCTATTAACACACCCATGTGGGTTGATTGTGTGTCACACATGGCCTAGACACACGCCCGTGTGTCTACCCGTGTGGACACTTAAAGGCTATTTTCCAAGCCAATTACCACCCTAAAAGCAAAATCATTCATATACTCAATCCAACCACTCAAATACTTCATCAAAAACATGAATAAAAATGCATAACTCATCATCAATTGATGTATATACTTAGTAAATATTGGCCAATCTCTTTAGCTATATACAAAAGAATAGCAACCTAGTAGCCAACATTTTGGCCTCTCTTAGGACTTACATCAAGATGAAATAATTCCTATACATGCCATACTTAACAAAGACAACTTGGCTATACCAAAATAGTGATAGATAGTGTGCTCCGAGCTCCGACGTCAATGATCCATGAGTTAGCTTGGCAAGACTGCGAGAAAAGAAGAAGGGAGAGAAGTAAGCATATAGCTTAGTAAGTTTGCATGAAACTCATATAACAATATATTAACTCATTATAACTCATCCATTTCTAGTTAAGAACAACATAAATCTCAAGTGCATGGCTTACTTACTCCTTCCATGATACATAATAATTTCATACTTGCATTATAATCATGGTACCTGTGTCACTTGATCACATAAATTAGTACATTTTGCTGATGCAAAAATAAACTCAACTTTTAGTCTTCTTAACATGAAAAATGCTTTATATTAACCTTGTATAACTTATCTTAGTGCATCTTTACTTACCTGACTTTCTTGTTGTCTCTTTCATATTTAGCTCTTTTACCCTTTGAATTTCCTAGAATAGTTGAGGTTACTCAATCTCATCAAACATGTATCTTGATGCCAATGCCATGTCCCCAGACATGGTCTTACATGGGATCGCCTTATGATGCCAATGTCATATCCCAGATATGGTCTTACATAGGATTGTCTCATGATGTCGATGCCATGTCCCAGACATAGTCTTACACGAGATCTTCCTTTGGTGTCGAAGCCATGTCCTAGACATGGTCTTACACGGGATCTTCCTTGTATGGTGTCGACGCCATGTCCCAGACATGGTCTTACACGAGACCTTCCTTGTTCGATGCTGATGCCATGTCCCAAACATGGCCTTCTACGGGACCTACATTCCTTGGGTGCCGATGCCATGTCTTGACATGGTCTTACATGGACTTTCCTTATGACATGTTGTGATAATAGTTTCCTCATTATTCCGAGACTTCAACCGGGACTTTCTCATACATATTCTCATTTACGGTTCTCATCATAATATCAACCATTTTACTTTATAGAAATAATATAAATTATACAACATAATAAGTAATTGAATGAGAATACACGTAAAACTTTAATTCATACAAACTTACCTCGGTTTTCAAAACGTATGTAAATATGCAATTTAGTCCTCGACTTTGTTCTTGCCTCGATTTCGATCTGGGCTTCATATTTCTTGATCTATAATAAAAATTTAGCTCATTTTAATCATTACATTAATAAAAGCATTTCGATAATCATGCTTTGGCAAAATTACTATTTTGCCCCTAGACTTTGGCAAAATGACCATTTTGCCCTTAGGCTATGAAATTAATTTTAATCACATTTCTACTTTCAACAAGCCTAGGTGAACATTTAATACTCTTATAGCTATCATCAAAACTTAACATTTCACATGCTTACTACAAATTTATAACATTTTCATCAATGTTCAATTAGGTGTTTTCAAGACAACACATTTCATAAAAGTCGTTCATGTAACAACTAAGACTCAATTTCTTCCATAAAAATGCAGCAAATAACAATTATAGCTCTCATGGCAAAACTCTAAACCTTTCACCATATTGCACAATAGTCCCCTCATTTGAAAGCTTAAGCTTTAGGGGTCTTAAAAGTACAACTATTTTCAAGAAAAGATCACTAGAACATTTACTAGATGGAGGAGAGCTTGCTGAAAATTTTGAGCTTTCAAACCCCTATTTTTGCTTGCAATTTCGTCGGAAGAGATGAACAAGAAAGATGGACATCATCTTTTCTTCATTTTAATATTAAACTATCAATTTAATCCACCAAACATCACCAACTTTGACCAACTTGGTCAATTCTTGTCCCCTATGGCCGGCCAAGCATATATTGGGGGCCTAATTGCCTTTGAAATACCTCCAATTATCTTGGTACCTTTAACTTATAGAATGGAACTTTTGCACTTTATGCAATTTAGTCTTTTTTCGCGATTAAGCAAGAAATCGTTAAAATTAACGTATCAAAATTTTCATGTAATTCTAAAATCATGCTCTAACACATAAAATAATATGAAAATAATTTTCTCTAACATCGGATTAGTGATCCCGAGATCACTGTTTCGACTAGCCCTTAAATCTGGCTTTTACAAAGTGATTGAATGAGAGAATTTTATTATTATAGATCAAGAAGAATGCAGAATCAACCTTGACCGGGGAAAAGGCAAGGTTTCGAATTAAACCGCAAATTAACACATTTTGCATTGAGGTAAGTTTATGTGTAAACGGTACATCTTGAATACTTACGTTGATACTTATTGGTGTATTGTATGAATGAGATCATTTATGATTGAGATGGATTGAATTTGATAGAAAATGAGTAATTCTCGTATGAACCTTGAAATGGTTAGGTAAGTGTGGAATATTATTCGTAATAATCATTGGTGGGCTATGTGCGATACCACCGTAATTATTCTTGTTGGTGGGCTGTATGCAATACCACCTTATTACTTATTCATGATGGGCTGTGCCCGATACCATCGTTTATATTATCATTTGGTGGGCTAAGTGCGATAGCACTGTAAATATTCTTGTTGGTGAGTTATGTGCGATACCACCCTATTATAGAGTAACGGTGGGCTATGTGCAAATCCACTGAGTGTTTGGTATTATTTTGAATGATTCATTGAGAAATCGTTTAAGTATATGTTTCATATGATGTTGTGGTGATGAGTGTAGGGAATGTATGCAAATAAATGAGAGCATTATATTCGTTATATGGTTGAAATGTGGTAAGAGATGAAATGAGTAAGCATGATTTTGAAATATGGATTGTTCTTACTTGTTATGAAAAGCATTGCTAAATATACATATATATGTTATGATGCTTATTATTTACATATAAACTTACTAAGCTTAAAGCTTACTCCCTTTCTTTTCCCTTGTTTATAGTGTCAAAGAGCCAGTTCGGGATATGAAGTTAATTGCAATTATCACCCACACTACCAGTTCATCTCGGTATATCTAGTCTTAGCATTTTGAGTATGGCATGTATAGGGGCTAGACTAGGTGAAATGTTTTGTTATTTTGGCCAAGTGTGTGTTGGCTCCTTATTAAATGAACCCCTTGTATATAGCCATAGTTGATGGCTCATTATTACTAATTTATGAAAAGATGAGGTTATTCATGAAAGTTTATGTTGCACAGTTGGGTTGCTTAGTGAATGGTTGAATGGATTTTTGATGTGCGAGTTTGTAACACCCCAAACCCGGCCTAGAAGTTAGACCCAAATCTGGCGTGTCATATTGAAGTGTTTTTTGAAAACCATGTTTTCATTGAAAACCCTTTTTAGTATTTAAAAACTAAAGTCTCAGTTTTTGTTCGTTCAATTTCAAAACATGGTTCATTGAAAAGTTAATCACTTTTAAAAACGTTATTAACTTCGTTAAAAATATCTTTTAGTTGCGAAAGCTAATTTAAGGTAAAGAAGTTTAAAACGTATGTTTTTTTAAAAATAGTAATTGGGTTGAAAACTCGTCTACGTCTAACAGATATAAAATGTAACCAAAATCCCAATTCAGAATTAAATCCAGAGAGGCCTTATTACAGAAATTAAAACCCAAAACAAAATTTAAAACATATATAAAGTCCAAAGCATAACAACTGCATTCGTGTGGTCACCTCCGAACTAATCAAGAGAAAAGACTCGGTTCACGATCTAATAGGAAACCGAAACCAAACAAAAAAAAGGAGGGATGATATTCGGCTTAAGAGAAGAAAGAGAAAAGAAGAAAAATAAATGAATAAAGAGAAAAAGGGAGAGGGAAGCAGAGATTCGGCCAACCAAGTGCTTGTAGAAGAAGTGCTAAACTGAAGAACAAAAGTGCTTGAATGGTTAATAGCAAGGCAAAAAGATGCACGAATGGTATATTGAAATTTCGACACACCCAAAACAAAAAAAAAAGAAGCCAAAATCGACTAACAACAGAAAAAAGCATTCATGAATCCCCCTAACCGAATTTGCACAAACAAGTCTCCTAATTCGGCTACAATACACCCACCTTTGAAAATGCTTCATTCTCTCCATAATTCACTCCTTGATTTACTCCAATTCCCCATTCAAATTCTTATGACCAATTCAACCACAGAGTTCTAGTCCAGTTCCAACACCTCCCTAGCTCAAGCAGCAAAATAAACATACAATTGTGCACGCTATGTCTCGAACCTCAGACTCTTTGCCATACATATAGCTCTACCTTGCCACTAGATCACCCACTCTCTTTGTGTCACATTTTACCTTTAATAAATTAAGAGGTCTAAAGGCCAAGGTCCAGGTTCCTTTAAAAGAAAAACCAAAATAAATTGCAAGAGCCAAAACTTGAACCCAGGCTCCCTTACACCCTTAATGACCCCACAACCACTAGACCACATGCTTCCTTATGTCATGATTTCCCCAACAATATTCTTAAATCCTACATACTTACATCCAGGGTTTTATTCACTTAAAATCAAAATTTTTGCTAAAGTCCAGGTTTGAACCCAGGACTTTTCCAACACTTCTCAGGGCCCTTAACCATTAGAGCAGACATTTCATTGTATCATTTCCTTGCACAATTAAATACTTATGTACAGCCTCCTTATTGATCCATACACAAGGCCCAATACTTCTAGGCCCAAAATTCGGGACGTTACAGAGTTAGGGTGATATAAAGAGCTAGGCAAATAGCCTTGTTCTAGTCCACACGGGTAGGCACACAAGCATGTGTCTAGGCCTTGTGTGACACACAATCAGTCCCATGGGTGTGTGACCAGGCCGTGTTTCCCCTGCATGTTAATGTTGCAAGTCAGTGTTGACCACAGGCTAGACACACAGGCGTGTGCCTAGGCCGTGTGCCCCTTATAAGGTTGCTGACGTCATAAATAGAATACCCAGGTTTTCACACACGGGTGAGGACACGGGCGTGTCTAGGCCATGTAGAGGACACGTGTCAAGGACACAGGCGTGTCTCTGGCTTTGTGAAAACCCCTGTAGGTTCAAAAGGAAAAATAAATTCTATATGGGTTAGGGACATGGGCGTGTGTGACCACACGACCTGCCCACATGGGGGTGTCCCATTTCACACGGACGTGTGGCCCCGTTAAGGCAAAATTTTTCTAAGGATACAAAAGTTCTTGGTTTGATTCTGAGACCCTCCGTTTGCATGTTTAAGGCCTCGTAGGCCCATAATGAGGATGTTTTAAAAGTGAATGGAAAGTTTTGAGTTGGAATGAAATTTTATAACCCAAAGTTGTATGCTCAAACAAGTTAAGATCGGTAATGCCTCGTACCCGATTCCGGCGTCGAATACGAGTAAGGGGTGTTACAGCAACCCAAGGAAACATTTTAGCTAAATAAGCCCACACGCCCATGTGGGCCCACATGACCTGGCCGAGATACCTTATGCACGTGTGGCCCAAACGACCACACCCTGGCCATCACACGGTCATGTCTTGAGCACGGCGTGGCCTTCGTCGATCACACAGCCGTGTCGTCATACACGGCTTGCCACACGTGTGAACACACGCCCGTGTGGCGTCGACAGTGGCCTTTTTGGCTTTTGCCGAAAACTCAATTTCTGCGTTTCTGGTACACACTTGGGATCGTTCCGATGCAAAACCACTCTCGAGTCTCCATAAACCTAAAAACCAACAAATCACCTTTACGAAATCAATCATAATTCACGACTAAATCGAATCCACAAAATTGACAACAGTCCAAATCAACCATTCGTCACTTACCCCAACACTCCGACGATTCAATTATGGTTCTGAACGAAGAGAGCCCCTTTCCTCCTGATTTGCTGCTGCCAAAAATAGACAATGAGGTTCCAAACGAAAGATTTTTAAACGTAAAAAGAAATGGGTTTAGAGAACCTCCATTCGAACAACGCACTACAAGCTCACATTCCTCAACCAAGCGAAAGATCCCCAAATATCAAGAATAACAATGGAACTTATGAGTGATGAGCAAAAACTGAAGAAACCAAAAAGCCAAAATTTGCCAGAAAGGGAAAGAAAACGTTAAAAGAAAAATATAAGAAGATTTTTAGGGGAAAGAAAAAAAATGGATTTGATAGCATATCCCTAGATTTTCTCCCCACTAACTCTAACTTCCTCAAACTTCCCACTCGATTGAAACTCTATCAGCTTGCAGAGCAAAATAACTACACCCTTGCTCATGCAGGGATTCGAACATAAAACCTCCATACAAAACACAAACTCCCTTACCACTCGAACCAGCAAGCTCATTCTAATATGGTATTACAAATAATTAAATATAAGCCCATTGAACAGATATAGGGATTTATTATAAAAATAACAAAATTTGTCAAAGCTAAGGCTTGAACTTGGGACCTCCCACACACACCCAAAATACTTAACCACTGAAGCAGATACACAATTGTATAACATTTTAACAGAAACAAAAACAAGAATTTTGGGGCGTTACACTTGCCATAAACATTTAATCAAAATACAACAATTAATAATTAAATTCAAATTATAGAAAAATAAACCGTAATTCCCTAGCTATTTCTCGTTAACTTTATCTTTTCCTTTTTTAACAGAGGTCTCCAGCACAACGTTAGCTACAAAAATTAAAAAATTAAAAATCATCAATACAACACAATTTCACGTTAAGTATTTCAATTTATATTCAACTTTTGCCTAAATTCCAATTTAGTCCTTAAATTGATCTTAACTTTATTTATTCAAAATTAGTTCCATATTTTCATTCAATTTCCACTTTAGACTAAATTCAACTCTCTAATTTCACTTAAATCCCTAAATTTTGAAAAATTCTCAATTTTGTCCCTATAACTCAAAACTTATACTTTATTTTACAATTCAATCCCTTTTTCATTTCTAACTTAAAATTTTATCAATTTAGCCCCAAATAATTAAATTATCCAACATGAACAACATCTAAAAATCCACTAATTTCTAAAATTTCAACATAAATCAAGTAGTATTTTATACTAGAATTCTAAAAATATAAAAATTACAAGAAAAAAGACTAAATTAGCTTACCAATGAAACTTTGAACTTGAAACCCTAATTTTTCTTTTTCTTTTTCTTTCTCCTTTCCTCTTCTCTGTTTCGTTTCAATTTGGCCTTCTTTTTCTTTTTGTTTCTTTTATTTACTTTATTTTAATTATAATAATATAATAATATAATAATATAATAATATTTACTTTAATTTATGAATTTTATTTTGACACATTTTTTCACCTACACCATCCACTTGTCAATTAAAGCTTAATTGCTTAATTAGTCCCTTTACCTTTTCTTTAATCTAGAATCAAGCTTTCATCCTTTATTCAATTTAATCCTTATACCTCATTGCCCTTAATTCAAGTTAATTCACCTAGTCAAAACCTAATTAATCACATAACTAACTTCGTAAATATTTTTAATAAATATTTACGAATCCATTTTACGAAAACGGAGACCCGAAAGTACACTTTTCGATACCCGTGACTATCGGGTCGTTACATTATGGGTGGCAAGAATAACTTTCCAAAAGTTTTGGCGAAATTAAAAGGAAAATGAGAGGGTAAGGTTGTGGTTCAAACTTGGGTTTGAATGGGGAATAGGTGTGTTAACCATTAGGCTGCTACCCATTTCTCATTAATTTTGTTCTCTAAATAATATTTGTTTTATAGTAGCTTTTATCCTAAGTTGTTGAAAATTAAAGGAAAGGAAATAAGAGGAGCGGGGTGTGAACCTGAGATTTCTAATTAGGGAAGCTAACACTTAATCATTAAACCTAAAGCTTATTTCTTATCTATTCTTTACAACTATTGCTTATATGTTGAGGCGTGACAAGATTGATAAATCCAAATTGTATTAGTAAATAGAGTATATTAATTTTTTTTTATTTACTCTCCTTTTATAAATTGTTTATTCTAACTTCTGTCACAACATTAATTGGAATATCATTTTGGGACAAGGACTAAATCTACTTATTCATTTTCAAATCAAATTCAAACAAATTTGCATTAGATGGCGTTTTTTTTTTTTAAATAAAAATTATCTTACCAACTTCTATTGAAATGGAGCAGTAAACAGTGTTGTTGACAACTTCCAATGCGGCGGAACAAAAGTTCAAGTTTAAATTCTGCTATTAAACATTGTAGTTTATGTAAATTGTTGCATTTAATATCTCTAATTTAATTTAATAAATTATAATAATTAAATTTGTTTGGTTAAATTTTATTATTAGTACAATATTATGTGTAAAGTTATAGATTTAGTCCACGTTCATCAATTGAATCATTCTTAATGATTATATCTTTTTTGAATTTCAAAATTTTAGTTTTAATGCAAATGATAGTCGTTAAATCTATTAATTTGATTTTTTGTGAATAATATATGAAAATAGCAAAAGGACATAACATGACATATAATATGTTTAACACACCAAATTCTAAAAATAACAGAACTTAACTTAATGAATTTATTAATTATGATTTGATTAAGACTAAAATGTTTAAATTCTAAAAGTACAAAGACTGAAAATAACTAAATTAAAATATAAATACTAAATCTATAATTTACATAACGTACGGGGTCTAATAGCAAAATTTGATCAAAATTAAAACGCGTAAATTTTAGAACAAAATTCTTCTGCCTAATATTATGTCCCTACGCCAATAGGTTTCGTACACCTGTATACACAAAAATTCTGGTAAATAAGGTTAACGGTATGTAACCCCCAAAAATTTAGTTTCACACTAATTATTTTAATTAGATTCTCGGCCTAATTGCCATTATCTTCTCCAAACTACAGGTGGAAATAATGCAGACTTTTTTTTTTTTTTTTTTGTACACAATCATTTCATACTGCTAAAAATATTTGCTACACATCAACAATAAATAATTTGAAGGCGAATTTACTCTAAATAAAAAAAGTAGGGGCTAAATTAAATAAAAAGTATAAAGGTTAGGGTTATATTTGTTATTATGTCTAATATATAAAATATTAAAAGAAGCACTACAATTTTAATATAAAATTTAGTTTACACCTTCATCTAACGTATAATTAATTTATCTATTTTTTAATAGAAGAGTTAAAATGCAATCTAAAGTATAATATAAGGACTAATATTACTGGCAAATCTAGAAAAGTTCTAGGAGGGGTTGGAATCAAATTATTAAATTTTAAGAGGTCAGAATATAATTTTATCATATATTAGTTTATGATTTCATCATTTTTTTAAAAGAATTATACATTTTTTTTATTTTGAGAACAAAGTATAATTGTATCATATAAATTTATAATTTAATAATCTATAAGGAGACAAAATTGTAATTTTTCATTTCTTTTACTTTGTCTCCGACTACTATAGTACTTCTACCACCGAAAAGAGATTTAGGAAACATGTTCAAGGAAGAACACTATCACTACAATCCTCTTCATTTATATTACTCAAACTTTTTGTTGTACCTAAAATATGAATAAATATTTTTCAAACTTTTTCTATTTTCCTTTAAATATGAGTATTTAATGCTTGTATTGTCACATATTCGAACATAAATATATTATAATTCTTTTAATATATAAAAAAATTATATATAAACACATATCTTTCACTCATCCTCTAATCTAAAAAAATATTAGGAAAACCAACAATAGCTTAAACTAAAGCAAAAGAAAGAAAGAAAAAGCGAAAGGGACACATCATGAATCTAATTCATTAGCATTGAAAATAAATGTAACCATGCGAGTCATTGACATCATGCATTCAATAACCTATAACTGTATATAAATACTATATCTATCTATAAATGCAGGGCAAAGTCAGAATTGTTAGTAAGGGGGATATTTACATAAAATAAACAATTTTAAATTAGGCTGGACTTTCGAGGTTACTTTCAATAAAGTATTTTTAAATTAGGAATACTATTAATCATAAAAATTCAGGAAAAATAAAATAATTAAATGTTGAATTTGTATTAGATATTGTAAATATTTAAGTTTATACTTAACTAACATTTAGATACTATTTATATTTAGATATGGTAATTGTTTAACTTTATTTTTACCCAATTAATATTTAGATACTACTTTGTATTAATTTATTAAATTAAAAAAAGTTACTAAATTTATTATTAAAATTAAAAATTTTATAAAAATAAATTAATATATATTAATTAATTTTCTTTTTAGACATTAATTATATGATCAAAATAAAAATTTTAAAAACTCAAAAAGGCAAGAATTATATTTTACAAAAATTTATGGGAGAGTTGGGTTAAATTTGCCTTTGTATAAATGTAATTGTGCGAGTCATTGGCATCATCTTTTTTTGTTGACACGTGTCCCACTAGGATGATGTCAGTCTAACTTTGTTTCCATTAAAAAAAATGTTGAACTTTAGTTGTGGTCTTTTTTTTTTTTTTAATATTATAAGACAATGGTCAAATTTTAGTTTTGTCCCATATATTATGTTGAAACTTGAGATTTAATCTATATGCTTTAATTTTTTTATATAATTTGATTCATCTATTTTTTTTAATGTCATTAGTTAGTCTAAATAGTTAATGTTGTTGACTATCTCAATCAAAATGTTTATGTCAATTTTACTTAAGAACACTACTCCAACGAAAAAAAATATTTTATCATGACGAGTTTGAATGGGTGTTTTTAAGGAAAAAAATCATAATCAATCTTTCCAACATTATTTTTATTGTTACATGATTACCAAGTAAATATATATTTGTTTTAATTTCAAAATGTCACACCAGTGACAATAACAGCTAGACTTAAACTTTCAAATTTGAAAAGTAGAGAGGCTAAATTCCAAATGTACAAAGTGTATGGAGACTTAGAACACATTTTAACATTCAAATTTTTACTCTATAATTGACACGAAAACAATCCACCCAAATCGAACTGTGGATGGAGCCATACTAGTCTATAGATTATATAAAACCAACTCCTAAGGGAGTTTTTAAGAGTTAATAGGGGTATTTTAGATAGTATGAAAAATCAATAAGGGTATTTTTGATAGTAGCAAAAATCAATAGGGATAATTTAGACATTATAACTTAATAAAGGCAATTTAGGTATTTTCTAAAAATATTTATTCGATTAATTTATAAATTTTAAAATTTGTTATTATATTTTAGTTTTTTTATTTGATGTATATATATACCTATCTATATTTATTTATATATTATATAAAACCAGCTCTTTTGGGAGTAATTATAACGCCCCAAAATTTTAGATTTTGGAATCGTTAAAATTTGTTAAGTGAATTGATTTGGTTTAGTGGTTAAGTGCTGTGCTTATGTGTGAGAGGTCTTGTGTTCAAATTCCTTTATTTGAATTTTTTTTGTTATTTTTGCTCCTATCTCTATCTTTGAGCATTTGATTTAAATTTAATTCTCGTGCAAGTATTGACAAGAATGAGCCTGCTGGTTAAATGATAATGTGTCAGCTTACCCTTTGGTTTTGTGTTTGAATCCCTGCGTGTGCAAATGAGAATATTTTTTTCTAAATTTCTGCTTGTGCCGCCCATGTGGTAGAGTTCGGGTGGATTTCAAATTCTTTGGGAATTTGATAGGATTATGTACCTGATTGATTTAGTGGGGGAGATGGGTAGTTGATGTAAAATTGAAACACCCCAAACCCGGCCCACGAGCTTTGACCAGATTTGGTATGTTCCTCAAGAAAACCGGTTTCAAAGTTCTTTGTTACTTAGAGAAAACTTGTGCGATTTTAAAGAAAATATGGTTTGGGTTGGGCTTGTGTTAAAAACCAATTCATCTTATATTGAAATCCATTAAATAAGGTGACAAAATATTTAGGGTTTAGTTTAAAAAAAATAAATTAATACTTAAACTTTAATAGATAAATCACATAAACATAATAAATAAAAATAAATGGAAAACAGTTCAACTATGGCCTTATGGCCTTATTACATCAAATAAGTTCCAAATAAGTCAATTACTTAAATAAAAATAATAGTCCATAAAATAAAAACTTCATGTTGAGCATGGCCACCACAACTTCTGCCGTCCGGTCCATCACTTGCTCATCACCTGAAACATGGTCCCACAACGGGGTGAGTCAAACAGACTCAATGTGTACACGACACTAAATCATAATAGAATTAGGTATACAAGAGTTACACATTCAGAACAATGATTACAAGTTATGATGCATTCCCAAACCCAAACCTAATTGTCCATCCGCTACACACCCCGCACACGCGGTCACGGTGGGGACTACTAAGTCGACCCTCCATGCGCTACACACCATCGAAGCGTCATTGCGATCGACGTGCTCATCGCCCATATAAAATTTGTGGCATAGCCACCGAATAATTGTGTCATGAGACACCACATTCAGATAATGTAACCGAAGTTATCATATTCAGATAATGTGACCGAAGTCACCATGTTCGGATAATGTGACCAAGTCACCACATTCGAATAGTGAGACCAAAGTCACCACATTCGCTTCCCTTTTTCTCATATAACCCGAATGCCCCATATTATTCATATTATGCATATCATACTTAAATTCACATTCATGTCACCTTTCACATGTTAAATATAACATATTTCGTAATCCTAGTAGGAGTAGGAATCGTACCTGAGTACTTTGTACCATAACATGGTACACTAGCCACATTCTTATATTTTCATATAAAACATATAACAAGTTTAAGCCATAAATCGTAATAAAAGATTGTGTGGGGTACACACACGATTAAACAGCAAATTCCTTGAGATCCCGAAAGCTTGATCTAATGCTTAGATCCTTAATCCCTACATTTGATTAATCACTTACTACTTTAATAAAAAGCCATTCGGCCACAAATCCAAATCCTAGTAGGATTAGTATTCTTAAACTTACCTTGTTTGCCGATTTGATTAATAATCAAATCCCAAAATTTGTAGTATTCCTTCCTTAAAAATTGGCTAGCCACCAAATCATTTAACTAGGTCAGTTTCCGGCTTTTGAATAAATAGGAAATAATTCTAAATACCAAAAATAAGCCTTGGCCGAATACTTCATATGCTTACCTTGTGGATTTTAAATCCCGAAACTCACCGAATAACTAGGGAACACGTGGCTTATGGTGTATCTTCGGGAAAAGAACTTCTCCTTCCTTGTAGCCGTCACTTAGTAAATCCCGAAAGATCTCTTCAAAGTTTTGGTAACAAGATATTAATGGGGTTAGTCCTAGATTTCGGCAAATCTTAAAAGAAAAAGGATGAAACTGAATGAGATCTTACCCTTACTTGAAGAAATCGATTGCACCTTCACTTCAATATTCAGAGATTCGGCTATGGCTAGATGATGATCTCACAACTTTCAGCTTTTGGAGGGATTAGAGAAGGAAGAATAAAGATGGCTAGAACACAAGGTATTTCGGCTTGGCAAAAATAAAAGAAGGAGAAGATTTGGTGAAGAGAATTCGGCAGAGGCTTTCAAAGAACAGAAAATAATGCAGAATGGCCTCTCTTTTCCTTTTATAGCCGAAATTACTAAGCTAGGGTCCCTTACTTGGCCACCACTCTTCTATTTTGATAGCTTTATCCCTTTAATTATCATAAATAAAAGAGTTTAATCCAACATTTATCTCTTCAAAATAATCCAATTTAAAAATCCTTTATTTATCACCTTTTTAATCGAATATTTATGAAAATAAAACACCTCCTTTCTAGAAGCATGTGCCGTCCACCTCGGTCTTACGGAAGCAAAAATAAAACCTCCTTTATTTGCTTCCCAAGTGACTCGAACTCAGGCCCATTCCTCTTGCATATGGCGCCATTTCCATAGGCCCTAAGTGACATCTTCAGGCCACTTTTCCAAGCTTGTTTGTGTGTCAAATTTCACAAAATTTTTCTTTTAAGGCCACCTTGCCTTAATTTCCCCTTTTAAACCTTAAAACTCGTCATTTCTAGGTCATTTCTAAGTTTCCAAAAATTTTCGTTCGGCTTTGTAAACTTGACATTTCCTTACATTTCCTAGTTTCCAAAAATGTTCACTTTCCACTTTTGAATCATTTCCAAATCATTTCCGGGTTTCCAAAAATGTTCATTTCTAAATCATTTCCATGCATTTTCAGGTTTCTAAAAATGTTCATTTCCAAATCATTTTCATTCATTTCCGGGTTTCCAAAAATATTCAAAATTTATTCTTAGTACATAAAACATGTCACTTCGTACAATTAAACCGAAAATGCATAGGCCCTTTCCAGGATGTTACAGTTCTACCCCCCTTAAAAATAATTTCATCCTCGAAATTACTTACTAACAGTCGTACAATCCTTCTCACCGCACTATGCTTACGCTGCGCACTCTGATCTTAATAGAACCATCATACTTTCTAGGCACAATCTCTAAGTTCACGTCCCTTAGAACTCATTTTCTAACGTCGCGATTTAATCTGATTTAAGAGTTTTATACATTAGTACTTTTGTTTCACCGATTAACCATGAATGTGCTTTTATGAAAAGAGATGTTTAAAAGTGGTTCTTTCAATCAAACAAAGTTCTCGGCTCAAGTTCACTATTCGAAAAGTCACGTTCACATTCATCAACCAATTATGAACTTTTGTTCATTCGAGAGAAATGTTGTAGTTTTCGTTGTCGTTGTTTTTCCACTACCCGGGTATTTTCGTAATTTTGTCCTACTGAGTATTTTAAGTAATTTTTCAAAAGAAAAAGTTCCTTGGTGATTTTGTCACAAAGTATTTTGGTATTTTTAAATTCTCGGGGTATTTTGGAAAAATTTTGAAATCCGGGGGTATTTTGGTAATTTTGGACCTCGGGGGTATTTTGGTAATTTTTCAAAAATCGGGGTAAATTTGTAAAATCTAGTAAATCAGGGATATTTCAAAAGTTGCAAAACTTTGAGTGTTCTTTTTGAGAATTGTACTTTCCAAAACAGTGATGTTTTCAAAAATTTGAAAATCAGGGTCATTTTGGTAATTTTTGTAAATTAGGGGCAATTTTGTATTTTTTCCCAAAATCAAGGTATTTTTGATAGTTTGCAATTTAGGGTCTTTTGAATGTTTATAATGAAATTTTAGAAAAACTGTTGAGTAGTTGGACATTTTATAAACCAAGGGTGTTTTTGTCATTTTACCACTAAGGGCATTTTTGTAATTTCATAAATCGGAAATTTTTCGAAAAATTTTGTAAAGATAGTTTTCACAAATTAAAAGAGTAATTTTAAGAGTTTTAAAACTAGGGTTTTTATAAAAATACGGCTAGTTCCCTTTCGGGTTTTAGTTATTGTGTTTAGCTTATGGCCAGAGTCCTCTTGGTTAGGGTGAACCGAAGCTACGCACTAGGTAGGATTCCAGCGAAGAGGAGGTGAGTCACTAGGACTGCTTAAGTACCAGGCTCTTTCGGATCCAATCCTAGACATGCGCACAGGGTTTACCACACCCTAACTCGTCGACTTAGTCATAGGTTTGTTTAATTTAGGCACTTAAGTCTTATGTATTTGTTGGGGTAAACTAGTCCTAGGGTTCACATACTTAACAATCTAATCTATGTTCCATTTCTACCCTTCTATAATTCATACCAGAATTCACACAGAGGATAGGGGTACTTACCTGGTGGACTGCGGGTCGGAGACTTGGGTGCCATGCCAGAAAACCTACTCATCTTCAAAAATACTTTAATAAAACTCATTTGGGCTCGATTTGAAAACATTTTCGGCCTTAGCCCACAGGTCGAGAGTTTAAAACTGGGCTCTGATACCAAACTGAAACACCCCAAACCCGGCCCACGAGCTTTGACCAGATTTGGTATGTTCCTCAAGAAAACCGGTTTCAAAGTTCTTTGTTACTTAAAGAAAACTTGTGCGATTTTAAAGAAAATATGGTTTGGGTTGGGCTTGTGTTAAAAACCAATTCATCTTATATTGAAATCCATTAAATAAGGTGACAAAATATTTAGGGTTTAGTTTAAAAAAATAAATTAATACTTAAACTTTAATAGATAAATCACATAAACATAATAAATAAAAATAAATGGAAAACAGTTCAACTATGGCCTTATGGCCTTATTACATCAAATAAGTTCCAAATAAGTCAATTACTTAAATAAAAATAATAGTCCATAAAATAAAAACTTCATGTTGAGCATGGCCACCACAACTTCTGCCGTCCCGGTCCATCACTGCTCATCACCTGAAACATGGTCCCACAACGGGGTGAGTCAAACAGACTCAATGTGTACACGACACTAAATCATAATAGAATTAGTTATACAAGAGTTACACATTCAGAACAATGATTACAAGTTATGATGCATTCCCAAACCCAAACCTAATTGTCCATCCGCTACACACCCCCGTACCTGCCAGTCACACGGTGGGGACTACTAAGTCGACCCTCCATGCGCTACACACCATCGAAGGCAGTCGCTGCAGTCGACGTGCTCATCGCCCATATAAAATTTGTGGCATAGCCACCAGATAATTGTGTCATGAGACACCACATTCAGATAATGTAACCGAAGTTACCATATTCAGATAATGTGACCGAAGTCACCATGTTCAGATAATGTGACCGAAGTCACCACGTTCAGATAGTGAGACCGAAGTCACCACATTCGCTTCCCCTTTCTCATATAACCCGAATGCCCCATATTATTCATATTATGCATATCATACTTAAATTCACATTCATGTCACCTTTCACATGTTAAATATAACATATTTCGTAATCCTAGTAGGAGTAAGAATCGTACCTAAGTACTTTGTACCATAACATGGTACACTAGCCACATTCTTATATTTTCATATAAAACATATAACAAGTTTAAGCCATAAATCGTAATAAAAGATTGTGTGGGGTACACACCTGATTCACTTAGCAAATTCCTTGAGATCCCGAAAAGCTTGATCTAATGCTTAGATCCTTAATCCCTACATTTGATTAATCACTTACTACTTTAATAAAAAGCCATTCGGCCACAAATCCAAATCCTAGTAGGATTAGTATTCTTAAACTTACCTTTTTTGCCGATTTGATTAATAATCAAATCCCGAAATTTGTAGTATTCCTTCCTTAAAAATCGGCTAGCCACCAAATCATTTAACTAGGTCGGTTTAAACTTTTGAATAAATAGGAAATAATTCTAAATACCAAAAATAAGCCTTGGCCGAATACTTCATATGCTTACCTTGTGGATTTTAAATCCCGAAACTCACCGAATAACTAGGGAACACGTGGCTTATGGTGTACCTTCGGGAAAAGAACTTCTCCTTCCTTGTAGTCGACACTTAGTAAATCCCGAAAGATCTCTTCAAAGTTTTGGTAACAAGATATTAATGGGGTTAGTCCTAGATTTCGGCAAATCTTAAAAGAAAAAGGATGAAACTGAATGAGATCTTACCCTTACTTGAAGAAATCGATTGCACCTTCACTTCAATCTTCAGAGATTCGGCTATGGCTAGATGATGATCTCACAACTTTCAGCTTTTGGAGGGATTAGAGAAGGAAGAATAAAGATGGCTAGAACACAAGGTATTTCGGCTTGGCAAAAATAAAAGAAGAAGAAGATTTGGTGAAGAGAATTCGGTAGAGGCTTTCAAAGAACAGAAAATAATGCAGAATGGCCTCTCTTTTCCTTTTATAGCCGAAATTACTAAGCTAGGGTCCCTTACTTGGCCACCACTCTTCTATTTTGATAGCTTTATCCCTTTAATTATCATAAATAAAAGAGTTTAATCCAACATTTATCTCTTCAAAATAATCCAATTTAAAAATCCTTTATTTATCACCTTTTTAATCGAATATTTATGAAAATAAAACACCTCCTTTCTAGAAGCATGTGCCGTCCACCTCAGTCTTCTGGAAGCAAAAATAAAACCTCCTTTATTTGCTTCCCAATTGACTCGAACTCAGGCCCATTCCTCTTGCATATGGCGCCATTTCCATAGGCCCTAAGTGACATATTCAGGCCACTTTTCCAAGCCTGTTTGTGTGTCAAATTTCACAAACTTTTTCTTTTAAGGCCACCTTGCCTTAATTTCCCCTTTTAAACCTTAAAACTCGTCATTTCTAGGTCACTTCTAAGTTTCCAAAAATTTTCGTTCGGCTTTGTAAACTTGACATTTCCTTACATTTCCTAGTTTCCAAAAATGTTCACTTTCCACTTTTGAATCATTTCCAAATCATTTCCGGGTTTCCAAAAATGTTCATTTCTAAATCATTTCCATGCATTTTTAGGTTTCCAAAAATGTTCATTTCCAAATCATTTTCATTCATTTCCGGGTTTCCAAAAATATTCAAAATTTATTCTTAGTACATAAAACATGTCACTTCGTACAATTAAACCGAAAATGCATAGGCCCTTTCCAGGATGTTACAAAAATGCTTTTTTGAAAATTCCTAATTTTTCCCAAAATTTCCCCTCTATTCACACGTTATGACGTTTTCCCCTCACTCCTATTCCCTATATTTTGTCGTTTAAAATTCTTTCTTCTTCACATATTATTCTTTCATTTATTGTCTCCAAATCCCATGCTAGTGTAGTTGTGCGTGACTATAATGTTAGGTAAGGTTGTGAAATCTTATGGCTGATGGATTTTTGTTTTGAGTATTAAGTTTACGTTGAGGAATTAGCCTTTCAAGTGATTTTGGTATCTCATATAGTCGTTTTATGCGTTGTTAGGAGAAATTAGTGAGACATTCGGTAACCCTCTAGTGATCTAGACATTGTTTAGGCTGCTGCGTTAAAAGGGTAAGTGATTCAAGTCTAAATGAGGGCTGGTTCAGTTGTTTGAGCTAATCGTTTGGTATTTGCTATTGAATTAGTGACTTGGATTTTGTATATCTCGGATGATTCTTATGTTTCAAATTGTCAATTTAGGTACTGGAATACTCATTCATGAATCTACATCAGGAAATATCTATGTGTGTAATGGAAAACTTGAAAAACAACGAATGACACGATGTTGAAAAACCTACTGTTGACGTCACATGGCCGTATAACAACCCGTTTTCAGTGAAATCGGAACAGTGGTTTTGAGACCACAAATCCGAGTTAGAAAGAAAAATTAGTTTAATAATATTGCATGGTCTGCATTATGATAAGAAAGACGTATAAAAAATTCGATAAGAAAATTTTACCGATTTCATGTTTAATTATAGGAAGGACCAAATTGCATGAAATGTAAAAGTTGAGTTTTAGTAGCTAGAAAGATCATTTAGCTATGGAATTCAAAACTTGAGGTCCTTATATGGCAATTAGACCATGAAATAAAGTTAGTAGATATTTGTTATGAATCATCCATGGAAAATTAAAAGAAAAAAATGACTAACTTGGAAAGATAAAATAATAAAAGATGATATTTTAATTAAATAGAAAATATCATCATTTTATATCATCTTCTCTAAATTTTTCTATGGAAACCCTAGCAAAGAGAGAGATTCAATCAAGCCTAATTGGGTAAGTAATCATGTCTCGTTTTTTAGTAATTTTCATATTTCTGAGATCGTAATAACTTAGTCTATCTATTTTGGAGATGAATTTGTAAAGATATTAAAGTATTGAATTTTTTCCATGGATGAGTATGCTGAAATTTTGAAATTTATGGTAGAAAATGAAAGGTTGTTGATAGATAAACAACTTTTGTAAAGGAAATTTTGATGAAATTATGATTTAGGAACTAAATTGTAAAGATGTAAAATTTATGAAAAATTTCTAATTTTTGTGAAATACATGAGTTGTAAATGTTATATGAAAGATTCGGCTAGACTTAGAATAAGTATTAAATTGCATGAATTTTATTTTCCGAGCCTAGGAACAAAATTAGAATTAATGAAAAGTATAGGGGCAAAATGGTACTTTTGCCTAAGATGTGAATTAGATTGATTTGAATGTGAAATGTAATAAATTGATGATTAAATTCATTTATATAGATCCGGAAATACCAAATAAGGAGTTAGATCGAGGAAAAGAAAAAGTTTCGAATTAGTAGATTCTCATATACGAACAAGTACCGAGGTAAGTTCGTGTAACTAAATTATGTATATTTATATGTTTAAATTGAATGTTATGTATGTGTATTGTATAATTGACATGTATGAAAATCGGTCACATATTCGATAATACTTGATAAGTATTAAGTCCCGATTGAATAAATGAAATTCGGTGGATACAGGATTCCCGAATTGGTTGTGGTCCTGCATGTGTTGTGGACACATCACAACTCAAAAGAGTGTCCAAGTTATTAGCCCTCTCGAGCTTCTCGTTA